>OY728123.1:1999694194-2000149194 GCA_963277665.1 Viscum album | reverse complement strand
CAAAATGTTAAAAAATCGGGGTATCCCGACTAAAAACTCAGTTTTGGAGGCCTTATGGGTCTTTTTTGGCCTCGAAAAAACCTTAACCAAGACTTCTCCAAATTATAAGGGTGTAGATCTCGTCACAAACTTCAATTTGATATGTGGTAGAGCTCAAACGGATACCCGGATCAAAAGTTATGGCCGTTTGAAGTTCGAGTTGCGTTTTCAACATATTTTGGATCGTTTTTTAATTTTTTAATTTTTTTAGTTTTCAAATTGTTATTAAATGACTATTACTCCATAATAATTAGCAAATTATTAATTAAAAATATTTTTTAAATTTTTTTATAAGTCATTTTTACTAAATATCTTATATATTAAGTGTAACTGTATATTTATACTTATCTAAAATATATTTAAAATTATATTTAAAAAATATATATTATATTTATATCAATATAACTATATCTATATATTTAAATATTAATATATATTTTTTAATGATTTTTTTTGGAAGTAGACCCTTTATTGGCGCTTTAAAAAAAAACGCTGATAAAGACCCCCTTTATCAGCGCTACTAAAAAAAGCACTGATAAAGGGTGGCACTGGCCTTGCCCCGTTTTGTGGTAGTGACTCGACATTGCCGCTTCATGATTCCAAACTGCTGCCACATGGAAATCTCATGCTTCTCGCATCTCATGCATGCATGAGGCTACCCCATGTTGGTCTGCCAGTCCACGTCGTAAGAGTAGGAAGCTTGATATCCTCAGGTGTTTTAGATTTCACGATAACAGGTCTCATGGGGGTTTAAATGAAGATCTCCCTTGAAGATTTGGGAGAGGTCGAGGTTGCACCTTAACTGCCTATAAAAGAGAGTCCTTGGCCATTTGAAAAAGGGGATCAACATTGTGGAGGGAATCCACTGGAGGCCAAAGCCAAGCTACTGCTCCATTTAGTTTTCTACTTTTTTTATCTTCATTTTATTTTATATTCATTTCATTTTTAATTTAGTTCTCTTATGTTATTTTTATTTTCTTTTATTAAATAAATTCATGCATATTCTTCTTTAATCAAAGTTTTTTCTCTCATCCAAGTTCCATTCTTCTTCTTCTTCTTCTTCTTTTATTCTTTTATTTTCTTATTCTTTTAACATTTTTATATATATTTATTTTCTTTATTTTCTTTTATTTTATACTTCTTCTAATCTCATTCTATTTTCTTATTTAATTTTATCTTTTTCTATTTCTCTCTCTCTCCCATCTATTTTTTTTATTTTATTCTCATTCTTTTTTTATTATTCTTATTCACTTATATTCTTCTAATCTTATTTATATCCACCAAAGTGATCTTTCACCCTCGACAATGAGGGGATGACCCGAGACTTGGCCCAGGAGAGGTTAAGGTGTTCTTGAATTCTTGCTTAAATTTCTTTTATGTTTGTGGTAGATATGAGTGGCATGCATGGGTGTGACAATTGTCCCTCATGACATACAACTCAAATCTATTTCTATTCTTTTATTTTATTTTTCTCTCTCTCTACATTGGTTAGCTCTTCATACGCTATAGTTGAGCCAACCAATAGATGAAATGATATTCAATTCAGTTGGGTCATGGAAGATGTCACACCTTCGACTGAGGTGCGCCATCAACCTTGATTATGGGAATAGGAGGGATTTAGATTATTTAAGGCATTCGAGATTTCACAATTTCTAAATAAAAGGATAATAATTCATCATGAGATTTTATGATTGGATTATCAAACTAAAATTAGTCAAATAAAGGACAATAATGATGGAACCCAAAACCAAACTCAAGACCAAGTTCTTTCTTCTTAACTCGTTCTGTTTAGCCTTGCATACCAGTTTAGTTTAAATTTTTATATTGCATGTCTTTTCATTATCTTAGAAAATAAACAAAACCCAAATTCATCATTGTTTTCATAAAATAATAAAAACACCAAAAATAAGTAGTTTAAGTGAATTAGAATAAGTGAGTGAACAACTATGAAACTCATCAAGTGAGACGACCTTAGTCAGCCACTGTGTTGTACTAGGAAAATAATTTGTTTTTGACACACCCTAAGATAGGTGTGCGTCACTTAGGGAACACCATGTCTATGGATTTATTTAGGCTATATCATTTTCATCAAAGAGCCTAAGATATCAACTTTCATTAAAGAATATAAAGGACAAATCCTTTCTCGCATTATTCATTAAAGAAATATTACTTGTGATGCATCCAACGTATCCTACTTCCCCATAAACATATGTCATCATGGTTTTCATCAATACATCAAAGTACGTGACTCATAAAATCCATTAATAATAATATTAAAGTTTGAGAATCAATACACACGTTTGTTGCACATGAGCCTCAACCCAGTTGGTGAGGACTCGCTATGTGCATCCAAGAGACCCGAGATCAAATTCGGGTGGAAGCATATTTTCCAGTACTGTAGCAGTACTGTAGCAGGCACTGTAGCAGCTGGAACTATTCATCCATATGGGCCTTCGGGCCACCGATTTGGTCCTTGGGTCCTGCAAGGCTTTCGGGCCACCCAAGGCCTTCGGGCCAGTTGATTCTCAAGGCCTTCGGGCCACCTTAAGGCCTTAGGGCCACCCCAAGGCCTTCGGGTCACATGAATGCAGGCCCCAGAAACACTACAAAAAAGGAGCAGCCCCAGAAGAGGATTCAGAGCAGGTGCACTCACCAGAGCAGAGCCAAATGGATTGTCAGAATGAGAGGGTATGACTATGCCATCAGTATAAGGGTGTAATTTTGGCTCGGCGGCCCGAAAGCCCGACAGGCCCGGCCCGAAAGCCCGAGCGGCCCAGCCCGGCAAAGCCCGCATCGGGCCAGACCGGGCTCGGGCCGCAGGTTCAACGGGTCAGGCCTGGGCCTTTCCAGGCAGGCCCGCGGGCCAGGCCGGGCCGGCCCGAAAAAGCTCGGCCCGTGCGAAGCACGGCCCGCCTGCTGTAAAAAATATAACGGGGAACTGCAGGTAGGGGGATTTGATCCATCTACCTCAAGCTCCCAAGGCTGCGCCAATTAATCATAGGTCTATGTATATATAGATATATTTATATATATATATATATATATATGGATATATCTATCTCTATATACATATATCTATATATACATATATCTATATATATATATATTTATTTATTTATATATAGATATATGTATATATATAAATCTATATATATATATATATATATCTCAATATCTATGTGTATATATCTCTCTATATATACATATATCTATGTATATATCTCTCTATATATACATATATCTATGTATATATATCCCTATATCTATATATCTATATCTCTATATATATCTATACATATATATATATATATATTAATATATATATCTCTATATACATATATCTCTTTATATATTTGTATATATACATACATCTATATATATATCTACCTATATATCTATATATACATGTATCTTTATACATTTATATTTATCTATATATGTATCTATATATGTGTGTGTGTGTGTGTATTTCTATCTACATGTGCATATATCATTATATATTAACAAAAAATGATATTGTATATATACATATAATTATTATTATATATAATTATAATGTGTGTATAAATATATATATATACAACGATATATAATTATATATATAATAGTTTATATATATAAACAAAGCCATTAATAATATGTATCAATTAAGTGTAGTTTTTAAAAATCCATTAATAATATATATGTGTGTGTGTGTGTGCGTGTGTGTGTATGATTTAATATATAATATATATATATATATATAAACAAATCTATTAATAAATATATATATATATATATATATCAATGATTTAATATTATATATATATAATAACTTGTTGTATATTAATAAAAAAATAAGTATGGTTTTTAAAAATCCATTAATAATATATATATATATATGTATGTATGTATATGTATATGTATATGATAATATATATATATATATATATATATCAATGATTTAATATAATAGTGTATATGTATAAACAAAACCATTAATAATATATATCCATTAATAATATATATATATGTGTATATGTATATGTATATGTATATGTATATGTATATGTATATGTATATGTATATGTATATGTATATGTATATGTATATGTATATGATTTAATATAATATATATATATATATATATAAACAAATCTATTAATATGTATCTATATATATCAATGATTTAATATTATATATGTATAATAACTTGTTGTATATTAATAAAAAAATAAGTATGGTTTTTAAAAATCCATTGATAATATATATATGTGTGTGTGTGTGTGTGTGTATGTATATGTATATGATATAATATAATATAATATATATGTATATAAACAAAGCTATTAATATATATATATATATCGATGATTTAATATAATAGTGTGTATATATAAACAAAGTCATTAATAATATACATCAATTAAGTGTGGTTTTTAAAAATACATTAATAATATATATATGTATGTATGTATATGTATATGTATATGATTTAATATAATATATATATATAAACAAAGCAATATATATATATATATATCAATGATTTAATATTATATATATAATAACTTGTTGTATATTAATAAAAAAATAACATACTCGCCTAATGATATTCGTGCAAGTCTCTCAACTTCATTAATTTTTTTAAGTACGTTGCAACATGCATAAATTATATATACTATACATATATAAATCTATTTAGAAAAAAAAATTAACTCACCCAATGATGTTCGCGCACACCCCCAATATATATATATAAACAAAGCCATTAACTCACCCAATGATGTTCACCCACACCCCCTAATTATCTTTTTACAATTTTCTCATATTATATATATATATATAATAACTTATTATATATTAACAAAAAATAACTACTCACTAAATGATATTTGCACACCCCCAACCTCATTTTTTTTAAATATGATAAAACTTTCATATATTATATATACTATATATACATATATAAATTTATTTAGAAAAAAATTAACTCACCCACTAGTGCGCACCCACTAAGGGTGTAATTTCAGTCCAGACAGGGCCGGGTCGGGTCTGCCCTGCAAAAAAAATAAAAAACGTTTAAAAAAATGTTTTAAATTAAACAAACGCTAAAAAATACTTTTAATAAATAAGTTAAAAAAAAAATGTAAAAAAAAATGTTTTAAATAAATGATAAAAAACATTTAAATAACAACACTTTAAACTCACCACTCACTGCTGCGCACCCCCCAATAACTCATTTTTTTTTAATTTGTACATAATATATATAAATTCACAGACATGTATAAATCTATTTAAAAAAAATAACATATTCACCCACTGTAAAATGTTTTTACAAAAAACGTGTAAAATGTTTTAAAAAAATACATGTAAAAAATATGTCTTCAAATTTTTTTTTTAAATTAAACGTCTAAAAATAAATGTAAAAAAACGTTTTAAACAAGTGTTAAAAAATGGGTTAAATAAAAATGTTTAAAAAGTTTTTAAAACAAACATTTAAATTAATTTTTTTAAATCAAACACTTAAAAAATACTTTTTACATTAAAATGTGAAAAAAAGTTAAATGTTTTAAAAAAATACTTGTAAAAATCATACGTTTAAAAAAATTCAAAAATGTTTTAAATTAATCATTTAAAAATAAATGTAAAAAAACGTTTTAAACAGATGTTAAAAAAACAGTTTAAATAAAAAATACTAACAAACGCTTAAAAATTATAAATAAGTTAAAAAAAATAAATGTAAAAAATGTTTTAAATAAATGTTAGAAAAATGTTTAAATAATAAGGTTTTAAACTCACGCACGGCAGCTGCGCACCCCTCATTATTTTTTTTACAATTTGCAAATAATATATATATATATATATATATATAGACAAAAAACATATCCACCCACTGTAAAATGTTAATAAAAAATAAAATAAACGTTTTTACAAAAAAACATGAATTTAAAAATAAATGTAAAGAAACGTTTTAAATAAATGTTATAAAAATGTTTAAAAAAAATTAAGAGACAATTATTTTGAAAATAATAAAAACCCACCACGACCCGATTTGAAAAAGCTCGGCCCGACCCGAAAAAGCCCGGCCTGGCCCGAAAAAGCCCGGCCCGAGGCCGGGCTCGGGCCACCTCATGGGGTTGTTTGGGCCGGGCCGGCCTAGCCCAAATAGTGGTCAGCGGCCCGACACTTTGCATGGCAGGCCCGGCCCGGCCCGACCCTGTCCGGGTCGGGCCGGGCCGGGCCGAAATTACACCCCTACATCAGTACCAGCCTGTGCTTGCATGAGAAGCCTAGCCAGACGGTCATGCAAAGGTGGAGAGCTACTATCAGGATGCATATGCTAGGGAGGGGTAGTTCCTTGTAGATAGTCTGGTTGAATTCCCTAAGACCTTTTGGGTCATGTAATCTCTTAAGCCTACGGGTCATGTAATCTCTGAGCCTACGGGCCTTGTAAGGGTTCCCCCTCATCCCTTGAAAGGGGGGTTATCAAAAATCAATAAAAATGAAGGCCTTCGGGCCATTTAGGCAATACACACGTCTGCACATAGGAAAATTCAATGACACGTATAAATGTGGATTTCCTACTGGCGAGTCTTGTTCTCATAATTTTCTACACTAGAAATTACCAAGGGCATACACCGTGAGAGGGTGTCTCAAAGTCCTATGAGTCTCTACCACTAATAGTCTATATCATTTTTGTCCCTCAAATGATTTCATCTAGCTATAGAACATAAATTTAATAATATTTTCACGACACTTATGGATTCTCATCATAGCGAGAACCTTCTATGACCTTTCAATGTGATAGCTGCTCTTAGGACATTATCACACACTATGTCATGTAGAATAATAATCATGATATGATAAAGAGTTTATTAATATCTAGAAACAATAAATACATGTTATCATAAAGTATGTAGAAGTTGGTTCTAGGGAACCAACTCCAGCAATATAGATTACTTATCTCATGCTTAGGATGCTTTACTCGTCTATTATCGGACTTTAATTCGAGATGGAACGAGAGAAATCAGAAGAATCATCAAACACCCTGAAAATAGGGAATATAAGCTCGCGCTGAAATAACATTCAAAATGGCAAGAGAAATTGAGAAAAAAGGGATGAGGAATGATAGACTCACCATTGGCTATGTAACACGACAAATGGCGGTCAATTTCGAGCTCAGGTAGAGGAGGTACGCCAAAGCCTAGGAGGAAGGAGGGAGAGATCCATGCGTGGGAAGGTTGTTGTGCGGTTTGGGGGAAGAAAAGGGAGGATAAATTATTAAAGGAGGTAGAGGAAAAAATATAAAATCACCCATTTTAAAGGGGCACATGGTTTTCCAAAACTGTCTGCTACTACTGGTTAAGTGGCACTGATCATGCATGATAGGCGCACGTTTTGTCAAATCATGCACAGATCATGTGGATAACCTCTGCAACATGTCTGCACCATTTTGCACAGTTTCCTCTAAGGGTCTCATGGTTTCAACAAACCATTCCCTGGTACAATACAAGTCACACGGTTTAGGCCGCACAGTTAGTACTAACTGTGAGCCAACTGTGTGTCCCTATCAGCTCCTCCCAAAACTGAGTTTTCAAATACCGATGCTTCCTAAACTCGTTTAAACTCTTAAGACACCTTTCAAGCCTTAAACCATGTCTAAAAACAACACTTTTGAGTGTTCCAACTCTCGAAATTTCATTCTGAAGCTCAATTTAAGATTTGACCCATCCACAAATGATAACCTCAAATTCTTTTGGAATTTTCAACCCGATCCAAAACACAAGATGTTACAAATGTTAAAACAACCCTTCAGGAACCAAATATATAAATTTCATATCACTTCCTCCTTTATTTAGTTATAGAGGGAGGTGGAGATGATCTTGATGACTATAACTTAAATGGGTTTCTTTATTTCCTATCATATCTGGATGTGTTTAGTACTTTTCTTGCTTTAGTTAGTGCGATGGATTATTATTCCTTCTTGGGGTGTGGTGTTTTGGGATTCATGTTGTTGTTGTTGTTGGAATTATTAATGTTGGTCTCAATTTTGGCATTTTTGTGTGAGATGAAATCATGCTTGGAGTGATTGAAAGTAGGTCTATGTGGTTCATCGTGGTCTCAGGCAGGGGGACCCCCTCTCCCCAACTCTCTTCATTCTCTCCCAAAATGATCTAAGCTATTATATTAATAGGGGTCTTCACATGGGTAAAGTCCTATCTTACCGGACTAGACATGCCATAATGGGTATCTCGCATCTGATGTTCACAGATGACACAATTTTGTTTGTCAATGGTAGTAGGAGGTCAGTGCAGGGGATGAATGGGATTATAGGGGACTATTGCAAGTGGAGTGGGCAAGTGGTGAACAAGGAGAAAAGCCTTTACTATACTACCAGGAATATCTCATAAAGAAGGTAAAGGGGCCTTGACGTTGTCTTGAATATGAGAAGGGGATCATTACCTATGGGGTACCTTGGGGCACCAGTGAGTCCTTTTTCCCTAAGAATTCATCATTTTGACAAGCTAGTTAGCAAGATCATGGGGCGTATCTACAACTGGAAAAATAAATTCCTTTCTTTTGGAGGTCGCATAACCCTAGTGAATAGCGTCCTGGTATCCATCTCCATGCGCATAATGTCTACCTTGAAGGTTCCCAACTATGTGATTTCCAACTTGGATAGAATTATGGTGTCTTTTATTTGGGATGGGAAGATGGATGGTCGTCATCATCGGGCATCGGGGAAGCACTTGGAAAGACCTCTTTCTGAGGGGGGAATCAATTTGAGGAGTGCTTCGTTGACCATGCAAGGGCTTCATGATAAATTAGCTTGAGAGGCTATGGAAGGTAGAACAATTTGGGGAAGGGTAATGCATGACAAGTATGGTCTGAATGTGAATGAGTAGAGGTCACAACCTTCTAAGATATGGAAGTCGATTCATCCGTACACGGTGTTTCTTTACCAGCACTCTAGCTGGTTAGTGGAGAGAGGGGATATCAACTTCTGGCTTCAAGATTAGGGGGCTGGCAGGTTGTGGTTCTCGGGGTGCCCTACTCTGAATCTTTCTCTTAGGGAGGCAAGTGGTCACCCGGTTTTTCTTTGGTACATTCTTGATGAATATTAGTGTGTTGCTTTCAACAACATGGTAATTAATTAAGATCCTGATAAACTTATTTTTAAGGGAAACACGTCGGGTGAGTTCTCAATTAAGGATTTTGCTCATGTGAGAAGAGATGCTTTAAATGAAGATCCATGGGGGTGACACTGTGGTGCAAGGAGGTTCCTTCCAAGTTTAATTTCTTGTTTTGGCGGGTGAGGAATCAAGCTTTTCCCACTGAGGAAAACATTCAACGCATGGGAGTGAGCATCACTTCAAGGTGTGGGTGTTGTCGAGATCCCAAACAAGAATTGGTGGGGAACCTCTTCTTTGATAGTGAGCGGGCCAGGTGGATTTGGTAGGCCTTCAGGGTCTTTGCTGGGTGGAATAGACAGGGAGGGTTGTAGGATTCTTTTCTCAATGCTTGGTTTCAAGGATCGAGAGATCATGGTCCTAAGAGGAAGGCTCAGATAGTTATCCTACTAGCGGGATGTTGGATTCTATGGACGGCCAGGAATGAGGCACGACATAAAGGCTTCAGAGGATCTCAGGCTAGCATCATCTTCAAAATGAAGAACGTGTTTCAAGATTTGGTCTGGTTGTGTACAACATGCCATGATGCACCGTCGATAAGGGCTCTTGTTTCAAACGAGTTTCTATGAAAGTAGGGCAGCGATGCGGGATGGGGGCATTGGGTCTGATGGAAACTGCTATGCTTTGGACTCAAGCTTAATACAGATAGGTCTTTGATTAGGGGGAGATGCGAGGTGGAGGAGTCATCAGGAATCAGAAGGGGTCTGTAGTTGCTGCATTCTCAACTTTCTATGGTAGGGGCGATGCCTTGAAGGCTGAGGCTCAAGTGATGGACACAGGGCTTAGAGTTGTGTGAGCATAGGCAAATCATGATAGAGGCGGTAGAGACGGACCCCCTTATCCTATATAAAGCACTTTCAGGTATAGGTCGGTTTCCATGGAAAATTGTGTATATCATCAGGAAGTGAAAACTGCTCTTGGGTAATCACATTGGGATCACGCACACGTGGTGGGAGGGGAATAAGGTTGCAGATTTCTTGGCGTCCAAGGCTTCACCAAATCAGAATCTACCTTTTTTCATTAGCTTAGGTTCCTTTTCTCAGGAGGGGCTTAAGCAAGTTGTTAATGATGCTCTCGGCCTGCACTATTTTAGACCACCGTGATCTTTCTTGTACTGTGAGTTTTTTCCAAAAGTCAATAAAAATGTTAATTTTCAGTCAGACCTATTTATATTCTTTTATTTTATTTCTCTATCTCTCTTCATTGGTTAGTTATTCACATGATATAGTCGAGCCAACCAATGGTTGAAACGATATTCGATTCGGTCGGGTCATGGAAGAAGCCACACCTTCGACTGAGGTGCACCATCAACCTTGATTACGGGAAGAGGAGGAATTTAGATTATTTAAGGCATTCAAGATTTCAAAATTTCTAAATAAAAGGATAATAATTCATCATAAGATTTTATGATTGGATAATCAAACTAGAATTAGTCAAATAAAGGATAATAATGATGGAACCCAAAACCAAACTCAAGACCAAGTTCTTTCTTCTTAACTCATTCTGTCTAGCCTTGCATGCCAGTTTAGTTTAAATTTTTATATTGCATGTCTTTTCATTATCTTAGAAAATAAACAAAACCCAAATTCATCATTGTTTTCATAAAATAATAAAAACACCAAAAAGAAGTAGTTTAGGTGAATTAGAATAAGTGAGTGAACAACTGTGAAACTCATCAAGTGAGATGACCCTAGTCAGCCACTGTGATGTACTAGGAAAATAATTTGTTTTGCCACACCCTAAGATAGGTGTGTGTCGCCTAGGGAACACCATGTCCATGGATTTATTTAGGCTATATCATTTCCATCAGAGAGCCTAAGATATCAACTTTCATTAAAGAATATAAGGTACAAAACCTTTCTCGCATTATTCATTAATGAAATATTACTCATGATGCATCCAACGTATCCTACTTCACTGCAAACATATGTCATCATGGTTTTCATCATTACATCAAAGTACGTGACTCATAAAATCCATTAATAATAATATTAAAGTTTGAGTATCAATATACCCGTCTGTAGATGGGAAAATTCAATGGCACATATAAATGTGGATTTCCTACTGGTGGGTTTTGTTCTCATAATTTTCTACACTAGAAATTACTAAGGGAATACACTGTGAGAGGGTGTCTCAAAGTCCTATGAGCCTCCACCACTAATAGTCTATATCATTTGTGTCCCTCAAATGATTTCATCTGGCTATAGAACATAAGTTTAATAATATTGTCATGAAACTTATGGATTCTCATCATAGCAGGGACCTGCTATGACCTTTCAGTGTGATAGCTACTCTTAGGACATTATCACACACTATGTCATGTAAAAGAATAATCATGATATGATAAAGAGTTTATTAATATCCAAAAACAATGAATACAGGTTATCATAAAGTACATGGAAGTTGGTTCTAGGGAACCAACTCCAACAATATAGATCACTTACCTCATGCTTAAGATGCTTCACTCGTTTATTGTCATGCTTTAATTCGAGATGGAACGAGAGAAATCAGAAGAATCATCAAACACCCTGAAAATAGGGAATATAATCTCGCATTGAAATAACATTGAATGTGGCAAGAGAAACCGAGAAAGGAGGGAAGAGGGATCATAGACTCACCATTGACTATCTAACACGACAGATGGCGGTCGATTTCAAGCTCGGGTAGAGGAGGTATGCCAAAGCTTGGGAGGAAGGAGGGAGAGATCCATGCGTGGGAAGGTTGTTTTTCGGTTTGGGGGAAGAAAAGGGAGGAGAAAGTATTAAAGGAGGTAGAGGAAAAACTGTAAAATCACCCATTTTAAAGGGGCACATGGTTTTCCAAACCGTCAGCTACTACTGGTTAAGTGGCACTGATCATGCGGAATAGGCGCACGTTTTGTCAAATCATGCACAACTCATGCAGATAACCTCTGCAACATGTTTGCACCATTTTCACAGTTTCCTCTAGGGGTCTCACGATTTCAACAAACCATTCCCTAGTACAATATAGGTCGCACAGTTTAGGCCGCATGGTTAGTACTAATTGTGCGCTAATTGTGTGCCTCTGTCAGCTCCTCCCAAAACTGATTTTTCAGAGCCCGATGCTTTCGAAACTCATCTAAACTCTCGAGACACCTTTTGAGCCTTAAACCACGTCTAAAAACAACACTTTTGAGTGTTTTGACTCTCGAATTCCATTCTGAATCTCAATTTAAGATTTGATCCATCCACAAAACGATAACCTCAAATTCTCTTGGAATTTTCAACATGATTCAAAACACAAGACGTTACAAATGTTGAAACAACCCTTCAGGTACCAAATCTATAAATTTCATATCGTTCCCTCCTTTATTTAGTTATAGAGGTAGGTGGAGATGATCTTGATGACTATAACTTAAATGGGTTTCTTTATTTCCTATCATGTCTGGATGTGTTTAGTACTTTTCTTGCTTTAGTCAATGTGATGGATTATTATTCCTTCTTGGGGTGTGGTGTTTTGGGATTCATGTTGTTGTTATTGTTGGGATTATTAATGTTGGTCTCAATTTCAGCATTTTGGTGTGAGCTGAAATCATGCTTAGAGTGATTGAAAGTAGGTCTAGGTGGTTCATGATAGAGTGAATGCTTGTAATGATTTTATTGCTACTGTGTGTTGCTATAATTGGTTTGTTGTCGCTGCTTGCCTAGAGGTAGGTGTTGCGGTCTTGGTTACATGCTTACATATTTTATGAGGGGAACGTTGTTCATTTGGTCAAAGGTTCGGTTTGATCACTTCCTTTCCAGGGGGAGAAAGGAAGGAAATTTGGTTTGTTTTTTTATGGGTTATAATCATTTTTTATTAATAAAATGTTGTTTTAATTATGTTGGATTACATTCCGTTGCAGATCAAACACCATCTTTTAATTTATTTTCTTTCCTTTCCATTGCCCACTTTTTCTTTCAATCAATTTACTTTTTGATAGCTAGACTATGCCTAAGAGCTTTGTAATCTTCCCTGTTTTTTTTATGGATTTGTCTAACACTGTTTCTGTTGCTCTCGTTGTAGCTTACCTTGGAAGGGCTTAAGGCATGCTACCAATAATTAGAAATATGATAGGATAAGTGAGAAGAAGATGCTTACCCCCATGGAGGTATATTTTTACTAGATTTATATGTTGTGTTAGAAGAATATGATGGCTTAGACATGTTTGATTGTGTTTAAAGAAAGTGTATCTTTGCCCATCAATTTTAAAAAAATTGAAAATGATAAAAAGATGCTTTTAGAATTTTATTTTACATTCAATTCATCTGCTTATGTTAAAAAAAACAGATTAATAATTAATCTATAAACTAAAAATCCCCTAACTTTTCTAAATCATAAAACATTAAACTTTTAAAATCTTAAACTGTAAATTTGTCATTGAAAACTTAAATCATAGATATACTATCTAAAACCTCAAACCATGAATTGTTAACTTCTGCTTTCTTAAACTTTAAATCTTAACTCCTACACATGGAAACTCAATCCTTTATTCACGATCATAAATACCGATATACTAAACCTAAAATACTATGATTAAATATCTTTGAACTTTTCAACCTTAAAATATTATTCTAAAAATCTTATTTCTTTAACCATAAACCTTACATCCCTTTTGGGAGTCCTTTATTCACAATCATGTGTTTTGGGGGTCCTTTTGATTGAGCAATGTCCTTTGATTGTGGTTGGCTTTAGTCACCCATATTTATACTTAAAAAACGTTTAATGCACAATCTAAACCGAACCAAACTGTAAATTAATGGTTTTGAAAATTTATAATTCAAACAAAACCGCAATTAAATGGTTTACACTTTGTTTGATCATATTTTAGTAAAATAAAAGAAATGATTTGACAGTTTATAAATGAAGATAAAAGATTATGATTTATTTCTTTGTGTTTGGATTGGTAAGTTAGTAAAATAAAATAAATGATTTAAACCTTACTTCATTTTGTTTGGTTAAAATTTTTAAAAGAAAAGTAAAGAAAAGTTTTTGAAATATGACAAAAATAACTTTTATTAAAAAATATAAAATTTTAATACCTTTTTATTCCAAAATTAAAAAATATTATATATATATTTTTTAAAATATATTATTATGATTTTATAATCATTTATATTAGATGCATTACATGTTTTTTTTTTTAAATTTAATCATATAGTGGGGAACGCAACATTTGACCGGACGCGATCCTATCCAGCGTGGAGTTTCATATACACTAGATTCCCCCGCCCTCCTCACCCCACAAAACTGGATCGTGGTTTTGGGTTTCACAAATCTTGGGGAATGAAGCGGAAGTGGAGGTCACGAGAGATCATCCCATCCCCGTCCAACGGTAAATGGGACGGAATTATCTCCCCCACCATCTAAAATTTTGCATTTTTTTTCCTGGTTCTTCCTTCCATATGACCGATCTTTCTCCATCCTGTATCTCCTATTTTTCCACTTTAGATGCCATTTTTGCGTATCTTCCCCCCCGCTATAAAACTCCGATCACTCCACGTCCGCCAACCGACCCTTTTCTCCCCGCAGTTCAGTGCAATCACTTTTTCCGTGAGGATTTGGGTCTAATTTTCCGGAGCTGCTGCTTCCTCGTGCTCTGGGCAATTGGGTCTTCGTGTAATCGCTGAAGGGTTATGTCCCGCTCCGGGATCGAGTCGACATGGGTGGAATCTTCGGGGGCGGCGGCCCCGAGCCTTCAATGTGGACAGCCAAGGACCGCCGAAGGGAATCCTCGATTTGCGCACCTCAAAGGCGTTCAATGGCGTATCAATCTTGGGATTTTGCCGTTTTCTTCTCTCTCCTCCATCGATGACATGCGCCGGGTCACCGCTGATTATAGGAGGAGGTGCGCCCCTCCCTCCCTCCCTCTTAGTCACGTTCGCCTTGATGTCTAGGTCCAGCTTTTGAAATGATAAGATCAAATGTGAAAATTTCCTTCTGTTTGTTGGGGGCTGGAAACTTGTTAGATTCCTCTAAAAGGGAATGCTTTATTTGCTTTCCCTTTGTTCCAGTACCCGTATCTCAACATCCTGTCAGCTGTCTTATACTTCTCCGAGTAAAATGGGTGCTCATTCGCAGGTATGCTGGTTTGAGGAGGCGCCTCTTAGTTGATCCCCATCTTCCCAAGGATAGAAATAATTCTCCCAATCTTGCCATGGACAATCCGCTTTCACAAAATCCAGGTTTAATTCTTGTTTTTTGTGCAATATGCTATATTTACAATGTCTTTAGTGTGTGCATCACTTGATTTAGGGTGGTGAATGCTTGATCATCACTTACCAAACTCTTGTTGTTCCATTGGTGATCTTTAAAGCGCGTTTGATTTTTCTGTAGGGATGTCCTACTACAGTAGCCGAGCGGGAGCCCCCATGTTTTGCTAGTTCCTTTTCTTTTCATTCCATACTCTTGAATTCTTGATTCACGCCTTTTGTAAAGGAACTGACAGCGTGTTTGGTTAGATGGAAATGGGTAATGGTACAATAAGTCATCGTTTGGTTGGAAATTTGTGGGAGAGGTGATTCTGGAAAACATTGGAATGGGCAATTGCACCTCATTTGGTGTCTGGCTGGTTTCTTGGGTGTAGAAATGGAACTAAATGGGCTACTATAATCAACCTATCTCTTTTCTTAAAAAACTGCCAAACAAAAAAACACGACATGAGAAGATGAAATAAATACGACATGATGGCGCACCAATGAAGTGCTTATGATTAAAGAAATCATGACCATCTTTAATGTTTATCTTCAGGTATTTCTTTGCTTTGTTTGATTGCATCTTGTCCATGCAGATAGCACGTGGGGTCGCTTCTTTCAGAGTGCAGAACTGGAGAAAATGGCTGACCAGGATTTATCACGTTTATATCCTGAAAATGGAAGCTACTTTCAGATGTCAGGATGCCAAGGCATGCTAAGACGGATCTTGTTGCTGTGGTGCCTTAGACATCCAGAGTATGGATACAGACAAGGTAATTTGAAGTATTAACATAAAATCGTTTTTCTTTAGTCAACGCACATTCCATAGATTCTTTATTCCAACAAATATCTCCTTTTGATTGTTTGGTGAATCTTTTGATAGTGTTCTGGTAATAAGGGTATGCTCACTTTGTGGTTATTGAAGAAATTTGATTTGTTTCTCATATTAACCCAATAATTATATGAATATTCAAGGAAGCTATCTAGATATTAGCTAGAAGAATTCAATGAGTTTATTCTTTGCAATGATTGATATCTTTAGATTATTTGTGTTCTCTTAAATATGTACCCTAGGGCCTATTTGGTTGGTTTCCTAAGTGTACTGTTGATGGGAAATGGTATGTCATTCCACCATTTGGTTGTATTGAATGGAGAAACTGTAGTTATCACACCTCAAGGGATGTCTGTCTAATTTCGTAGCAGTAGAAATGAATCTAAAATTTCCATTATGCCTCTCACATTCAAATGTTTTAGCAAAATTACCATCTCGTTGATTCTATGAACCAAATGGGCCACTAGTTTTCTTGCAATTCTTGTGACACTTTTCTTTCTGGTTTGGTTGCAGGGATGCATGAACTGTTGGCCCCCTTGTTATATGTTGTTCTTGCTGACGTGGAACATCTTTCTGAAGTGCGAAGGCTTTATGAAGATCACTTTGAGGACAAGTTCGATGGCCTCTCATTTCATGAAAATGATCTTACATATGATTTCCTGTTGAATAAATTATCAAATCCAGTAGAAGATGATGTTGTGTCCAATGGTAATCTAAGTAAATTAAGCAGTCTCGATGAGCTTGATTCTGAGATACAGACCACTGTATTGCTCAGCGATGCTTATGGAGCAGAAGGTGAACTGGGTGTAGTTTTATCAGAGAAGTTCATGGAACATGATGTCTTCTCCATGTTTGATGCTTTAATGAGCGGAGCTCATGGTGCAGTTGCCATGGCAGACTTCTTCTCCCCTTCCCCTGCAAGTGGTTCGCAGAGTGGCCTGCCTCCGGTAATTGAAGCTTCTTCTGCATTGTACCATTTGCTCTCTGTTGTTGATTCTTCTCTCCACAGTCACCTCGTTGAGCTCGGGGTCGAACCTCAATACTTTGCACTCCGATGGTTGCGTGTTTTATTTGGACGGGAATTTTCACTGGAAGACCTCTTAGCAATTTGGGATGAAATATTTGCATCCAAGAATATTAAATTGAATGAGGATCCTAAAGGTGAGATGACTGCCTTTGGTATCCTTCGTTCACCTCGCGGTGCATTCATCTTGGCCATGGCAGTTTCTATGTTGCTTCATCTGAGATCTTCCCTGCTCGCAACAGAGAATGCTACTTCCTGTCTTAGAAGATTGCTGAACTTCCCGCACACGGTTAATCTGAAAAATTTGATTGGAAAGGCGAGATCATTACAATTTTTTGCCTTGAATGCTAAATTTGGGGCCCTTGAGTGGAGCAAGTCGGTGACAGATCAAACTCACAGCGTTTTATCCGACTGTCCATTACTAAAAGCTCCACTAAATTCGGAACCCGAGAGCTATTGGGAGGAGAAGTGGAAAGTTTTACACCAAGAAGAAGATCTTAAGAAAGGTAGCTCAGCAACCCAAGATTCTGCTCCTAGGATAGGATGGTCTGAAAAGTTGAAATTAAGATTATTGAGAACAGGGTCAGATCCAGCTCCTGCAAAAAGGGTTGAGAGGAGCTGCAAGGATCCGAGGTCATTGGTGAGGCGAAATTTGTTAAAAGATCTGTCACGGGAGCTTGTCTTGGGCGACGATACCGAACAAATAGCCCGTGATAAAGATATAGAAGCTGATATTGAGGGGCAAGAAGGTGCCAAGAAACTGATTGTTTTAGCTGACGAGAGATGCTTGAGCGGTAATGGTGGCAGTGATGAAAGCTCCTCTATTTTCTCGGCCCCGACAAGTCCCATTGGCGTGGCTAATGACAATGAGTCTGCGAGTAGTGTTGCGTCGAACTTATCCATGGATGAAAACATTTACATGCCCAGACAAACTGGCATGGATGAATCGCCCTTGCCTGTCTCTGATCTTCTGGAGAGCTCATCTCCGCAGTCACATCAGAAAGATGAATTTGCAATGAAATCCGGTGTCGAACTGAAGGACAGGAAGCTTCTGGGTAAACTTCAATGGTTTTTGAAGCTTGGGCGAAGGACTGCTGCTGAAGTGATTTCTGAGAAAGGAGCTGCTAAGGAGGTTCAAAAATGTGCAGGTTCTTCTGTAATAAGTGGGACAACCTGCCCTTCTTTGAATACTGATGGAGACAATGCTGGCCAGAATGTGCTGGGTAACCTCAGGAATCTCGGGCAGTCCATACTTGAAAATATTCGGGTAATTTTCTGGTCTGAATGATTGTCTTATTGTGATCAATTTAGGGTTGGTTTTTTAAGATTAAAACAATGGAAAAAGGTGAAATTCTGCTCTGCATATTGTCACCCCGAAGAACAGACAAAAAGCATCTTTGTAGGCTGTTAGTATTCAAGTAATTAGGAAGTAGGTTTATCCCATCCTCTTCTCTTTTAGTTTGAATTTTGTATTTCATACCTATCCAAAATCTTGTATCCAATATCTGTCTCTCTAAATATAGTGTTTCGTCCTCATCCAACAGTCCCGGTAAAACCCTAGTCTCCCTCTTTTCTCACCCCCACCCCCTCATATCTATCCCGAATCTTGTATCTCATATCTGATTTTGTAAGTGTTCTGTCCTAATTCAAGAATAACGGTTTCTGGGCCTACTCTTTCTACACAGGCAATGACTTGCATAATTCCCCAAGATGAGCCCATTGGTGTTTTTTCCCGCACATTCTAATGGAATTTCTCTCTTTTAAAACCGATTTTATGCGGAGGCCTTATTCAGGCTCTGTTTGACAACACATTGAAAACTGTATGTAGGGGTATATGTTTGATAGCACTTACTGAAAACTGCTCACAGCACTTGGTGCTTTTGTACAATTGTTTTCATATTGTTTATTGAAAAAAAAAGCGTTTTCTCACATATTTAAGTGGGTTTCTTCTGGAATCTAGGTGCAAGCGTTTTTTCGGCTACAAAGCAGACACCACTCATTTTTTCGAACTGCTTATCATAAGTGATGAGTACTATAAGCAATTTCCATTAAGTGGTATCAAACGGGCCCTAATGATGAATATCACTGTAAAAAATGTTTTTTTTACTTAACTAAAAAAATGCTTTTTTCATACTACTTTCATAAGTGATAAGTTATATAAACAGTTTTCATTTAGTGTCATCTGAAAGATACTTGTTGCACTTAGCATTGGAGGAAAAGAAAAAGTTTCTTCTATTTCTGAAAAAACAATTATAATTAAATTCTGGAAGAAAATCACTTAAATAAACTACAGTAAAACATTTTTTTAATTGTTAGAGGGCGTGTTTAGTCTAATCTCACATCGGACTTAATTATTGTGTTATCATTATTATTCTCTTTAAATTAAGACCAAGACCTCCCTTAGGAGGATATCTTGGGTATTGGGTTACGGACTTCTCCATTCTAACATGCTACCAGAGCAACCGTAACCCAAAAATCTCTCCGTCGCAACCGGCCGCCCCTGCTGTCTCTGGCCAACGACCACCTCACCATCCACGTGCCCCCTGCTCTGCTGCACACACCCCCTGTTGTGTCAGCCAGCCGGCGCGTGCTACTCTGCCCCAACGAGGTCGGCATGACCCCCTGTTGCTACACCCCCACCCTGCTGTGCCAGATCCTGCGTGCCTCCTGCTGGACGAGTTTGGTGCGACCTCCTGCCGGCGACTTCCTGCTGAGTGGCTCCTCCATGCGCGGTCTTCTCAAGGTGCACGACTGGCCATCTGCTCCAAGTCGCAGCCTCCCAGCGCCACTGCTACCCTACGGCGCTTCCCTCTGTCGTATCAGCGCCATCCTTCTGTTCCTTTGCGTGTGTGTGACCTTGCGTGCTCTCATCCGCTGCTTACTACGCCAGCCTCTCTCCACACTGTGCTGTCGCTCGACCACCATGCCTCCTCCCGTCGAATGCCTTGACACCTCTCGCCACCATCTCACCCTTGACGCAGACTTCGTTGTCAGATCTGGCTGTCCAGCCCCCTCCTCCAGCTATCCAGCGTCACCCTGCTGTATATTGCTGCACCATTGTGTGATATTTCTTTCTGTCTCGATGCGACCAGGCTATTCTCGCTGGACATCTGATCAGTGTCATGACACGTGCTGTTCCTGTGCGCCTAGATGCTATTGACCTGGCTATTCTTGTCGAGGCAAGATCCGGCTGTTCCTGCCAGTGTATTCTATTTCCAGCTGTTCCCGCTGGTTCCGTATGACGGGTGTTGTTCTTCGGTTGACACATCTCTTTCAACAGCATAATTTATCTACTTCATCTTGAGGGCTAGCTGTGATGGAGGATTATCTTTTCTTATGGGTATGTCCAGCTTGAGTGGTGAGTAGAGTATCTTTTGATTTTGTTTTCTTTAATCATGTATCCAAGCTCGGTAGACCTAGCTTGAAGGGGGAGTGTTAGATGGTGCGTTTAGTCGAGTCCAACATCAGAGCATTGTGTTATCATTATTATTATCTATAAATAAACACCAAGACCTCCCTTAGGAGGATATCGTAGCTATTGGGTTACAGACTCCTCCTTTCTAACATCAATAAACAATCTGGAACACTTACTCAGAAGCATTTATAATGATCGTAAGCAGTTTTCAATATTGTAGAAGTCGTCTGTGAACCGTCCAAAAATCATGCACTTCTTGAAAAAAACACTCCTGATAATAGGAATGCCTTAGTAATGGGTAGGAATGTAGGATTGGCCTTGTTGGCCTGAACCTGGATCGGGCTGGGGCCCAGACTGGCCGACTGGTTCCAAACTGGTCCATGCCTGTTTTTTTTTTAATTATTTTTTAATAAAAAAATACAATACAAAAATAGTAAATAATCAGCCTGAGTAGTGGGTAGGAATTAAGATTGGCCCTGCTGGCCTGAACCCAGACCGGGCTGGGGTCTGGGCTGGCTTACTGGGTCCGAACCGGGTCAGACCCGTTTTTCTAATTACTTTTTAATTAAAAACACAATAAAAAATAGTAAAAAATCAGCCCGATCTGGGACCTGCATAAAATTCCAGTCGCCCCGGGCAGGCCAAATCTTGTTTGGGCTGCTTGGTCTGGGAACCCAGCCGCACCCCTGGCCTGGGTAGTGGGTTTTGTGAGAATTTTGAACTGGGGTCCTTTTTGAATCCATACAGATAATCCCAGGCTGGCCAAATCTTATCCGGGCTGTTTGGTCTGGGCAAACCAGCCCCAGGCCTGGCCCATCCCATCCCAGCCCGGGTGATGGGTTTGGTGGAAATTTTGAACCAGGGAGTCATTCTTTTTGAATCCATACTGATAATCCCACTGAATTATGACCAGGTGATCGAGTCAGCCATCCAGCTGGACCATCGGCAGGTCACCACAATGGCAGCCATGGAAGAACTTCGGAAGATTGGCAACCTTTTGTTGGAGATCTGAGGGGGGAATTTCATTTGAAATGCTTGTACATACATTTTGTATTCAAGTTTAATAAGGCAAGTTTCTTTACCTTCTACGTTGTTTAGTTTAGTAATTGGTTAGTTTGGTTTGTAAATGAGAGCACTTGTTACATATCTTAAATTTATAAATTTATATTACTCTTCCTAAACATTGTAGTTTTCAATCTTCTACTAATTGTGGATCTGTCACATTAAACATCCTATATTTCAGTCTTCTACTGATTGTTAGATCTGTCACATTAATCAAATTGAAAGATTTTTATGAGAACTAAGGATAGAGTATTAATTTTAAAGGATGATTTTTCAAAATATTTAAATCTTATTCATTTTAAATATCCATTGAATTAAATAGTTGTAAGATTATAAATGTAATTGACACATGTGATCAATTTCAATCAAAATATATAAATCTTATTAAGTTCAAATATTTATGTAAGATGAATCAAAACGACTTTCATGATCCAATCCACTCTATCATATAGAGTTCCCTTTTTTTTTGTCAAATATCTAATAAAGAACAAGATAAAATAATGATGTTTGATATGGCATTGGAAAAAATTTCATTTGAAAATTAATCTTGGTTTAAGTCTTAAGTACTCACGCCTTCACGATTAACCGCTCATGAATGTCTGAGAATTAAGAATTCATTAGAATAAAAAATAAAGAGAAAAAATCTTCAGTTTAATTCAATCTTCAAAAACTGAAGTTCAAGAACCATATAATAACATCCACGCTCTCTACAGCTTTGAGTGAAAAAATCATTCGTACCTAATCTCCTAAAAACCACAACGAGCTGAAATATCAGATCTATTTTCCTTTTGCTTAAAAACAACTAATATAAGAAATATCCTCCAATAAAACGGCTGAATCAATGACCTTTAAAAATGTATTTACCAAAATGACATCCGAAATAGTGTGGAGAATGATATTGGGTCTTGGCTCAGTTTCAATGCATCCTAAAAAGACAACATATCTATGGTTTCAGATGTCTCTTTGTCTAGTGTTGGGCTTTCTCCCTCTCGGTTTTGATTCCTTTTCTAACCCAATGGTTTGGTGCTCATCTGGTGTTGCTTCTTCGGTTGTCGTTTCTTTTCTAGGGTATGCTTGCTTCGTTTTGTGTCTCCTGAGCACAGTTGCCTATGGGGGTTTCGTCTTGGTAGAGATCCCAACCCTTCAGCGGCGGATCGCTGTTGTGTGTGTTGCCTGGCTTCGGCTGTTCCCCCTGTCTCTCATGACGATATTCCAGCCCTTTATGGCATGATGTGTTGGCAATGGCGTGGTGCAACCTTTGATGGGTACAATAGCGGGGTAGCGACTTCCAGGTGATGCTTAGTCATTGAGTGGAGCGCGGTTCCTTAGCGATAGAGCGTGTCACTGTTCCTCCTGGTTTAGTTCCTTAGTGATAGAGCGTGTCTTTAGTGTAGTGGTTGTAGGTTCTGAGTGCAGCGGAATCATGTGATGGGTCATGTCCAACATTGTTTTTTGTTATGATCGATGATCAATCTGAGATTTATACGACGTTAAACGAAATTGAATAAAAGAATATAGACAATGGATAAAATGTTGGAACCGGAGCGTATGATCATCACATATTATTTATAATTAATTTAAGCAATTAAAGAATTTTCTTGTGAGATTTTTTTCTTTGTTGATGGACCTGACAACGGATCTACGTCGTACCATCGTTGCGTTGTAAGAATCAAGAGTAGATTCCCTCGAGTGGTGATCCACACATGTTTCACAAATCTCTAAACACTGCCATATGAATCTTTGGGTGCTAGCGCAACATATCCTAACGCTTGCGTTGTTCGCCTTTGATCGTCTCGGGAATCTTTTTCAAAAGATTCTTTTTGATCTCTCTAGACTCGAGAGTGGAATGTGGAAGATCGTTCTTCGTTCTTGAAAACGTTTTTGGAGAATAAAGCTCTTTAGGGTTTCGAGAGGATTCTTCGGATTTATTGTGCACAACAAAACAAATGAATTGGCTCTTTTGAAAAATAATATAATTGAGTATATACGGCTAGAGTTAGAAATTAATAATTGCGTAAGTGCTCTTTAATATTTATTTAATCCTTGCAGAACTCCATGTATAATAATTATAATAATAATATTTCTCGATATACGCTAAACTCGTGAATTAAAATTAAATATTATTTATTCAAATAATATTCAATATATATTATTTCTCATTGTACCTATAAACTTGGTTCTCTATTCTTTCATAATATCTATTGGGTATTGAATAATGACTATTTATTTAATAAATAAATATCCCTGCATTATTCTCCAATAAATAAATAAATATTATATTCATTAAATAGAAAATAAATATTTTTAAATATTCTGCTCACATTATATTCTATCAAATAAATGGTAATGAAATATATACGATCAAGCAAACATGGATAATTTTTAAACCACATGCGGGAATAATATTTATTCAACTTGTTAAATTATAAATAAATAATATATTATTTAACTGAGATTCTGGATACACTTAGTGTGTGACTCTCTAGGCCACTTTCTCAGTGACATTAGGCGAAACATCCTAAAGTCTAAGGTCAACGTCTAACAATATGCCAAGACACTCATAGAGAAATAAGTTAATGCCGCAATAATATAATACTTCATACAAACACTCACTGTGTTATATAATCCTTTTATCACGATATCTATAATCAAACAGGTTGTATGATGGTATCATCAACCTATGTGCTCGATATCTCTTTCTTTGAATTTTCAAAAATCTAATTGTTGAGGAAACATCGGGAGCCGCAATGACAAAAATAAACGATTCACTGAAGAGTAAAAGAGAAGAAAAAAAAAAACAAAAGGAAGAAGAAGAAGAAGATCTTAGACACATAGATTTACGTGGTTCGAGAAATGATCCCTACATCCACAGAGAGGCAGGATTTCACTATGATTCAGGATCATAATTTACAGGGTGTATCAAAGCTTCACAAACACACAGAAACCATAACCCGAAATGGGCTAATAAAGAAGATGAATCACTGATTCTCGCTCAAATTTACCCAAGAGAAGAAGGTAAGACGGTCCTTGTAGTTTAGCTTGGGTTGTCGAATCCTCAAAGACCTAAGAAGTACCTACAGACACGTGCATTCTATGGACTGTTTTTGGCTATGAAGTGACCAACTTGGGTTGATTTTAGATGGGTTTAATGGAACTCTAAGAGACTTAAGTGAATTCAATTTAAAAGAATGAGTTGATCCTAGGTTATCGCTCGGGTGGATTGGACGTATTTCCTTTTTAATGATTTCAATTTCTTATATTTGAGATGAGTTCATTTAAGGAGATAAAACAACATCATCACTTACTGGTTTAATGCCTACACCCTTTAATATTAATCACCTATACACTTGAAGGATCAAAGTTTTGAGCACTTCAAGGTAAAGGTTCGTATTAGCACTTGAAGTGTGTGACCTTAAATTCAACAAGGACGATGAAGTTTAAAAATCATCAAATAAAAATCTCAATTAAAGAAGTGATTATACATTAATGAGGTAATAAATAACATCTAATCCAGCCCCTTGCTACTCCCTTGGATCAACCCATAAGTGGGTTAGCCCTCCATTGATCTCATGGTTTCAATGGAAGCGGAAAGTAGACTCATGAGGGAGGAAATGGAGAAGTAAAGAAAACAACAAAAATAAAATGATCACTCCACCATTGTGTGAATAATTTCACAAGGTTTGGTGTGAATAAATTCACACCTTGATCCAACGGTATCAAAGTGATATGAAGAACAACAGAATAAGAGTAGAAGAAGAACTTTTATTAAGAAACTAAAGTGAATTGAACAACTTACATGTGAAAGACAAATTTGAGACAACAAAATTGCAGCATAACATTACAATTGAACAAAGCATCCAAGATTCTGAACTCCTCCAACACCACTACCTTAAATAGGCATTTTTTGAGTCTTGGGTCGAGCCTCCAACAGTACAAAGCTTCCCACTTGAGTATGGTAGGTCTAGGGTGGTGGAAAGTTTGTGGAAAGAAGACTTTCCACCCTTGACCCGAAAAGGCATCCAGCTTGCATCCACCAAAAAGAGGCGCATGAAACACCTTCTTGATGGCCGAATTTGGGTGGGCCATAGAAGACTTAAATTAAGCTCCGGATGTCCCCTTACAACCTGTAAAATCTCAGACCAAAAGGAGTTATGGTTTTCGAGATATGGTTTAATTGGTGGGCTGTTTTTCTGGGCTGCAGATTCTGGCCCAGATTTTGATATACTATTTGGGCCGCCTAAATGACCACAATGGAGGCCGAATTAGCACTGGATCCTGAAGAATGATTTGTTCCTCTATATGTCTTCTAGCCTCCCACCAAATTTGGGCTTCATTGGGCCTGTATTGTGGGTCCCACAGTCTCATCAGTGGGCTGATGTCCAATATGACTTCTCCAGAATTGTTTCCTTTCATCACAAAATATCCCCATCTTCTTCCATGAATTATCTATTGATCCCTAAATGAAAAATGTTCATATTGAAGTGTAGACCAATTTCCCAAAATATCAAATTAAAATATGGATAATTACATTCCTTAAAATCATATGAATCATTGGGTACTTTAAATGATGTTAAAAAAATGTACCACATAATAGTGCATTTTAAGAAGATATTACAATCATAATGTGAAATGATGTTCAAAGTGTAAAATGCACTAAAATGGTGTTTATGAATAATAAATAACATGAATATTATATATATTAACAATGAATATTAGCCTCATTTAGTGGCTAATCAATCACTATTCCACCAACCGCACAGGAAATCCGTTGTGGTGTAATGAAAGTTGGATGGAAGTCCGGATCGCTATAGTGCCACGACCACCCAAGTCAAAAGTGCTACAGTGGTTGGCAGTTGGAAGTCCACAGAGCTACAGTATTGGGTCTCTAAAGTTCCGACCTGCTACAGTAGTCGTGCCAAAGTCTGCACTGCTACAGTGCCCTGTCGGTATCGGCTGGTCAGCTCTGCTACTGTTGGTTAGAGATGCTACAGTACCCAACAAATTAGGTAGGGGACCTTCGACCCCTGGACCCCCGAAACAAGGGCATGTTGCCCCCTACAATCCCCAACGAGCTCACCGCGGAGCTTGACCTTCGGAAGCTGCGGCCTGGTGTGCAACACCCCGAGATTTTGTGAATTATTTTTTTCGAATTAATTTATCCATTTTGATATTTTTCATTTCATGCAACACTGAAGATAGTTTATTTTATATTAAAGCACTATGTTTGATTTGCGTTATATGCAACACTAAGTTAATCGTGCACTACTCACAACATAAACTTTGGCTTTCTCTACACAGAACACTGAGGTTAGCTTGTGTTATACGCAACCATGACTTTCCTCGATGACTTGCATAACACGCAAGACCGAGGTTTACCGAACGATAATATATTATTAAAATATGATTATTTAATATAATAAGACAAAACCTTGACATTAAATTAGATGTTATGAATAATATTAACTAATCTATGAAAATATATGGTTTACACAATATAATATGAATTCATAGGTTACCGATTAATGATAAATGAATATGAAAATTGATTGAATATAAATGGAAATATTATTATGGTCACAAAACTGTTTTACCCTAATAAATTAAATTTTCATTTATGTCTATTAATGCACTAAGTCAAACATTCCTTTCATATGAAACCGACTTGGCGTACGTTACACACAATGTCACGACCCTCTCCCCACAAGGTGTACCCCTCCTGGGCCAACAATGTGAGAAGAGAGATAGTGACCCCTGAGTCCCGCCTCCAATAGGCTCTAGGTTGGCGATTAGCACCGAGAGTATAATAAGCACACAAATGAGAGACATTACCCTATAAGAGAACACATGCGAAAGAGAGAGATAAGACAGACACCAACCAACTCCAACTCAGACTGCAATATAAAAAAAATCCCAAGTACACATATGTAATGTCATGCAAAAACTACTATAACTGAAAGTGAAAACTCCAAGTACCAAAAGAAAGTAAAAACAACAACAACCACGGAGCTCGAACAGCTCCTACAACCCCAAGCTAGTAGTAACTAGCCTGATCTTCAACCTGCTCCAAGTGACTCGAAAAACAGTTTATATATACGTAGGGGTGAGTATAACAATATACTCAGTAGGATCCTCCCCGGAGCCTCTCATGCAAAAGTAAAGAAAGCATGCTAAAGCACAGTGAACAACAAGTGAAACTAACTCGCCACCTAAACAGATATACTAAGTTCCCATCCTCACCATGACTACTCTCACCAAGTATCACATACAAAGTATATAATATAATAAAGAATATCAAGGGTACCCCGCTATCACTTCCCCACTGGTTTGCCGCTCTGCCCCAACGTCACACGTCCTAAGCATCTCTCTCCAAAAAGGCTTGCCCGCAGACACCTGGGCGAAACACTACAACATGCACATCGTGCAGTGCAACCATCACATCCACGTAACCAAAGTAACCAGGTAGTTTCTGGGAGCCACCACAGCTCGCATAACGTGTATCATACGTTGGATATTAAACCTCAAGCCATTATAGCCCATACACCGAGTAAAGATCCTCAAGCCATCACAACCTATACACGTTACACCTATAGTAGTCCATATGAAACTATATCCAGAATATATGTGTGTGAATAACCACAAGCCATTACAACTCTCTACACACATATATGGGGAAAACTAACCGCTGCGCCTACCAGCACAAGTAACTACCAAGAGAAGAGATCGAGGTCAAAAGGGGTAGTCAGCCATCCATCCTCCCACCAGAATATTGGGGAAAACACCCACCAGAGCTCAGAATCCCTAGGGTGTCAGTTTCCCTAACTGACGGGGTGAAGTAGCGTATAGAAACACAAAAAGTACAAAATATACTATAGATCACAACCACACTATGGTCATCACCTAGTCTCAGACTCAACTGCAGCTAATGTCTTTTGGACTCCCGACCGCCACTTCTAAGACTAGGTATCCTATAAACACATAACCATTTAAAGAGCTTTATTACATTACTTTATTCATTTTTTATCAGTTGCACTTTACATTAATTAATTCTTTAAACATTAATTAACCATTAACAATTTCACATTATATTTCATTAACATCACACCCAAAGTCCATTTTTCCTTTAAATTGCAACCTCAACATTGCGTCCTGACAAGCTCCAATCCCATGAGTTAACATCATTTATTAACAACATTATTACTTTTCCATATTCCCAGGAATTATAGATAAACATTCTAAGCTACTAAACACAAGGGGGCTCAACATGGTGGGTAGTTGAACTACCCGTCAAGTCTTTGCCACCTATAACAAGAGCGTAGACCCATCCTCCATCGAGAAGCTAAACATGGAAAGCACATGACATACTCCGTGCGTCTTCGCTCCTTTTGGAAGGTGGGTAAGCAAAACTAGCTGCCTTGAGCAGTGGGAAAAGTAAAGCAGATAAACAACCATCAAGATTCAGCAAGCATCCAAACATTTACATCCAACCCGTTTCATCATCTCTGGTGTCCTCCCCGACACCCACATGCATAAACCAATGCATCTCGCCACTCTAGGCGTCAACTGCTGCCACAACCAATGGGCCTCCCTACCCCCACATATCACAACACCCATCCAGACTCACATCACACCACAAGCAGTAGGAAACAAACATCATATTAATTGGGCTCCTAGCCCTTAAACAAGGCATTTTTTCCTTCACACACAATGAGCTCTCACAACTTCAAGCATAATGCTCTTCGCCTTTACAAGCAAGAGGGTAACTCAGAACCCTATGAGGAATTATCTTTTATCAAACAACCAGTTCTATAATCCATTTTGAATTAACCAGTTCATTAATAGTAGGTTCCAACTATGGGCAATCTAAAAAAATAAGCTATCACAAATAATTAAACATGCTTACTGCATCAATTTGATTAACATCAAATTACAACAACAACCATATTCATTTACACGCCTCTTTATCTCTGAAAAATAATTACAATTAATCCCAATTTACATTTTTTACCAATTTCCGTCAAGAACGACATGCTAAACAAAGCAAGCATAGATATCACACTATCTAGCAAAATAAGAGGAAATAACATACGATCGATACCAATTGATTTATCTGGTTCAAATATTTATTATGTCAATTCCGTTGTGGTCCAGTGGATAAATCATGCTAAATCTATGAATGCACGTAAAAGAATAGAGAAACAACGAATCCCCTACCTCAAATGGTTCTTGACATTCTTTATACAAGAACAATCCACACAACGGATTGTGATCTTCTCCTCCGTGACAACTGTATCCACCCAAGGATGCCGCGACACGACCGCACCAACCAACACCTAAGAAAAATCCATTAGAAGCATGAAGATCACATGCCATAACATGTTAAGGAGAAAAAAGGGGAAAAAATCGAAGAAAACACAAGAACAGAGGTAGATCATACCTTCTATCTATGACGGATCGACACTTGCTGCTTGCACCAAAACAGGGGGTGCACATGCAGCAGGAAGAAACTTCAAGGGGAAATGATCCAAGGATTAAGGTTCGATCACATCGCTCCTATGGGAAGAAGGAAAAGTTCGAGCGTCTCGCACCAGGGAACAAGAAGGTAGAACAAGGGAGGAAGATATCTCGCCCCTTTAGAAGATTTAACAGAGCAGCGTTTTAAGATACATTGGATTTTCCATTAAAACCGGATCGCATTAAATCACGCGGTTTGACCAAGTAAAGGCATCCTGAGTGTAACGTCCCAGACCCTGGTGCCATGCAATGGGTGCCCTGAATCCGGTTCGCCACGTGACCTCAATCGCATTTCCCCAAACGCCAGAGGCTACCGACTAGAAGCGAGGGTCCACGTCTGATAGTGGGGAAACTATGCCCTCATTTGTCAAAGTGTAGCGTAGCGGAATATAAATAAAACATACGACAACAACAGAAGCAATAATCCATGCACATTTTAAGTAAACAAGTGCAGTAAAAGGTAACCAACCAGATATACAGATATGATGCAACGTGTCTCAATTCTATGAAAACAACCAGAACATGTTATACATCAATATAGTACAACAGAATACAGAGTACAACAAAACAAAGCAAAACAGCTGGCAGTGACATCGTGATCCTATGCTCGGTCCCATGCCCTCCTACTCCTCAGTAACAGTCAAGTACCTGTATAGGGACTCTTGCCCCTATTCACACCTGCAGAAACGTAATCTGTTTGGGCCGAAAAGCATGACCCAAACAGGGTGTGAGAAATATATCTCAGTAGGCACCCACCAAAGGCCCATGCCCAACTGCGTGCCAACATGCAACAATAGTGTGCAGTAGTAAAATGCATTAAAGTAAGCAGTACTCAAAAGTAACTAACTTAGCAGTTAAATTGCCATTTAATTATTCATTTAATCCATTTAATATAAGAAAACACCACAGTGCATTTCTAAGTAAACAACCAGTGTCCTCAGACACGCAAACCTTACCCTCAGGTAATCAGAACCCAACCCCCAGGTAATTTCCCTCAGGCATAACAGAATTTTGCCCTCAGGCGTAGGTAGTGTCGCCCTCAGGCACAGAGTCTATCGACCACAGATACGGAAGAAGTTGCCCTCAGGCTAGGATAACAACTGCCCTCAGGCTAAGAAAAACAACGCCCTCAGGCTAAGTAAAACACTGTCCTCAGGCACAAGTAACCGGGCATTGCCCAACATGTAATAAACATTCACATTCAATTCCTCTCAAGGAAAAAGTAATGCATAATATAACAAGGCATACCCTCGGGTATCCTGGCCAAACGACTAAACAGAGGAACACACCCTCGGAGTGGTTTCAGATCCAAGCAACGATCCTAATCAGCATTTTAATATCACATTTAAATCACCTATTCGAATCTAGGTATTTAAAATAGCTATGGCCTCGTTCACACGACACCCCGACATGGGTTCGTGACACAAAAACGCACAAAACACACGACAATTGGAAAACAAACACCAAGCCACCTACCTTATACGCCCCTGATTAGTATACTCGAACACTGTTCCACGAATCGTCTTAGAACGAGGTAGATCTGAGGTAAAGAAAATCCTGCTTAAACGCAAATAACTCTCATTAGGGGAAGAATTGGCAAGAACTGCTTAAGGAGAAGGGAGGGCTTACCCGCGCGGTTCCAACAAGATCGTCCGAGGCGGAATCGGATTCCAAACGTGCGCTCGGCGAATCTCCAAAGGTTCGGCTGTCCACTCCCGCTCCTTCCTCCGGTTCTAAGCCTTCCCTGTGAACAGAGGAGGCTACTGCCCATTTTAAGCGAAAAAACAAAGTACACGGCGTGTACTTCCAAGTACACGACGTGTACTTTCGTCATTTAACTATTTCTCTGGCGGCACCGCCAAACTGTTCATCCGTCGACATGAGTACACAACATGTACTACTGAGTACATGACGTGTACTGTCGCCCAGCTGGCGGCTGTTCCACCGCCTTACTGTTTCGGCATGCCGACTGAATACACGACGTGTAAAGGACCACTACACGACGTGTAGTCGGTTCCTACACCCTTCGTCACCGACATGGCTACATGCTCCGTGTACCCATCCCACACGGCCAAAAGTACACGACGTGTGGAAAAGTACACGACATGTAGTTCCAAAATTTAGGAATTTTTCCCATTTTCCATATTTTCTCAAAAACACTTTAGGAAAAGTGAAAAGAAGAAGCCCGTACCTCAAAAATAAGAACCGGGTTCTTATAAACTTTCCCCCTTATACCAATTCGTCCCCGAATTGCCCTTCCAAGGGTGGAGAAGATATAGTCGTGAACAACTCCGGCCACTGAGCACGTACATCGATTTCCTGCTCCCAGGTTTCGTCCTGCACTCGGCCATGCTGCCATAGCACCCGTACGAGAGGAACTGACCGGCCTCAGAGAACCTTCGTGCTCCTGTCAATGATACGAATCAGATACTCCTCAAAGGATGCATCTGCTTCCAGCTCAACCTCCTCAGCCTGAAAGATGTGAGACGAGTCTGAATGATAGCGACGCAACTGAGATACGTGGAAGACGTCGTGCATGGCTTGGTACCGCTGCGGTAACCGCAACCGATAGGCAACCAGCCCGACTCTCTCCAGAATCTCAAATGGCCCCACATACCTCGGTGAAAGCTTACCATGTCTCCTGATCCGCTTGTGTCCCAGCCTTGGAAAAACACAAAAGAACACCTGATCCCCGACCACGAACTCCAAAGGTCGTCTGCGGTGATCAACATAAGACTTCTGACGAGACTGAGCGGTATCCATCCGCTTCTGAATCAACTGGACCTGCTCAGAAGTCTCCTGCACAAGCTGTGGTCCCAGTAAAGCTGCCTCACCCGCCTCTAACCAGGACAAGGGTGATCGACATGACCTACCATATAAAGCCTCGTATGGTTCCATCTCAATAGTTGCCTGAAAACTATTGTTATAGGAAAACTCGACTAGGGGTATATGCTTTTCCCATGAGCCCCCAAAGTCTAGGATGCATGCACGTAACATGTCCTCAAGAACCTATATTGTACGCTCTGACTGACCGTCTGTCTGAGGGTGGTAAGCTGTGCTCAGAAGCACCTGTGTACCCAGTACCCTCTGAAAACTCTGCCAGAAACGAGACGTAAAATGAGCGTCCCTATCTGAAACGATAGAATGAGGGACCCCATGAAGACGTACGATCTCTTGGATATACAACCTTTCGAGCTCGTCGACACCGAAGGTCTTCTTGATCGGCAGGAAGTGAGCTACCTTCGTGAGTCTGTCCACAACAACCCACACGACATCATTGCCTCGAGGTGACCTCGGCAACCCAGTCACGAATTCCATCGCGACATCATCCCATTTCCACTCCGGGATAGGTAACTGCTGTAACAGTCCGGCTGGCCTCTGGTGCTCCGCCTTCACCTACTGACAGGTGGAACACCTCGTAACAAAACCAGCCACATCCCCCTTCATACCCGGCTACCAGTACTGACGTCTCAAGTCACGGTACATCTTGGTAACCCCGTGATGAACTGCCCAAGCTGAAGCATGAAACTCCCGCATCAGCTCCTCGCGTGTATCCCCTAGAACCCATACTCGTCTATGGAAACGTAGGATCTTGTCATCGCCTATCATCCAACCAGGACAAGGGTCCTCACTTGCCACCGAATCCCATAGAACTAGGTCTTCTGAATCAGATAGCTGTCTCATCCTCACTCTATCCAGGAGGGTATAAGTCACAGCTAGAGATGAAAGATAAGTCTGCCCCTGACTGTCGTGCACCTCCATATGCATCTCAGAGAACAAGGCCATAAGCTGCCACTCACCACTGGCCTCCTGCACTGCCTGTATCTGAGTCTTCTTGCTCAGTGTATCAGCTACTGCATTACCTTTACCAGGTGTATAGGAAAGCTCAAAATCGAAGGACTGTAGGTATTCAACCCACCTTCACTGCCTCAGATTCAAGTCACGTTGAGTAAATATATACTTGAGGCTTTTGTGGTCGGTGAAAGCCACAAAATGATCTCCCAAAAGATAATGTCTCCAACAACGCAACACATGCACAACTGCAGCCAACTCGAGATCATGCGTCGGGTAATTCCTCTCATGTGGCCTCAACTACCGAGACCCGTACGCAACAAATCGATCGCCCTGCATCAACACTGCTCCCAGCCCAATCCCTGATGCGTCACAGTAAACTGTATAGCTCTTCCCCTGATCTGGGAGTATCAGGATCGATGCTGATGTCAACCTTCCCTTCAGGTCCTGAAAGGCTGCCTCGCAAGCTTATGACCAAACGAACTTCACACCCTTCTTAGTCAGACCCGTCAACGGTGTTGCTAAGCGGGAGAATTTCTGTATGAAGCGTCTGTAGTAACCAGCCAGCCCAAAGAAACTTTGTATCTCAAAAACGTTCTTAGGATGCTCCCAGGAAACTACAGCTCTCACCTTCTCTGGGTCTACTGCAACTCCCGCCTCTGAGATAATATGACCCAGGAAGTGAATCTGGTCCATCCAAAAGTGGCACTTCGAGAGCTTAGCATATAGCCGATGCTCTCTTAGTGTACTCAATATGATCTCAAGATGGGTGGCATGGTCGTGTCGAGTGTGAGAGTACACCAAGATGTCTTCCACGAATACTACCACAAAAGAATCAAGATACGGATGGAACACACAATTCATTAGATCCATGAAAACTGCTGGCGTGTTCATGAGTCCGAACGGCATAACCAAGTACTCGTACAGACCGTATCTGCTCCGAAAAGATGTAAGCGGTATATCCGATGGTCTCACGCGTAGCTGATGATATCCTGACCTTAGGTCATTCTTCGAGAACACCCGTGCTCCACAAATCTGATAAAAAAATCATCTATCCTTGGCAAGGGATATCGGTTCTTAACCATCAACTAGTTCAGCTTCCGATAATCCACGCAAAGTCTGAGGGTACCGTCCGCCTTCTTCGCAAAAAGGACCGGCGAACCCCACAGAGAAGTACTGGGTCGGATAAAACCCTTCGCCTGTAACTCCTCTAACTGCCTCTTGAGCTCCTGTAACTCTGGTGTAGCCATCCTATAAGGAGGAATGAACACCGATGCTGCTCCTGGCACTAGCTCGATGGAGAAATCCACCTCTCACTCCGGAGGTAGACCTGAAAAGTCGTCTGGGAAAACATCCCTGAAACGATCAACCAATGGAGGGAAATCCGTTTGACAAGTCCCCTGATCATCCAGATATAAGCTAGCAATCTGGGCTGTGACTCCACCCCGCCCACGATGCTCTGGTCCAGCTCGACTCGCCTGAACATCCCATTCGCCCTTATATAGAAACTCTCCGCCCTCTGGTGACGTGAAACTCACCCTGCGACGATAGCAGTCTAAAAAGGCTCAAAAGGGAACCAACTAGTCCATCCTGAGAATGACGTCATAAGCTATCATCTCCAAGACATAGAGGTTCCAAAGAAAGAGAAACCCTCCAACCTCAAGAGGAAACTCCTTACACCGACGCACACATGTTGTTCTCATTTCCAACGGCGTGTCTAGCGTCATGATATCAGAAGAAGTAGAAACACAGTGCCCAATGCTCTCCACAACGGGTACAAATATGAAACTATGTGTAGCACCCGTATCGAAAAGCACTGAAGATAAAACAGAAGCTACTAGAATAGTACCTCTGACTGTAGAAGGTCCGAGATCCTGCTCCTGCTGGGTCTGCTGCACTGCATATGCTTGCCCAATGCCGCGGCCCTGCGACACAGCCTGGCTACCCTGAGCTGTCCCGCCCTGCTGCCTCTGAGATCCTGGTGTCTGGCTACCACAACCACAACAACCATCTCTGCCTGCACGCCCTGACGTATTCCAGTTCCCCAACTGGTAAGAAGCCACGAGTCCTGCTCCCGCACGCAGAGTATGTACAGAACCCCTCTCACTAGTCACTGGAGGAAACACCCTGTAAAAGCGCTGTAGATGACCCAACTTTCCGCAAGCTCGGCACTCCACTGGGTCTCGTGGACACTGCGGTCTCTTATGCCCCTCTCTACCACACTGGTAGCACCTGACCGAGCCACCTGAAGAAGGCATCTGCCTAGTACTGCCACCCTGAGATAAATCCATCTGTCTCTTCCTCTTGCCAGCAGAAATAGTACCAGTAACTGGTGCTGAACCGCCCTGGACCACACCACTAGATTCTCGCAGGTTCCTCTCTGTGATCAGCGCCTGGTTCACAATAGCGTGTACTGAAGGCAACTTGAAGACATTCACCAGCGCTCGGATGTCATAACGAAGACCATCCTCAAAATGTCCGGCTCTCAACGCCTCATCACCCACCAGCACGGGTGCAAAACGCTGAAGCTCGATGAAACGAGTAGAATAGTCCATCACCGACATAGAGCCTTGCTGCAGATTCATGAACTCTCGAGCTCTATCTTCCCTCAGCGTCTCTGGGAAAAAGAAGTCATAGAAGACTGCCTGAAAATCTTCCCACGTCATGTCTCTGTGATTCTATGACTGGGTGGTAACATCCCACCACCTCTTGGCGGAATCACGCAGCATATAAGTCGCGAGCTTGACCCTCCACCCTGGAGGCGTCTCTAGATGCTCGAAAATAGTCTGCATCGACCCCAGCCAAGACTCTGCAGCCTGTGGTCCGCCATCCCCTGAAAACGTAGGCGGATGCTGCTACTGGAAGATACGAGTCAGCTCAGCCATAGATGTGGCAGCCTGCGGTGCTCCCTGAAAGGTCTGCATGAACCGCATAAAGCCTTCACGGAACTGCGCCTCCGCGCCTGTGTTCGGTATAACAGCTGGCGCCGCATCTGGCTCTACTGGAGGATCCACTGGTAGCCCATGACCCACCATCTCTGGAGTATAGTCGTCGCCGCTCTCCTGGAGAACAACTCATGGACGTCGAGGCGACATGACACTACAAGGTCACAAACACGCCTTAGATTCAAGATTATTAAGACTGAAAGTGAAGAGACCACAAAGGGAACAAGAGGAAGAAGACATTTCAAAATTTACAGAACAAGACTACACGACGTGTACTTGACTTCTCTTCCCCTGCCCGGGTCCTTCTACACGGCTAAGCCACACGACTCCCGTTGAACAAAACCTACACGGCGTGTATAATATCCACACGGCGTGTATGGTGTTATTTTCCAACTGCCCGTGTCATTTGTGACACGGCCGACTACTCGGCTTGACACTACACAGCGTGTTACACCCGCACACGGCGTGTACATCACCCCGTTTCCCTAGCCACATGGATAACACCACACGGTCTGTCCTCGGACAAGACTACATGGCGTGTCCCACACGTACACAGCGTGTTGAAGGAGAGGTGCCATAGGCCCGTGTTGTTAGTTACACGACCGAGTCCCCAGGTCACACTACACGGCGTGTTCTGCATTGACACGATGTGTACAAGAAAAGAGTTCACCGACCCGTGTTGTTAGTTACACGGCCGGACTCCGGGTCAACACTACACGGCGTGTATGCCATGTACACAGCGTGTCTTACCCAAGCCTTTCCCTTCCCCGTGTCGCTGCCCACACAGTTTGTGACACGGGAAGAGACTACACAGCGTGTACTTAAAAAGGTTATTTTTCTTCCCGAACAGAAGAACATACACGGTGTGTATGAGGTACTACACGGCGTGTACATTGGGTTTCCGAACAGTATGCCTCAGAAACTTCCCCGGAACCCAGAAAATACTGAAAACGAACACCTAAGTGTCAAATTCCGATCCGTGAGGGCCCATACTCCCCATGAATCAAAGTTTGACACCTTATCTGTGTTATAACAAAATAAGCAGTCAATGATCCACCAAATTTCAGTCAATGGGGGCCCATACTCCTCAAAAACCAAAGTTTGGCGTCCATTCTATAACCAAGCTCACAAAAAGAATACCCTTTCACATAGTAGGTATTTTTATCAAGCAGCTATCACAACAACATGCTTCTCTAGCACAACAACTATCACAACAACATGCAATTTCTAATGCACCTATATGGCATGGAACTATGCATGACATGTGATATCTAGCATGTGCCTATATGATGCATGAGATGACATACCCTCATCTCATCGGGTTGCAACTAAATAGAACCCATAAAACTATAACTTGGACAATCCGAGTGTGTCACCCAACTGTGAAAACAAATCAACTGTAAAATTTGCAAAATCAGAAGAATTGCAAAAATACGAGGTAAATTGCCTTTTCCCTGTACACGAGTTAGCTACGCCCGAGCACAACTTATTACCAACTACCATTCGTCCTATCCCTGACTACGTCGCCAAATAGTAAGTCAAAGAAAAGAACCCCTCTGATACCACTTTGTAACGTCCCGAACCCGGGTGCCACGCAACGGGTGCCCCGAATCCGGTTCGCCACGTGACCTCAAGCGCATTTCCCCAAATGCCAGAGGCTGCCGACTAGCAGCGAGAGCCCATGTCTGATAGTGGGGAAACTATGCCCTCATTTGTCAAAGTGTAGCGCAACAGAATATAAATAAAACATACGACAACACCGGAAGCAATAATCCATGCACATTTTAAGTAAATAAGTGCAGTAAAAGGTAACCAACCAGATATACAGATATGATGCAACATGTCTCAATTCTATGAAAACAGCCAGAACATGTTATACATCAATACAGTACAACATAATACAGAGTACAACAAAACAAAGCAAAACAGCTGGCAGCGACATCGCGAGCCTATGCTCGGTCCCATGCCCTCCTACTCCTCACCAACAGTCAAGTACCTGTATAGGGACTCTTGCCCCTATCCACACCTGCAGAAACGTAATCTGTTTGGGCTGAAAAGCATGACCCAAACAGGGTGTGAGAAATATATCTCAGTAGGCACCCACCAAAGGCCCGTGCCCAACTACGTGCCAACATGCAACAATAGTGTGCAGTAGTAAAATGCATTAAAGTAAGCAGCACTCAAAAGTAACTAACTTAGCAGTTAAATTTCCATTTAATTATTCATTTAATCCATTTAATATAAGAAAACATCACAGTGCATTTCTTAGTAAACAGTCAGTGTCCTCAGACACGCAAACCTTACCCTCACGTAATCAGAACCCAACCCGCAGGTAATTGCCCTCAGGCGTAACAGAATTTTTCCCTCAGGCGTAGGTAGTGTCGCCCTCAGGCACAGAGTCTATCGCCCACAGACACGGAAGAAGTTGCCCTCAGGCTAGGATAACAACTGCCCTCGGGCTAAGAAAAACAACGCCCTCGGGCTAAGTAAATCACTGCCCTCAGGCACAAGTAACCGGGACTTGCCCAACATGTAATAAACATTCACATTCAATTCCTCTCAAGGAAAAAGTAATGCATAATATAACAAGGCATACCCTTGGGTATCTTGGCCAAACAGTTAAATAGAGGAACACACCCTCGGGGTGGTTCTGGATCCAAGCAACGATCCCAATCATCATTTTAATATCACATTTAAATCACCTATTCGAATCTAGGTATTTAAAATAGCTATGGCCTCAGCCACACGACACCCCGACATGGGTTCGTGGCACGAAAACGCACAAAACACACGGCAGTTGGAAAAACAAACACCAAGCCACTACCTTATACGCCCCTGAACAGTATACTCGAACGCCATTCCACGAATCGTCTTAGAACGAGGTAGATGTGAGGTAAAGAAAATCCTACTCAAACGCAAATAACTCTCGTTAGAGGAAGAATTGGCAAGAACTGCTTAAGGAGAAGGGAGGGCTTACCCGCGCGGTTCCAATGAGATCGTCGCTCGGCGGAATCGGATTCCAGACGTGCGCTCGGAGGATCTCCAAAGGTTCGGCCGTCCACTCCCGCTCCTTCCTCCGGTTCTAAGCCTTCCCTGTGAACATGGGAGACTACTACCCATTTTAAGCAAAAAACAAAGTACACATCGTGTACTTCCAAGTACACGGCGTGTACTTTCATCATTTAACTGTTCCTCTGGCGGCACCGCCAAACTGTTCATAAGTCGACATGAGTACACGACATGTACTCCTGAGTACACGGCTGTACTGTCGCTCAGCTGGCGGCTGTTCCACCGCCTTACTGTTTCGGCCTGCCGACTGACTACACGACGTGTAAAGGACCACTACACGACGTGTAGTCGGTTCCTACACCCTTCGTCGCCGACATGGCTACACGCCCCGTGTACCCATCCCACACGGCCAAAAGTACACGGCGTGTGGAAAAGTACATGGCGTGTAGTTCCAAAATTTAGGATTTTCCCCATTTTCCATATTTTCTCAAAAACACTTGAGGAAAAGTGAAAAGAAGAAGCCCGTACCTCAAAAATAAGAACCGTATTCTTACACCAAGCCTTAGGAAAATTAATATAGGATCAACCTTAAATCCCTTAAAACAAGGCCTTGATTGCGTTTAATGTCAACGAGAACATTAAGGGGGCGAAACTATAAGAAGATGGAAACACTGTACACCTACCGATGCTGGAAACACTGTACACCTACTGATGCTGGAAACATTGTTCACAAAATGAATCACCAATGACACTGTTCACATCGATCTCACCGATGACACTGTTCACATCGGTCTCACCGATGACACTGTTCACATTAGTCTCATCGATGCCACCGTTCACATCGGTCTCATCGATGACACCGTTCACATCGGTCTCACCGATGACACTGTTCACAAAACTGGAAGTTTGGAAAAGTGTTGGGGATAAGTCACCTTAACCTCCCAGAACACCTCAGACACCAGATTTTATCAAAGGAATGGATCAGAGAGGTTCGAACCATTACATCAGATACCTCTCAAAACATTTTCGTCCTCGAGAATTCAAAACCAACCTAAAAGGAAATAGAAAAGGGGTTCGAATAACAACCCATCGAGATACCTCTCAAAAGAGAGCAAGCCATAAGAAACAACAAAAGAAATCTATCTCATAAACACGAAAGGTCTACAACCGTAAAACTAACATCGTTACATGAAAAGAGTTAAACATCAAACAACAATGGGTACCGAGCACGTATCTGTGACTCATGTTCCCAGGTACTCTCTTCTACGCCACCGTGTTGCTACAAGAAACGAACCAAGGGGATAAAACGCCCATGAAACACCTTCTCTTTACGGTCTTGGATCTCCATAGGCTTCTCCTCGAAGGCCGCATCATTATCAACAACATCGATCTCTCCCCAATTGATGACATGAGAGTCATCACGAAGATAATGATAGAGCTGTGACACATGAAAAACATCGTGTATCCGACTCATCTGTGTGAGAAGTGCTACTAGATACGTCATGACTCCAACACGAGCCAACACCTCAAAAGACCCAACAAACCGGGGAGACAACTTACTACCACGACCAAACCTTCGCTGCCCACGACAGGGAGTCACCTTTAGAAACATGTGATCCCCAACATCAAACTCCAAATGTATCCTCCTTTGATCGACATATGATTTTTGACGATCCTGCGTTGTCTTTATCCTCTCACGAATCACCTGAACCATCTCTGTCGTATTATGCACTAGTTTCAGTCCGAGAATTGTCGACTCTCCGATCCCAATCCAGCATAACGAAGAACGACAAGGTCAGCTATACAAGGCTTCAAACGACGCCATACCGATGGTGGAGTGAAAACTATTGTTGTAAGTGAACTCCACCAAAGGTAAGTGCCTTATCCATGAACCTCCAAAATCCAGGACATAAGAGCGCAACATGTCTTCAATAGTCTGGATAGTCTGCTCTGTCTGACCGTTCGTCTGTGGTTGAAAAGCAGTGCTAAGACATAACTGAGGACCAAAAGCATTCTGGAGACCTCTCCACACCCTAGAGGTAAAACGAGGATCTCGATCAGAAATGATCATCCTCGGGACTCCATGGAGTCTCACCACCTCATCCAGATACCGCATCGACAAAACTTGCATTGAGCGCGACTCCTTGATCGCTATAAAGTGAGCTGATTTTGTTAAACGATCCACTACCACCCAAATAGCATCATGCCCTCCCTAAGCTTGAGGTAAACCAGTAACAAAACCAATTGAGATGTCCTCCCACTTCCACTGAGAAATATCTAACGGTTGGAGAAAACCACTAGGGACACAATGCTCGACCTTCACCTTTTGGAAGACCAAACATCGAGACACAAACTCTACAATTGCACGCTTCAGCCCAGACCACCAAAACTGACTCCTCAATCCTCGGTACATCTTTGTCATGCCAGGACGCACCACTAAAGGCGAATTATGGAACTCTCTAAGAACCGTCTCATGCATCGCTAAAGGAACAAAAAGCCTTCCATGATACAACACTCAGTGTTGTTCATCCTCAGACCAACCATCAGGGGTCTCGCCACAAATAAATCGGTCTCTCCAGACCTCCACCTCTAGATCCCCCAACTAGGACTCTTCCACCTGCTACACTAGAGATGACTGCCCGATCATCTGAAAAAGACAACCTCTGCCCCCCAACTTCTCCCATATCAAGATGTAATGCTGAAAGTTCTTCCATCACTCTCCAAGAATCACCAGATTCACGCACTGCATTACTATGCGACTTCCTGCTCAGCGCATCAGCTACAACATTCCCCTTTCCAGGGGTATACGATATTTCAAAGTCATATTATTGTAAGAACTCCATCCATCGACGCTATCGCAAGTTCAAGTCACGCTGGTAGAAAACATATCTCAGGCTCTTACGATCGGTAAAAACCAAAAAGCACTCGCCAATGAGGTAATGTCTCCACAAATTTAGAGCAAACACCAGTACTGCAAAATCAAGATCATGTGTGGCATAGTTACGTTCGTGGGGACGCAATTGTCGAGACCCATAAGAAACAACTAATCTCTGCTGCATCAAAACAAAAGTATCGCATAAAATATCAAACCGAACTCCCTCTATTGGAAGACAAAGAACTGAAGCACTTACCAACTTCTCCTTCATATAATCGAAAGTTGCCTGACACTGATCAGTCCACACGAACGCCTGATCCTTCCGGGTCAATGTTGTTAGAGGAGTCGCAACCCGAGATAAATCGGCTATGAACCTCCTGTAGTAGCCTGCGAGACCAAGGAAACATTACACCTCTACCACTGTCTTGGGGGCTGCCCAAGATACAACTGCTTCTATCTTCGATGAATCCACAACTAGTCCCTGCTGGGACACTACATGCCCCAAGAAATGGATTTCTCGAGCCCAAAAATCACACTTCGACAACTTCCCAAACAACTGATGTTGACGAAGAACTCCCAAAATGGCATGTAGATGCTCTGCATTCTCCTCCTCAGATGTGGAGTACACACGGATGTTGTCGATGAAAACCACCATGAACTTATCCAGGAACTCACGGAACACAACGTTCATCAATCCCATGAACACAACTAGAGCATTCGTTACTCCGAACGACATTACAACGAACTCGTAATGCCCATGATGATAACGAAAAGCAGTCTTCAGGATATCCTCATCCTTCACATGCATATGATGATATCCTGATTGCAAGTCGATCTTTGAGAACTAACTTGCACCCTTCAGTTGATCGAATAAACCATCAATCCGTGGAAGAGGATAACGATTCTTCACTATCACTTTGTTTAAGCGACGATAATCGATACACAATCGCAAACTGCCGCCAGTCTTCTTCATGAACAAAACCGGGGCACCCCATGGTTACACACTCGGCTAAACAAAACCACACTGTAACATAACATCAAGCTGTATACGTAGCTCTCGTAACTCAGAAGGGGCCATCCTATATGGAGACATAGAGATAGGAGATGCTCCTGGATGTAGCTCAATCCCAAATTTGATCTCTCTTCGAGAGGGTAATGATACAACCTCTTCGGAAAGACATCAGGGTACTCTTCTACGACCCTGGGAAACACAAACTTCTGAACCTCCGAAGAACTCAACATCAGCTCAGCCATCAAGGATGATATGGACGAAACACGCTCTGACCCATCCGAGGGTCTCACTCGCCAACAAACACCACTGACTCTCCATTAGCATCGAAGAACACCACCTGCCTCCTGAAGCAATCCACGATAGCTTGCACCGAATACAACCAATCCATGCTGAGGATGACATCATATGGTTGTATCTGTAAACATAGGAAATCTCCCCAAGAGCGGTGCTTCCCCAGCACTAGCTCACAGTCTCTACATACTTCAAACAAGTCAGCTCGACCTCCAACTGGCGTAGTCAACGCCAAAGGCACTAGAAGCCTTTCTACCTCATGTCCCAAAGCATGGACAAGAGCAAGTGATATGAAGGAGTGTGTCGCTCCTGAATCAAACAAGGCATACACCCAAGTAGAAAACAAGAAAAGGGTACCTCAAACGATGTTTGGCTCGCCTGGCGCTGGCAACGCTAAAGCATGAAGCTGGCCACGAACTCCTCCACGGTCTCTCTGACCCTAATGATGACCACCACCACGACCGCACTCTGCTCTCTGAGGACGAGGAGCATCACATGGCTTTCCTCTGCCAGCCCCATATGCTCTCTGCTGATCCAAAGCTGGCGCAACCTGCTGCTGGAATTGCCTCAACAAAGGAACCTGGAGCGGAACACCTGATGCACGATTACTGCTTTGAAAGGCCGAGCACTCTCACTGCTTTGAAAGGTAGAGAACTCTCAATGCTGATGACCTCATCCTCCACAAGAAAAACAAGCACCCCTCGTCCTCCACAAGAAAAACAAGCACCTGATCCCTTGGTATAGGCCTGAGAGCTGTTGCCTCTAGAGAAACGAGATGCTGAGGGCTGGGACCTACCCCTGGTCGAACAAAAACTCTTCTACCCTGAAAACTGAGAACCCCGGACCACAACTCTGCTTCGTGAGGAATCATGATGACTCCCCTCTCGCGACGATCTCGTCCTTGCCAATGTCCTCTCGACGACCTCTTCCCTCACCAACTCCTCAAGACATGTCTTCAGCATAAATGGGGTGACCTGACACTGGATCTCTGGACAGAAAGCCTCCTCGAAATGCCTCCCCCTGACCTCCTCATCTGGAAATAGGCCCGAAGCATATTGTAAAAGGTTCCTGAAACAGATTCCAAACTCTCGCACACTAGAGCTCCCTTGTCGAAGGGTAAGAAGCTCCTGGTGACTGGACGCCTTCGTGGTTGAAGAAAAAAACTCGACTATGAACTTGTCTCGAAACTCTTCCTATGAGATCGTCGACTCCTCGCGATCCCCAAGGAACAATAACTACCACTGCCTCGCTACTCCACACAACATTGTCACAACCAAAGATACCTATTACTCCTTCTGAGCACATATCGAACTGAAGGCTATCTCAACCTCCTCCAACCAGTCTTCCGTGACTGCATCTAAAACGGAGCCCTCATACTTCTGTAGACTCTGGCGCTGAAACTCACGGAGTTTCCTCCTCTAATTGTCATCGTCGTCAACCTCTACCCTGCAGTGATCTGCTGTCACAGCCTGCTGGACATCTTCTGCGCAAACCTGATGAGGACGTCGACCTGGAGCCATACCTGCAAAATAACAAATAGTTAGAGCTCCTAAACCCGGAATATGGAAGACTCAACATTATTTTTTTTTCTTTTATTCATTTTTGGTTAACCTATCCCAAGGTCTACCCATTCAAACACAAGCACAAAGAAGAATGACACATGATCCTTTCCTAGGTCTCTACCCTGCAACTAGTATCACCTCGTTTAGTAGCCATTGAAAACTTAAAAGTCCATGCATCAGATCACAGGAGGCCCTAAACGCCTATGTCTCAGCCGGTCTCCTGTGTTTACACCACTTTCTAAACTTAACTGACACTGTTTCCCTACCAACCCATGCAACCTCACTTGTGCCTAACACCAAACTCCATCCTATCCCTCAACCAGACCTCTGATACCACTCTGTTACGACCCCCTCCCCACAAGGTGTACCCCTCATGGGTCGACAATGTGAGAATGAAGATAATGAACCCCGAGTCCTGCCTCCAGCAGGCCTCAGGTTGACGACTAGCACCGAGAGTATAGTAAGCACACAAATGAGAGACATTACACTCTAAGAGAACACATGTGAAGTAGAGAGATAAGACAGACACCAACCAACTCCAACTCAAACTGCAATATAAAAGAAATCCCAAGTACACATATGTAATGTCATGCAAAAACTACTACAACTGAAAGGGAAAACTGCAAGTACTAAAAGAAAGTAAAAACAACAGCAACCACGAAGCCCGAACAGCTCCTGCAACCCCAAGCTAGTAGTAACCAACTTGATCTCCAACCTTCCCCAAGTGACCTAAAAAACAGTTTATATATACGTAGGGTGAGTATAACAGTATACTCAGTAGGATCCTCCCCGGAGCCTCTCATGCAAAAGTAAAGAAAGCATGCTAAAGCACAATGAACAAGTGAAATTAACTCTTCACTTAAACATGTATACTAAGTTCCCATCCTCACCATGACTACTTTAAACAAGTATCGCATATAAGAGTATATAATATAATAAAGAATATTAAGGGTACCCCGCTACCACTTCCTCACTGGTTTGCCGCTCTGCCCCAACATCGCACGTCCTAAGCATCTCTCTCCAAAAAAGCTTTCTCACATACACCTGGACGAAGCACCACAACATGCACCTCGTGTAGCACAACCACCATATCCACGTAACCAAAGTAACCGGGTAGTTTTCGGGAGCCACCACAGCTCGCATAACATGTATCATATGTCGGGTATTAAACCTCAATCCATTATAGCCCATACAACGAGTAAGTATCCTCAAGCCATCACAACCTATACATGTTACACCTATAGTATTCCATATGAAACTATATCCAGAATATATGTGTGTGAATAACCACAAGCCATTACAGCCCTCTACACACATATATGGGGAAAACTAACCGATGTGCCTACCAACACAAGTAACTACCAAAAGAAGAGAGCATGGCCAAAGGAGGTAGTCAACCATCCATCCTCTCACCGGAATGTTGGGGAAAATACCCCCAGGGCTCAGAATCCCCAGGGTGTCAGTTGCCCTAACCGATGGGGTGAAGTAGCATATAGAAACACAAAAAGTACAAAATATACTATAGATCACAACCACACTATGGGCATAACCTAGTCTTAGACTCAACTACAACTAACGTTTCTCGGACTCCCATCTGCCACTTCTAAGACTAGGTATCCTATAAGCGCACAACCATTTAAAGAGATTTATTACATTACTTTATTCCCTTTTATCAGTTGCACTTTACGTTAATTAATTCTTTAAATATTAATTAACCATTAATAATTTCACATTATATTTCATTAGCATCACACCCAAAGTCCATTTTTCCTTTAAATTACAACCTTAGCATTGCGTCCCAACAAGCTCCAATCCCATGGGTTAACATCATTTATTCAATCATTTATTGACAACATTATTACTTTTTCATATTCCCAGGAATTTTAGATAAACATTCTAAGCTACTAAACACAAGGGGGCTCAACATGGTGGGTACTTGAACTACCCGTCAAGTCTTTGCCACCTATAGCAAGAGTGTAGACCCCTCCTTCATTGAGAAGCTAAACACAAAAAGCATGTAGCATACCCCATGCGTCTTTGCCCCTTTTAAAAGGAGAGTAAACAAAACCACCTGCCTTGAGCAGTGGGGAAAGTAAAGCAGATAAACAACCATCAAGATTTAGAAAGCATCCAAACATTCACATCCAACCCTTTTCATCATCTCCGGTGTCCTCCCCAACACTCACATGCATAAACCGATGCATCTCGCCACTCTAGGCATCAACTGCTGCCACAACCAATGGGTATCCCTGCCCCCACATATCACAACAGCCATCCAGGCTCACATCACAACACAAGCAGCAGGAAACAAACATCATATCAACTGGGCTCTTGGCCCTTAAACATGACATTCTTCCTTCACACGCAATGAACTCTCACAACTCCAAGCATAAGGCTGTTGGCCTTTACAAGCAAGAGGGTAACTCAGAACCTTACGAGGAATTATCTTTTATCAAACAACCAGTTCTTTAATTTATTTTGAATTAACCAGTTCATTAATAGTAGGTTCCAACTATGGGAAACCTAAACAACAAGTTATCAAAAATAATTAAACATTCTTACTGCATCAATTTGATTAACATCAAATTAAAACAACTAGATTCATTTACATGCCTCTTTATCTTTGAAAAATAATTACAATTAATCTCAGTTTACGTTAACATACGATCGATACCAATTGATTTATCCGGTTCAAATATTTATTATGTAAATTCCGTTGTGGTTCAGTGGATAAATCATGCTAACTCTACGAATGCATGTAAAAGAATAGAGAATCAACGAATCCCCTACCTCAAAAGGTTCTTCACTTTCTTTATATGAGAATGATCCACACAACAGATTACGATCTCCTCCCCCGTGACAACTGCATCCACCCGAGGATGTCGCGACACGACCGCACCAACTGACACCCAAGAAAACTCCATTAGAAGCATGAAGATCACATGCCATAACACGAAAAAGAGAAAATGAGGGAAAAAAGATCGAAGAAAACACAATAATAGAGGTAGATCATACCTTCTATCGATGACCGATCAACACTTACTACTTACACCAAAACAAGGGGTGCACATGCAACAGGAAGAAACTTCAAGTGGAAACGATCCAAGGATTAAGGTTCGATCACATCGCTCCTATGGGAAGAAGGAAAAGTTCGAGTGTCTCGCACCAGGGAATAAGAAGGTAGAACAAGGGAGGAAGATATCTCATCCCTTTAGAAGATTCAAAGGAGCAGCGGTTTAAGATACATTGGATTTTCCATTAAAAACAGATTGCATTAAACCACGCGGTTTGACCAAGTAAAGGCATCCTGAGCCTTAGGAAAATTAATATAGGAGTTATAGGCTTTGAATCGGCCTTAAATCCCTTAAAACAAGGCCTTGAATGCATTTAACGTCAATGAAAACGTTAAGGGGGCGAAACTGTAGGAAGCTGGAAACACTGTACACATACCGATCCTGGAAACACTGTACACCTACCGATCCTAGAAACACTGCACACCTACTGATCCTGGAAACACTCTACACCCACTGATGCTGGAAACACTGTTCGCAGAATGACTCACTGATGACACTGTTCACATGGTCTCACCAATGACACTGTTCACATGGTCTCACCGATGACACTGCTCACATCGGTCTCACCGATGCCACTGCTCACATCGATCTCACCGATGCCTCTTCTCACATCGGTCTCACCTATGCCACTGCTCACATCGGTCTCACCTATGCTCCTGTTCACATCGGCCTCACTGATGGTGCTGTTCACATTGGCCTCACCAATGGCGCTGTTCACATCGGTCTCACCGATGCCACTGTTCAAATCGGTCTCATCGATGCCAATGTTCACATCGGTCTCACCGATGACACTGTTCGCATCGGTCTCACCGATGAAACTGTTCACATCGGTCTCACCGATGCCATTGTTCACAAAACTGGAAGTTTGGAAAAGTGTTGGGGATAAGTCACCTTAACCTCCCAGAACACCTCAAACACCGAATTTCAGCAAAGGAATGGACCAGAGAGGTCCGGGCCATTACACGCAACACCGACTTGGCGTACGTTACATGCAACACTGACTTGGCGTACGATGCACACAACACCGAGTTTCTACAAAACATATTTTTTATATATAATTATTTAAATGAGATAATTATAACCTAACTGTTAAAATTAGTTATAAGAATAGTAATATCTTCTTTTCAAATATTTTTTATAATTGTTTTATATAAATAAAACATATTGATAATGAAAGATATGGTTTTTTATAAAGTCCTTTTATGTTAAAAATGCTTTTTTCTTGAATGAACTGCTTTTAATAATAAAATTAAATTTAGACACATTTGGAAATTGAATTTGATAAAATAAACTTCATTTTTGAATTTAGAACGTCGAAATTAGCCTAGGGTGAATTTTTGGGATTTTTCTGAGAAACTTCATTTTTTGATGAATATTGACAAATACCGTTTTTTAGTTAAAAACTGTCTTTTTATTTAATTAATTATTAATATTAAATGATATTATAAATTTGTTTTAAGGTCGCATTAGATAAATATTATATCTATCAATACATTGCAATTCATTAGAATCAATTTCAATTTTAAATTGAATATGAAATCTTAACAAACCTTTGAACATTTTTCTACTTTAAAAACTCATTATTTCGTCATGTCTGCGAGATTAGCATTAATCTTAATTTTTCTATTTATGTGATTTGAATTTCAAAAAATGGACATACACCATTGTATTTAGTATAATATTTAGAGTCTAATAAGACCAAGTTAATTTTTGGCCAAAATGATTAGTAAAAGTGATTAAAATTAATCACTATGATTAAGGCTAAATTAAGCTTAATTAGGGACTAAACCTTAAAATCAAGGGCCCAAATGATCCAGCCACTTTTCCAACACCCATTAGTTGTTCATAGTTCGACCATACACCTTCCATTCTTGAGTTTGTTGGTTTGGTATAACTTTTGTTAGGTAAGAACATGTGTACACCTAACTTGTTTCTAAAAATTTCAAGTGAGTCTTTTTCATTTCCTATAAAAAGTCACCACCTCTCCCACTTCCTCACACCTCTCAAGCCTCATAAGTTTGGCCAAGCCCTGCCCAATCCACTTACCAACAATCCTGCCTTCTTCCTAGAAACCTTCCCTTGGGTAGAAGACAATCCAAGAAAGGCTTTTGACACAAACCAGAAGGAGTTACCCGATTAAGAGGTAACGTCTCCTCTCAAGTCATTTCTTTTATTTCTTTTCTCCACCACCTCCAACTCTATTTATTCTATGCTTATATAACAACAACAGTATCCTCAATATTCTAGGATGTTGTTATGTAAATGGTTCGACCAACACTTATACACACCTCTATCTAACGGGCAACAAACATACTATTTCTGTGTACATTGAACTACTGGATCACGAAACAACGATTGTTCATTTTTCCATTACCACCTATCATAGTGACTATTATGATAAACACTCTGTTTATCTATGTTATATATTATATTTATAATTCTTTATGCTTCTGTAATTTTTAGGTGGAATATACCTTTATGCTTTCCATCTTATGTAAATATGATAATTTTATTTGAGGAAGTGTAGACTACCATCCCCTCAAAGCGATATGATTAGTTTATACACTACATGGATTGTATTAAGGATGGTTTTAGTACGCATATGCGGATGAAAAATGCAGGAATACTTGGTACTGACAATGTCCTCTTCTTTTCAGTTCATTTTTGATTTTCTTTGGGGTCGGAACAGGCAGGGCCAATGTATTCTCTTGAGTCATTATGAGGTCGTAGAGGGCGACCTCAGGAACGCTCGGTGATTGAGCAATTTCCTCACTTGGTATCACCTGTTTCGACGTTTTCCCTTTTGTGGTTTTGTTTTGTTGTCTAGGGCCTGTCAACGTCATTTTATGATTCTCCTCTGCTCTTTTGGCCTTGCCCTTTACGCACGCCTCCATTTTGGGCTGGTTCAAAGGTTTCTTTGGCAATTTGGGACGGTGTAGGCGGATCTGATGATGACGTTTTGGATCTTGAAGGTACTTGAGTTTGGTTTTCACTTTGCCTCAATCATGTCTGCAATGGTGGTTTCCCTTGGACACGCCGCATTTTCTTGTTTTGTTTGTGTTGGTCTGGCGTGTCTTCAATGGTGGATCCCATTGGACACGCTGTCTCGGTTTGTTTCGCTTGTTTGGTTCTCACTTAACCAAAAAGTGTTTTCAAAAATAAAAAAAAATGAATTTTCAGTCATGATTTTATAAATCCACTGTAATAATGATATATATATATACATATATGTATTTTACTTTTTTTTCTCTCAACATGACAACAGAAATAACGTTCATGCGTACGTACGACCTACCGTCTTCATGAATAGTGTATTCCGTTTCATACTCATATATTCTATAGATTATTATAATACACATATACTGTATATACATGATATTTATATCATGGTTTACATTCTGGAATCATGATATAAGTATAAGGACTAAAAATATAACAAATTAAGACACATGAAAAACAAAACGAATATTACCCAAAGTGAAACCTTAACATATGATAGTTAACAAGTGGGTAATATAAGGTCATAATCAAACCGTATACGGTATTATATATAAGAATATGGTTCTGTAAAAGATGTATAATAAATTTATATTTATTATACAAGTGGTTTGAACGAATACGATGAGAGTCAAGACACATGGTAAGGAGATTTCATCTCACTTTTTATTCCCGTGAGATGCATGCTATGTTCACCACTCTTTACTTTTGTGTGGTGTAAGTACTACCCATGATTGCATTCTATATATCTTATACCTAAATTTATGGGTATTAACATATCCTTTTTATGAAATTTCATTCACGGGGTTTAAGTTTCAAAAGTTACCAAATCGGTAAGAATGCTTGTCTCAATTTGTCTTCTTTGAGACTCATGTTTTGTTTGCACCTAAACTATTTTTCAAGGTGTATATACTTCCATTTTACATATTCTATCATGAATCTGATTCTTTTCATGATATTTTAAGCTTCATGTAATTTCATTTTCTTACATGGAGAGTATGATCCCATGTTACCAAGTTATAAGAGTTTATTGAGACAGTCCCATCACTTTTCGAGATTGTTTACGTTTATGCTTCCTTTGACGAATTCTTATGTTTCATCTCTCAATACATTCATGAATTTTCTTCTCCTCTAGTTATTCATGCTATATTAATATAGTGGTACCATTTTCTACTCTTTGGTACATAAGATAGTTAAGAAAGTGTTTTTAAGAAAGCCCGACTTTATCGTCTCTTCGATCAGAAATATGTGTTCCTTTAAAACCATATTTTCTAAAAAGGGGTTCCAAGAATATTCTACTAATATCCTATTATCATTAAAAGACATTTTTACCCTTTTTGTCTTTTACCAATGTTTTCAAAAGAATCTTCATGTCGCTTTCCAAATGAGGTAATTTTCTATCCTTTTTACTGTGCAAAAGGAATGTTCTTTTTATCTCATACGACATGTATGGATTTATCCATCGTCAATCTTTTGATGCTTTCTTTTCATGTTTAAAGGTTATTTTTTAATAAAATATTTTTAAAAGAGATTTTCAAAGAAAATGGTTTTCAAAATGTTTTCAAGCTTATTTTATAAGTTTTCAAAGAAAATGGTTTTCAAAATGTTTTCAAACTTATTTTTTAAGTTTTCAATGAAAATGGTTTTCAAAACATTTTCAAGTTTCTTTTATAAGTTTTCAAGGAAAATGATTTTCAAAACATTTTCAAGCTTTCTTTTTAAGTTTTTGAAGTGTTTTTGAAGAAAAATGTTTTGAATATTATTTTATAAGTTTTTAAGGAAAAAGGTTTTAAAATGATTTCAAGTCTTCTTTATAAGTTTTAAGGGTATTTTCTATGAAAATGATTATCAAATGGTTTTATTTATTAAAAAACCCTTTTCAAAGAAGAAATGATATTTTCCTCAAGAAACGTTTTTGAAGGATATTTCAAAATTATTCTCCATCTAAGATGACATCCATTGATGTTACTCATGCTCTTCTAGGAGGCGATCAAAAGGTTCCATTCACATTCAATCTATGAATGGGTTTTGTCTAATGTCAAGGTCTTTATGAAATCCGTTTCTCTTCCATGAGGTATATGCTTTTGAAACCCGCTTCTCTTCACGGATTATGCTTTGATGAAATGATTAAGAAACCTATCTCTTTTCCATAGTTCATGATGTGATGAAATGTTAATGATTCTCATTCCATTTCATAGGTTATGATTTGACGTTTATATGACATATCTCTTTTTATGGGTTATGATATGATGAAAGTTTTATTATCTTTTAGCACATTTATGAATGATTTTATTATGAGATGAGTGTGACATATATCTCCCTCCAATACATTGGGTAATGAAAAGTTATAAATGCGCTCAAAAGGTACATGGGTTGTAGCCCAAACCTATAAACAAGAAGGTACATGGGTTGTAGCCTAAGCCTAAAAGAATGAGGGTACACAAGTTGTAGCCCAAGCCTGAAAATAAGAAGGTAATAGGTTATAGCCCATGCCTAAAAGAAAGAGGGTACATGGGTTGTATCCCAAGCCTATAAACAAGAAGGTACATGGGTTGTAGCCCAAGCCTAAAATAAAGAGGGTACATGAGTTGTAGCCCAAGCTCGAAAACAAGAAGGTATATAGGTTTTAGCCCAAGCCTAAAAGTAAGAGGGCGCGTGGGTTGTTAGCCCATGCCCGCAGCAGGTACATGAGTCGTATCCCAACATGTTATAAAGGTCTTAGTAGGTATCCTTGAAATAAAATTTTCTATTCTTATATGTATGCCCCAAATTCTATGTTTTATCCATTCGTTACGATTTCATGGCTTATGATCTTTATTTCCTTATGATTCATGTCTTATGAACAACCATGCTTTATTCCATGATTCATGTATATGATCTTTGATATGAAAGGTATGATATTCTATTTTCATGATCATGTTATCATACCCTTATGGTCATAATTATGCTTGCATATCTCCCTTATTTACCTTTACTGAGCATTTGAGATCACCTCTTTTTTATGTTTCCTTACCCAGGTTATGAAGAAAAGTTTTAGGTAGAAGTACTAAATGTGGAGATCTTTATGAGAGATGTTGAAGATATTTAACCTAGATATAAGATTTTGTACGTTTCGAAAGACACTAAACTATTACGGTCCTCAGACATATATTTTTTGTAATGTACAGAATATTCATCTAAAATGTTGTAATATCCATGTATGTTAATCCCGAGTTTCTATAGTTGCTATCAAAAGAAAGGTTTAGTCAACCATTGGATACTATCATGACAAAACTTTAGTGAGATCCCTAAGTATATTTATAGGGATATGTCTATGGATTCTCTAAGGATAAGTATAAGGATGAGTTAATGTATATGAAAATGTCATGGAATTTTGGTAAATGATAGAGTAAGTGGTTCCCTAGAAATACATCTCTGTCTGGATATTACAAGTGGATGTGGTTCTGACATAGATATACCTAGGGGTAACAACTCCGACAAGATGTTTTGGGTCTGACTTGGAGTAATCTGGTACATGACAATGGATCTTACTGCACACCTGGTTTGACACTCTTAGAGGATATTCTTTGGGAATTCACAAACTCTTTACGAACCATCACGAATGATTTAAATAGAGGATTACTATGAATAACATTGGATAAACCTAAGGTGTCATGGATTAAAGAAGTAGGATCCATAATATAGGCATCCTATGAGTACTTTTTCATGATTATATGGCATCTCATTATGATAAATGTTTCTCATACTATGCTTTCTTATTTTAGTCAATGGTGAGAATTAAAAGGAACATGGTTAACATTGAATTTTTCAGATGTAGAAAGTATGAGCATTATGAGAATTGATTTCCCAAGTGGAAATCTCATAAAGAGAATCAGGAAGGTGGTACGAGTATTTGTTATATCTATGATGATAAAGAGACCACAAATGACATGTGAAAGGTATGTGATGCTCTTACAACATTTTTTACATTAATCATAAGAAACATGATTAGATCAAGGTTGAGGACCCTTAATACATGATTCATATTTCATATTCCTGGAAAGAGGTATTAAAGAATAAGTTGAATAAGATTAAGTAATGGTTTAAGAATAAAGTTGGATGAATAAAGTATTTACATTTTTGAATTCAAATATTATGGATTATATGAGTATGTTCAATATAAATTTTCATTAAGGATTGAAAAGGAAATGTTGAATGGTGATGAAGACATGGAAAAGTGATTTCATGGAAATGTGATATTTTGATTAAGGGAAGGTAACCTTTAATTAATGCCTGACATCAAGATAATGATGTCCAGATAAAGATATACTGGATATGAATAAGTAAATTGGATGGTGCGAATTACCCTGGAACTTATTATTGATAAAGTGTTCTATGTCATCAAGGATGTAGTTTACAACTTCTTAGATTTAAACTATGCATCCAGTAATTATTGGAATAAGGAAGCATGTATTTTTTTCAAAAGGATTTATGGTAATTAAGGTTATTACCATGTTTCAAGTGAATATATGATGAGGGAATTCACATGTTTGGAATGTGACAAACAAGAGATACTTTGTGATACATGGTGTATCAATGTTAAACTGATTTCATGACTTTATAAAGTTTTGAATTCTCATCTTTCATAAGGGTTATAAGGTTAACCATTTAGGGAAATTTTAAGTCAATCTTCAATTAATGTTTTTGATATTAATGTATTATCTCACTGCATGATGACTTATGCATATTGGATAACCTATTTGTGTTGATGGTAACTAAAGATAGATGGGTAGACTTATCATGGATCTCATGATCTGTTAGTACTTTAGAGGAAAAAAAGAATTCTCATTCATTTCTTAGGGTAAGAGATGAAGTGGAAATCTATCAAGGCATAACCGAAGGTTGGTATTGTGTATAAGAAATGGAATAACATCAAGTATATTTCCATATATTCTTAGTCAATAAAAAGAATTACTCAATGATCAGATAATGATAAAAAAAATGTGTTGTCCTAATACCTTAATTTTTGTTGAGTTGATGACCTTTTAAATCATCAAAGATTTATAAATTTGAGACCCTCAACTTTTCATTGATCATTCACTTGTTTGTGATTGATGACCTCAATCACTTTCTATAAATATTTACGCTTTTCCTCCATGTCCAATCTTCAATCCCAACCTATGTTCTTTTATGAGGAAACCTAGCTATATATTACTTTGGTAACTGTTATGGTTCCAACTTTCCCTTTTTAAGAGAAGTTTTAGTATTCATTTTTATGATGTGAGTTTCTATGAATGAAACTTTCAAGTATTAAACCTTTGATAACCTGGATGAATTTTGAGGGAAAAATTCATTTTAAGAGGGTAGAATGTAACACCCCGAGATTTTGTGAATTATTTTTTTCAAATTAATTTATCCTTTTTGATTTTTTGTATTTCATGCAACACTGAAGATAGTTTATTTTATATTAAATCACTATGTTTGGCTTGCGTTATACACAACACCAAGTTAATCGTGCATTACATGCAACATAAACTTTGGTTTTCTCTACATGGAACACCGAGGTTAGCTTGCGTTATATGCAACAATGACTTTCCTCGATGACTTGCGTAACACACAAGACTAATGTTTACAGAACAATAATATATTATTAAAATATGATTATTTAATATAATAAGATAAAACCTTGACATCAAATTAGAGGTTATGAATAATATTAACTAATCTATGAATATATATGGTTTACAAAATATAATATGAATTCATAGGTTACCAATTAATTATAAATGAATGTGAAAACTGATTTAATATAAAAGGAAATATTATTATGGTCACAAAGGTGTTTTACCCTAATAAATTAAATTTTCATTTATGCCTATCAACGCACTAAGTCAAACATTCTTTTCACATGGAACCAACTTGGTGTATGTTACATTCAACTCCAACTTGGTGTACGTTACACGCAATGCCAACTTGGCATATGACTTGACGTACGTTACACGCAACACCGATTTGGTGTACAATGCACACAACATTGAGTTTCTACAAAACATATTTTTTTTATATAATTATTTAAACGAGATAATTTTAACCTAGATGTTAAAATTAGTTATTAGAATAATAATAAATACTTTTCAAATATTTTTTATAATTGTTTTATATAAATAAAGCATATTGATAACGAAAGATATGATTTTTGGTAAAGTCATTTTATGTTAAAAATACCGTTTTCTTGAATGAATCGCTTTTAATAATAAAATTAATTTTATACACATTTATAAATTGAATTTGATAAAATAAACTTTATTTTTAAATTCAGAATGCTGAAATTAGCTTTGTGTGAATTTTTGAGATTTTTCTGAGAAACTTCATTTTTTCATAAATAGTGAAAATACTGTTTTTAGTTAAAAACAACTTTTTTGTTTAATTAATTATTAATTTTAAATGATATTATATTTTTTTATTGTCACATTAGATAAATATTACATCTATTAATACAATTAAATTCATTAGAATCAATTTCACTTTGAAATTGAATACAAAATCTTAACAAACTTTTGAAATTTTTTCTACTTTTAAAAACTCGTTATTTCGTCCTGTCTGTAGGATTAACATTAATCTTAATTTTTCCGATTCTATAATTTGAATTTTGAAAAACCAACACACACCATTTTATTCAGTATAATATTTAGATTCTAATAAGACCAATTTAAATTTTGACCAAAATGATTAGTAAAGTGATTAAAATTAATCATTGTGATTAAGGCCAAATTAAGCTTAATTAGAGACTAGAACTTAAAATCAAGGGCCCAAATGATCTAGCCACTTGTCTAACACCCATCGGTTGGACATATTTCAAATATACACCTTCCATTCTTGAGTTTTTTTTTGGGTTGGTATGACTTTTGTTAGATAAGAACATGTGTACACCTAACTTGTTTCTAAAAATTCCAAGTGAGTACTTTTTCTTCCCTATAAAAATCCACCACCTCTCCCACTTCCTCACAACTCTAAAACCTATTAATTTCAGCCAATACCTTCCTAATCCACTTCAAAGAAATCCCAACTTCCTCCTAAAATCATTCCCTTGGGCAGAAGGCAATCCAAAGACGTATTTCGATACAAACCAAAAGAAGTTACTTGATTAAGAGGTAACATCTTCTCTTAAGTCTTTTCTTTTATTTTCCTTCTCCACCCCCTCCAAATCTCTTTATTCTATGCATATATAAAAAAACCAGTATCATCAGTATATTAGGATGTTGTTATGTAAATGGTTCGACCTACACTTACATACACCTCCATCTAATAGGTAATGAACATATTGTTTCTGTGTACGACGGACTACTGCCTCACGAAACGATGATTTTTTATTTTTCCATTACCACCTACCATGATGAACATTATGATGGACACTCTATTTATATATGATATATATTATATTTATAATGTCTTTATGCTTCTTTAATTTTTATTTGGAACATACCTTTATTCTTTCCATCTTATGTAAATACGATAATTTCATTTGAGGAAGTGTGGATTACCGCCCCCTCAAAGTGGTATGATTCATTCATACACTACATGGATTATATTAAGGATGATTTTAGTGAATATATATAATATATATGATATCATAAAGCTACTGTAATAATGATACACACACACACACATATTTCTTTTACTTTCTTTCTCTCAATATGATAATTAAACGGAAACAACGTTCATGCGTACGTACGACCTATCGTCTCTACGAATGATGTATTCCATTTCATACTTATATATTCTATAGATTATTATAATATACATATATTGTATATACGTGATATTTATATCATGTTTTACATTCTGGAATCATGATATAAGTATAAGGACCAACAATATAACAAATTAAGATACATATGAAAAACAAAGCCAATATTACCTGAAGTGAAACCTTAACATAGGATGGTTAACAAGTGGGTAATATGGGGTCATAATCAAACCATATATGGTATTAGATATAAGAATATGGTTCTTTAAAAGATATATAATAAATTTATATTTATTATACAGGTGGTTTGAACGAATATGATGAGAGTCAAGACTTAAGGTAAGGGGACTTCATCTCACTTTTTATTCCCATGAGATACATGCTATATTTTCCACTCTTTCCTTTTTTTTAGTGTAATTACTTCCCATGATTATATTATATGTATATTATACTTAAATTTATGGGTATTAGCATATATTTTTTATGAAATTTCATTCATGGGGTTTAAGTTTCAAAAGTTACCAAATCAGTAAGAATGTTTTGTCTCAATTTTCCTTCTTTAAGACTCATGTTTTGTTATATACCTAAAATATTTTTCGAGGTGTATATACTTCCATTTTACATGTTCTATTTCTTTTCATCATATTTTAAGTTTCATGTAATTTCCTTTTCTTACATGGAGAGCATGATCCCAAGTTACCAAGTTATAAGAGTTTATTGAGACAATCTCACCGCTTTTCGAGTTTGTTTACGTTTGTGCTTCCTTTGATGAATTCTTATATTCCATATCTCAATACATTAATGAATTTTCTTCTCATCTAGATATTCATGCTATATTCATAGAGTGATACCATTTTCTACACTTTGGTATATAAGATAGTTAAGAAAGTGTTTTTAAGAAAACCCGACTTTACCCTCTCTTCAGTCGGAAATCTGTGTTCCTTCAAAACCATGTTTTCTAAAAAGGGTTTCCAAGGTTATTCTACTAATATCTTATGACTATTAAAAGACATTTTTACCCTTTTTTTACCAATGTTTTCAAAGGAATACTCTTTTCACTTTTCGAATGAGGCACTTTTCTATTCTTTTTACCGTGCAAAAGGAATGTTATTTTTACCTTGTATGACATGTACGGATTTATCCACCATCAATCATTTGAACCTTTCTTTTCATGTTTAAAGATTATTTTTTAAGAAAATGTTTTTAAAATAGATTTTAAAAGAAAATGTTTTTCAAAATGTTTTCAAGATTATTTTATAAGTTTTCAAAGAAAATGGTTTTCAAAATGTTATCAAGCTTATTTTATAAGTTTTCATGGAAAATGGTTTTCAAAATAATTTCAAGCTTCTTTTATAAGTTTTCAAGAAAAATGATTTTCAAATCATTTTTAAACTTTCTTTATAAGTTTTCAAAGTGTTTTTGAAGAAAAAGGTTTATAAAATGTTTTGAAGATTATTTTATAAGTTTTCATAGAAAAAGTGTTTCAAATGATTTCAAGTCTTATTTATAATTTTAAGGGTATTTTCTATGAAAATGATTATCAAATGGTTTTATGTATTAAAATAATTTTTTAAAGAAAAAATGATATTTTCCTCAAGAAACAATTTTGAAGGATATTTCAAAATTATTCTCCATCTAAGATGACATACATTGATGTTACTCATGCCCTTCTAGGAGATGATCAAAAGGTCCCATTCAGATTCAATCTATGAATGGGTTATGCCTAATGTCATAGTATTTATGAAAATCCGTTTCTCTTCCACGTGATATATTCTTTTGAAACCCACTTCTCTTCACGGGTTATGCTTTGATGAAATGATTAAGAAAACTATCTTTTTTTGATTAGTTATGATGTGATGAAATGTTAATGATACTCATTTCATTTCATAGGTTATGATTTGATGTTTATAGGACCTATCTCTTTTTATGGGTCATGAAATGATGAAAGTTTTATTATCTTATGGCATATTTATGAATGATTTTATTATAAGATGAGTGAGACCTATATCTCCCTCCAATGTATTGGGTAATGACAATTTGTATATGATCTCAAAGGGTACATGGGTTGTAGCCCAAGTATGTAAACAATATGGTACATGGGTTGTATCCCAAGACTAAAGAAAAAATGGTACACGGGTTGTAGCCCAATCCTGAAAACAAGAAGGTATATGGGTTGTAGATCAGGCCTAAAATAAAGAGGGTACACAGATTATAGCTCATGATTGTAAACAAGAAGGTACATGGGTTTTATTCCAAACCTAAAATAAATAGGGTAAAAAAGTTGTAGCCCAAGCCCGAAAACAAGAAGGTATATGGGTTGTAGCCCAAACTTAAAAGTAAGAGGGCACATGAGTTGTTATCCCAAGCCTACAGCAGGTACACAGGTCGTAGCTCAAGACTAACATGTTATAAAGGTCTTGGTAGGTAGGTTTGACATAAAATTTTCTATTCTTATATGTCTTCCAAAAATCCTATGTCTTATCCCTTCATTACGATTTCATATATTATGATCTTTATTTCCTTATGATTCATGTCTTATGAACTGCATTGCTTTATGCCACGATTCAAGTATATGATATTTTATATGTAGGGTATAATTTTCTATTTTCATGATCATATTCTCATACCCTTATGCTCATAATTATGCTTGTATATATATCCCTTATTTTCCTTTACTAAGCATTTGAGCTCACCCCTTTTTATATTTCCTTCCTCAGGTTATGAAGAAAGGTTTTAGGTAGAAGTACTAAATGTGGAGATATTTATGGAAGATGTTGAATATATTTCATCAGGATAAAAGATTTTGTTTTCATGTTTTCAAAGGCACTAAACTATTATGGTCCTCGGGCATATATTTTTTGTAATTTACACAATATTCATCTAAAATGATGTAATATCCATGTACGTTAAGCCTGGGTCGCTATATGGTGTGCAGTATGGTCCAGAAGCAATTCAGACCAATCATCATCCATAATAGATCGAGTTGCACCAATCCAACACTAACTTGCCTATAGAACACCATGACCATAAATTTATTTAGGCTATATCATTTTCCTCAAAGGGTCTGAGATATCAACTTTTGTTAAAGAACAGAAGTGACAAATCATTTCTCGCATTATTAATTAATGCAATATTACTTGTGGCATACCCAAAGTATCCTACCTCACTGCGAACATATGTCATCATGATTTTCATCAATACATCAAAGTACACGTCTTATAATACTCATTAATAATAATATTAAAGTTTAAGGATCAATACACATGTCCACATATAGGAACATCCAATGACATATATAAATGTGGATTTCCTACCGACATGTATTGTTCTCATAATATCCTAGATTTGATATTACCAAGGGTGTACACTATGAGAAGATGCCTCAAAGTCATATGAGTCTCCACCCCTGATAGTCTAAATCATTTGTGTCCCTAAAATGATTTCATCTAGCTATAGAACATATATTTAAGAATAATATCATGTCATTTTTGGGTTTTCATCATAGCGGGGAATTATTGTGACCTTTTAGTGCGATACCTACTCTTACTATATTATCACATACTATGTTAGGTATAAGAACAATCATGATGTTATAAGAAGTTTTTTAATATTCAAAAGTATGAATAAGAGTTATCATAAAGTACATAGAATTTGGTTCTAGTACACCAACTCCAACAGACTCCCACTTGCACTAGAGCCAACTACTAACAACCTCCATTCCGCTAGCTCTCACATGACACTCATGCTTCTGCTGAGATAAACCTTTATTCAAGGGGTCTTCCACATTTTATTCTATAATAAATCTACTTACTACAACTTCACATCTCTGATAAAAATCCCTCAAGAGGTGATAATTTCGGAGTATGTGCTTTATCCATTGGTTTGACCATGGATCTTTTGCAAGAGACACCACTGTAGTATTATCAGAATACAATGTGATATATTCTTTACTTCTAGGTACCTCATCAAGCTCTTAGAAAAAATTCACTATCCAAATGAATTCCTTGGTTGCATCAGAAGTTTCTATATACTCAGACTCCGCTGTAGAATCAGTGAAAACCAACTACTTTGAAATCTTCCAGCTCATAGCTCCTTCATTCATATAGAAAACATATCATAGATGCAACTTCAGATCATTGTGATATGTTTGAAAACTAGCATCAGTATAACCCCCGATAACTAGCTCCTCATCTCTTCCATACACCAGGAACATATCTTTAGTTCTTCTTAGATACTTAATGATAACCTTAACAATAGATCAATGATGTTCTATTAGATCTTCTTGATATCTTCCTACCATGATCAATGCATATTCTAGTACATAACATGGCATACATGATTGATCATATCACTGAAGTATATGAGATATTACTCATTCTATTTTTATCCTAGTATGTTTGAGAAAATATTTTCTTAGAAAGATATATACCATGTGACACTGAAACTAATCCCTTCTTGGATTGTTCCATACTAAATCTCTTTAGTATCTGGTCAATGTATGTAATTTGACTTAGTCCAAGCAGCCTCTTGGATCTATCATGAATGATATTGATCCCTAGAATATATGATACTTCACCTAAGTCCTTCATAGAGAAACACTTGTTTAATCAGTCCTTAACAGACTATATGACTGGTATGTTGATTCCAATAAGTAATATGTCATCAAAATATACTACTAGGATAATGACTACATTTCAACTAAACCTCTTGTAAACACATGGTTCACATTCATTATTAGTGAAACCAAATTATTTTATAGCTTCATTGAATAGAATGTTCCATGATCTGGATGCTTTCTTCAATCCATAAATGGATCTCTGTAGTTTTCAAATCTCTTTGGAATCACCTGGAGTCACAAACCATTTGGGTTGTGTCATATAAACATCTTCCTGAAGGTTCCCATTAAGGGAAATTTTTTTAACGTTCATCTACCAAATTTCTTAGTCATGGTAAGCTGCTGCAGCAAGTTGAATTTTGATGGATTTAATCATGAAAACTACTGAAAAATTTTCATTGTAGTCAATTCCTTGATTCTATTTAATCCCTTTATCCACTAGCCTTTCTTTATAGGTATTTAATTTTTCTTATATGTCCAATTTTCTCTTGAATACCCATTTTCACCCTACAAGATTTACATCAACTAGTTCATCGACCAGAATCCAAACCTGGTTCTGATACATGGAATCCATTTCAAAATTCATGGATTCTTTCCATCATGCAGCTTCTAAGCTCTCTACTACCTCTTTATAGGAGATATGTTCATCATTGTCAACCAATAATGAGTCACCATCTTCAGTGACTAGAAAACCACATCTCTCTAATTCTCTTACCTCTCTAGTGTTTCTATGTAGTATTTGTGTTTTAGAAACTACTATTTCCATGAGGATTTATGGAATTTATTCCTATACAAACTCTTGTTTATCTTGAGAATAAACTTCATTGAAATCAATCTTGCTCCCACTATCCTTTTTGAGGATGTGCTCTCTCTCAAGAAAGACAACTTGTATGATGACAATCACTTTCTTGTCTGAGGGGTTGTATAGGTAGTATCCATTTGTTTCCTTAGAATATTCTATAAAAATACACATTGTGTCCCGAGGTGCTGGTTTGTTACTTGATAAGGCCTTAATAATCATCTCGCAACCCCATACATGTGTACGTTACAAAACAACTTTCTTTCTACTCCATAAATTGAATGGAATTCCATCTTCTGATTTAGTTGGTACTCAGTTTAATGTATATGCTTCAGTTTGTAATGGATATCCCCAAAAGGATAATGAAAGATCTGCATGACTAATTATTGACCTTACCATGTCTAACAAGGTATTCTTCCTCCTTTTACTAACACCATTCCATTATGGTGTGTAAGGTGGAGTGATTTGAGATAAAATCCCAAAATTTTGTAAAAAATCGATAAAATCTTGGTTAAAATATTTAGCACCTCGATCTAATCTAAGATTCTTTATCTTCTTTTCAAGTTGATTCTCTACTTCATTCTTTATTTATTTGAATTTCTCATAGGACTTAGACTTATACTTCATCAAGTAGACATAGCTATATCCACTCAAGTCATCAGTAAAAGTTATGAAGTAAAAATAACCACCTTTAGCTTTTACTGGAAATGGTCTAAAAACATCAATGTATACCAATACTAAAATCTCTATGACCATTTCACCCTATACATCGAATGGTGGTTTGGTCATTTTTCTCATAAACAAGCATGACATCTTTCAAGTGATTTTAGCTCAGAAGAGTCTAAATAACTATCTTGACAGGGCTTTATCAAACGCTTCTCGTTTACATGACCCAGACTGTGATGCCATAACTGGGTGTTATATGAGTCATGTGAACATGATTTTTTATCTATTTACAATACTTAGTTTTTATAATTTAATATATAAAGACCTTTATTTAAATGATCCATACTATAACATTTGTTGTCTTTATAAAATAAACAACTTTTATTTTCAAACTTGAAAATAAAACCATCTGCATCTAGGCATGACACAAAAATTATGTTCTTGTTAAAAATTGATACATAATAACAATCCCTTAAAACCAATATCATTCCCATTGGCAATGAAATGTGATAGTCACCAATGGCTAGAGCATTCAGCCTCACACCATTGACAAATCTAAAATCCACCTTCTCTTTAGAAATCTTTCAGAATCTACTTGGTTCTTGCATTTGGATATATATGTGAGAACCAAAAGTTGTATCTAATACCCAATGTGCAGATATTGAAAGATTACACTTGATAACGAACACACCTTTAGCTTCCCCTCGCCTTTGAGTGTAGTTCTTCCAGTGGCCTTGCTTGCCACATGAAAAACATACTACCACCTTTTCCTTGTCCTACCTCTAGATATTCCTTTTATTGGAAGGTCAATGCTCAGTATATTTAGATTTTTCACACCCCATGTTCTTATCTACTTGGCTAATTAAAGTAAGAGGTTCTGAAAGACTCTTATCATTATTTCTCATGTTATAATTAACAATAAAATTGGATAATGTCATGGGTAGCGAGGAAAGTATGGGATCTATGCACAAATTATTTGAGAATTTAATCCATAAGATTTCTAAGCGTTTAATATAGCCAATCGGCTTGACCACATGAGGCCCAGATGGCACCGACTCTCTAAGCTTAGTTGTAAACAGAGCATTGAAAATCTCATCTCTCTTGTATTTCATTCTCTTGATATAGACCCTAAAGGTGAGATATCATGCTATATGCATCCATGTTAGAATTCCCTGATAATTGAAAGAACCCCAACTTTGACTGGTCAAACACTTTGAAATATGATTTGATTTTAACTTAAGTAGTGGAAGACCATACCAACTTAATATACATAATTGAGGGATTTTCTCTTTTATGTGTAAATTACCAATTATTATTTTTATTAAATGCTTGTTAATATTAAGTGGATTTACTTAAGTGATTAACTATGTCTTAGATAATATTTATGCATAATCCAATTTATTTTAGTTCTATCTTGCATACTTGTTAATTCATTAATTCATGTGATCATGAAAAAACATCTATAATGAAATAAACATGCAACTTGACAGAAATAAAATAATAAAGTGGTATGATTATGAGCTTTTACTAATGGTTAGTTTATCCAACAGATGATAAACTAACCGTAAATCTAGGGGAAAACATCTTGAACCAATTAAGATTCATGTTATAACTTTCCACCTATCCACTTATGTATCTCTCTTGGATTGGTTTCACCTTAGCTCCAAACTTGAACTGCCTACACTGGCTTGTGAGCTCCATTCATTACATATGCTTTTACTCACACACAGGTGAGGGGAAAGAGTTTACATAAAATAAACCATGGACACGTAGACCCTTACATAATAAGAGGAGAGATGACACAAATACAACTATTTAATTTAATAATAAATAAAAAAAACCACTCACTTACAATGGTTTGGTCTAGTTTTTGATCATCCACATGCATGAAACAAATTGCACATTTAATAAAATTAGCTGTAAAGACCCGTAAAATTCAAGGGAAATTTTTTTCTTAATTTTCTTTAGAATTTTAAAAGAGCGCGGTTTCAGACGGCACCTGATTCCGAGGCCCGGTGTGCCCGGAATTAATTTCCGAAGTTTGGCTCGGGTACGTTCAGTGAATGAACGAGCGGGAATTCCTAACTTTTGATCCGGTGCTCGGAATTGAAATCCGAGGGCACCGATGAACTCGCAGCGCCGATATTCGCTTAAAGAGACCTTTTCGGGAGTTGCGTTTATTGCGGGTTGAAGGTTAGTTTTGGGGTTTTTAGTTTGAGTTAAATAAAATTTGTATAGAACAAATTTTATTATAACTTGTTAAAAACCTACCAAAGGGGGGTTGGAAGTGGGACCCACACCCACTTAACCTCCCTTGGGAGGATTAAGTGTGGTGGGGCCCACACGAACCCCCACCTTTTCAAGTTCCCTAACTCCCCTCTCTCCCTCTTAATGGCTTGATATCTTAACTTCTATTTAATTATACAACTCATGTATATTAAATAAGTGAGTTAATTTTGGAGTTATCCATTTTGAATTTCAAACCTTTGAAATTCTTTGTTAAGTTTTTGATTAAATTAAGCTCTTCTCTCTTTTTGTTGGGTGAGAACGCTTGGGCCACCTTGAGAGCTTTTGAGAGCTTCTTCTTCATCTTCAAGCTCTGACGAAGAACACGAAGAACGCTCAAGCTCCGACAAAGAACGACGCCTCTCTTCTTCGTCCTCCGTGTCAACGAGAGGGAACGCCGCTTCCTCCTCGGACCTTCTTCGTCGGCATACGAAGATTCGCCAACGACGTATCTCTTCGGGCATATCTCTTCGTCAACGGATTTGACGAACGACGACCGCGACGCCCGACCTCCGCGACGTTGTCTTCCGCGGGACGTTGTCAAATCTTCGATCTTTTACCCGAGGTAGGGGTTGTTGAATATTGTTAATTTATTCCATTTCTTGCTCGTGGATCGCATGTCTACGTGAGGCTTTTGAATATTTTATATAAGTGTTATTGTTAAACGTGAGGGGGGGGGGGGGGGGGGGGCGGACCGCATGAACACGGCCGAACCCCCCTCCATCGTTCTTGTTTATTCTTGCGGGTGGAAGCAAGTGGCGTGGTGCCGTCGCACCACGCGGATGATCGTGCAAATATTTTTACGCGGCGCCGTCGCGCTACGCCGAGGAAGAATCTTCAAGAACGCGACGCCGTCGCGCCGCGTTGAATTGAATCAAGGCACGATGATGGGGCGCGGTGCCGTCGCACCGCGCCGGATGACGAACGCCGCGGCCGGTTCCGGGCCGCGGCGGGACGAGAAGACCGCGGCCGGTTCCGGGCCGCGGCGGAAGAGAAGACCGGCGGCCGGGCCGCCGGCGTCGGAAGCCGAAGGGGGGACCGGAATTTCCGGTCCCGTTAGAGAAAACCGGCCGGCCAGCTGGCCGGCCGGATACCTTTAAAACCGGGGGAATTAATCCCCCGTCCATCTCATAAACCCCCCCCCTCTTTATGAGGGGGGGCGGTTCTTTGAAGGAGGGGGGCAGCCGGCCCCCTCGGTTCCGCACCAGCAGGCCCCCCACGTGGGGGGGGGGGGGGGCGTTTTTTTAAAAAGAACGGGCGCGACACAAAGGCCGCGCCGTCCCTCAAAACAGCAGGGCTTAGCCCCCGCGTGCGGCCCCTCGCGGCGCCAGGCCGCCGCGGCCCGCCGCGCCGCCGCGCCGCCCAGGGGGGGGGGGGTCGGGCCGGGTCGGCCCGGACCCGGACCCCCCCGTTTCGAACCAGAATCGGTTTTTGGGCCATATCTTGAGCCTCGGACCTCCGAACGACGAACCGTCTGCGGCAACGCGATCCTTGGATCGAGACGGTCATTTCGGTATATCGCACTCAAGGTTTCGGTTTACTTTGAGTTCGTCCGGGTTGGTTCGTTCACGAAACCAACCGGGCCTTCGGAGCGGAAACACTCATATCTTGACCTACGAACGTCCGATTGACGCGCCGTCAGTCGCGTTGTGTTCCTCTTAGTGAGACGGATCTTTTGGCATACTCCGCCCGAGGTTTGGACGCAGGTGGAGTACGGTCGGGTTGGTTTTGCTTTAAAAACCAACCGGGCCCCGGAGACAAAAATGCCAATAACTCTCAGACCGGGCGTCCGATCGACGCGCCGTCTGTTGCGTTGAGTTCCTGTTGACGATACAGAACTTTTGGATACATCAACTCTGGTCTTCGTGACAGTTGATGTATCAGCCTCTCGGCTCGTGGAGCGGACCCTCCGAACGAGCTTGCTATGTGCGGGAACCCTAGTGCTGGCTGCGACTGTTCTACTGCTACGACTACTACTGCTACTGTGACTGCGACGACGACAGTACAGAGATCCTGTGTGGATTCGACGACGACGACTACAGCACTCAGCGATCCTACGTGGATCAGTGCTACAGGTCCTGTGTGGGCCCGATCCTGTGTGGGTCCTTGCGCTCAGCGGTTCTGTGTGAGCCAGCGTCTACAGGTCCTGTGTGGGCCCGATCCTGTGTGGGTCATTGCGGGGGTTAGTTACCTATCGATCCTTCGTGGGTCCGACGACTTAGATGGACCAGTGATCATCTTTATCGTCCTTGAAGAAGTATACCTGTGTGAGCTGAATCCTTTTGCTTTCCTGTGTGGAATACGTTTACTTTCCTGTGTGGACTGAGTTGTACTTGGGCTCGGAGGTTAGAGCGTATTTGAATTGATGACTTAGGTATATGTATGGGCATATACCTAAGCAGTGTCAGTTGTTACTTCGTGATTGTACTTTTCTTCGTGGTTTATCCTTTGTGGATTTGAGAGACCTTCAGGGGTCTCGGGGTCCCTACTGAGTAGCTTATACTCACCCCTGCACGGGCTTTGCCCGCACTACGTTGTGTTGGTTGCAGATGACGGACAGCGTTGACCTTAGCTGAGGCCTACAGAGCGGGACGGTACCCGGAGGTGGACCACTGGGCGGGACGTGTACGGAACGGACGGCGGGACCCGTGGAGCAGAGGAGCTATCTGTACCCACCCTTCAGGTGGGATTTCCAGTGGACAGCTCGGTGTAGCGGCTTTTACTTTTCAGTTGCTGTTTTCCCTTTCGAGTTGTACTTTACTTTCAGTTTGGGTTTGTATTCTGGCCCATTTACTTTTCCGCACTTTCAGTCGTACTCTGCTATTGTTTAGTGTTTACTTTCCGCTTGTTTACTCTGTGGTGTTTGTTTACTTTTCAAAGGCAATGCCTTCCCTTTTTACCGGGATTTACGCCTTGGTGCTAGTCGCCAGCCCCTGGCCTATGGAAGGCGGGCTTGGGGTAGTCAAGGCACGGTCCCCGAGGGCGGGTCGTGACAAATTGGTATCAGAGGAGTTCGGTTCTACCGTGAACTCTGATCTTTTCTATGTGAAGCAATAATGTTTAGCGTATTGAGTGTGGATGTCAGTCCAGGGAGTCCAGTGTTGGTGCGGCGGCCGACATATCCGTACACCAGGACCCTGACTTCTGATTTCCGACTTAATGCACGAAAACATTGATTGCGTGTGTGTTTCAAAGTTTTCCTTGTGATTACTTATATCAGCTCACCAGGTATACTGTTCTAACCGTGGCGCACCTGTTTCCTTTTCAGGATGGCCCCACGACGACAGCCAGCTAGGGTTCCGAGAGTCGAGCGTGACGACAGCCCACCGAGCGACGAGGCCTCGGTGCAGGGCCCTTTTCTAGTAGTGGCACCGGCGATAGCTTTACCCGCCGATCCCCCGATGCTTCCAGCAGCAGCCGCTGACGATGCACGTCTTCTCAGCGCACTGCATGAGTTTCAGTGCCAGCGACCGCCCAGGTTTCGCGGGGAGACGGATCCCCAGGCAGCAGAGGACTGGCTGGAGGCAGTGGTTCGAGTGTTTAGGCTAGTGAGGACACCAGCAGACCTCATGGTGATCCTCGCTGCGAGCCTACTACACGCAGCAGCAGGACGATGGTGGAGCTTGATGCTCCAGGTGCACGATGAGGCATCTCTTCTTTGGACGGACTTTGAGAGCCTTTTCCGCTCGGAGTTCGTCCCAGCCACCCTTCGTGCGGTGCGTATCCAGGAGCTTCTACAGCTGCGGCAGGGCAGCATGACGGTCGCTCAGTACTCGGCGAGATTTACCGATCTCTCGCGCTACTCGACCGACATGGTACGGGACCCATTCTTCCGGGCCCGGACCTTCGAGCAGGGTTTGAGACACGAGATCAGGGCATCGCTGATCTCCCTCAGCATACCGACTCAGACAGGAGTACTGGAGCGGGCCCTTCTGATCGAGAGCTTCCTTGCTGAGTCTACACCAGCACAACGACCCACCGCAGGGCGGCACGTGGCAGAGTCATCTGCAGCAGGCAGTCGACGGATGACTCAGGGGTCCAGACAGACCAAACCTTCGGGCAGACGACCTCAGGGTACTGGCTCAGCAGTGCGGGGCACACAGCGCGGAGCCAGTCTTACGAGAGGCAGACAGTGCTACTCGTGCGGCGGGCAGGGCCACATGGCTCGCGACTGCCCGACCTGCCGTGCCGAGGAGCAGCAGTCAGTTGATGGACCACCGAGGCAGAGGCAGAGGGTCGACCGTGGCGGTCCGCAGGGAGGAGGCGGACGAGGCAGAGGAGCTGGACGAGCAGCTGGTGGTGGCCGACGCTTTGAGGCTCTACCACCACCACCACCAGGAGGTCCACCCCGACCACAGGGAGCTGGCGGGCAGCGACAGGCACAGCTCCAGGCAGCAGAGGCCTACGACCACGGCGCACCCGAGATGATTCGAGGTACTATCTGTGTCTACTCCACCCTTGCTGCAGTTCTTATAGACACAGGAGCGAGTCACTCTTTCATAGCCGCTGCCCTTGTTCGGAGCTCGGAGATTCCGACAGAGCCGTTGGCTCGATCCTTACGGCTAGAGACTCCTACGGGAGCAGACTCGACGATTACGCACTGGTGCCGGCAGTGTGAGCTCACTCTAGGAGGCGAGAGCTTCGGCTGGGATCTTCTTGTAGCAGCGTCGAGGCCTTACAACGTCATCTTGGGCATGGATTGGCTATCTACGGTCCATGCACAGATTGACTATTTTAGGCGCAAGGTGCGTTGTGTACGCACCGACGGGAGCAGGTTCACCTTCACCGGCGAGAAGGGAGCCTTAGCAGCACAGGATGGACTTCCGCGGAGGAGAGGACAGCCCATCACTCATCAGTTGGCTAGCCTCATCCTTGGAGCAGTTGACGTACGGAGTCCTGGTTTTCCTGCAGTGGTGGATCAGTTTGCGGACGTTTTTCCCGACGACGTCCCAGGGCTACCTCCTCGCAGAGAGGTAGACTTTTATATTGACTTGTACCCCGGGACAGCCCCGATATCTACTCCAGCATATCGGATGGCCCCCGCCGAGCTTCGGGAGCTACGGGTACAGTTGGAGGACTTGCAGGGCAAGGGGTTCATCCGACCCAGTGTTTCACCCTGGGCTTCCCCGATATTGTTCGCCAAGAAGGCGGACGGGAGCTTGCGACTTTGTGTTGACTATTGTCGCCTGAACCAGGTGACAGTGAGGAACAAGTATCCACTACCGAGGATTGATGACCTCTTTGATCAGCTCAAGGGAGCACGGTGGTTCTCGAAGATAGACCTCAGGTCAGGCTATCATCAGCTCAGAGTCAGAGACGAGGATGTGCAGAAGACGGCCTTCAGATGTCGATATGGCCACTATGAATTCTTGGTTATGCCTTTCGGTGTAACCAATGCTCCAGCAGTGTTCATGGCTCTCATGAACTGGATCTTTCAGCCATACCTCGATCGGTTTGTCTTGGTCTTCATCGACGACATTCTGATTTACTCTACGACAGAGGAGGAGCACGCCTATCACTTGCGAGTTGTTCTTGACACACTCCGAGAGCACCAGCTTTATGGTAAGCTCTCGAAGTGCTAGTTATGGATACGTGAGGTCCACTTTTTGGGACACGTTATCTCTGAGGCGGTAGTTGCAGTGGATCCCGCGAAGATTGAGGCTGTGTTAGCATGGGATCCACCCAGGAGCGTGACTGAGGTTCGGAGTTTCTTGGGACTAGCTGGATACTATCAGAGATTTGTGCCAGACTTCTCTAGAGTTGCAGCATCACTCACAGCTTTGACGAAGAAGGGGAAACCCTTCGTGTGGTCAGACAGTTGTCAGCAGAGCTTCCAGGAGCTGAGACAGAGATTGACTAGCGCACCTATCTTGAGGTTGCCTGAGGAGGGAGTAGGGTACGTAGTCTACTGCGATGCATCAGGGACCGGACTCGGATGTGTTCTGATGCAGGAGCGGGAAGTGATCGCCTATGGATCACGACAGTTGAGGCCACATGAGCAGAACTACGCTACCCATGACCTGGAGTTAGCAGCAGTGGTCTTCGCTCTGAAGACATGGCGACACTATCTGTTGGGCGAGCGCTTTACAGTCTTTTCCGATCATCAGAGTCTCAGGTATATCTTCTCGCAGAAGGACCTGAACCTGAGACAGCGGCGATGGCTCGAGTTCCTCCAGGACTATGACTTTGAGATAGTCTATACTCCTGGGAAGGGGAACGTAGTAGCCGATTCCCTCAGCAGGAGGACGGGCATTCAGCTACTTGAGGAGGCGACGGAGCAGCTAGCCTCTTTGCAGATATCCTTCGTGGATAGAGATGGAGCAGCCTTTCTACAGTCTCTCACAGTCACTCCTCCACTACTGCAGCGAGTCAGGGAGGCACAGCGCGGGGACGCTGACTGTGAGACACGGCGTGCACAGATATCCTCGGGACAGGCACCTGATGGTTTCTCCCTTGGAGCAGAGCACGAAATCCTTTTCAGAGGACGTACCATGGTACCAGTCGCATTGCGAGAGGAAGTACTGAGAGAGTTTCACACTTCTCCTTTAGCGGTACATCCTGGAGTGGCGAAGATGTACCAGGACCTCAGACGACAGCATTGGTGGCCGGGTATGAAGAAGGCTGTAGCAGAGTTCGTTTTTGGATGCCTTACCTGCCAGCAGGTAAAGGCAGAGCATCAGGTACCAGCAGGCTTGGTACAGCCCTTGGAGGTTCTGGAGTGGAAGTGGGACGGCATATCTATGGACTTCGTGACTGGACTTCCACGCACTTCCAGAGGTCACGACTCCATCTGGGTGATTGTTGACCGACTCACCAAGTCGGCACACTTCTTACCCATCAGAGAGCAGGGCTCAGTGGAGAGCTTGGGACGTCTCTACGTTCAGGAGATTGTGCGGATCCACGGCGTTCCATCATCTATCGTTTCCGATTGAGATGCCCGCTTTACTTCCCGGCTTTGGAAGGGGTTACAGGAGGCGTTCGGGATGCAGCTACGTCTTAGCACAGCTTTTCACCCTCAGACGGATGGTCAGACGGAGAGGACCATTCAGACACTCGAGGACATGCTCCGTGCCTGTGTCCTCGACTTTGGTCGTAGCTAGGAGGACCACCTACCCTTGGTGGAGTTCGCGTACAACAACAGCTACCACTCCACCATCGGGATGGCACCGTACGAGGCGTTGTACGGACGACCATGTAGATCTCCTTTGTGCTGGACAGACCCTGGGGAGTCAGCACTGGTGGGACCGGAGATGGTCCAGGCCACGACAGAGAAGGTCCAGGTCATCCAGGAGCGGATGAGGACAGCTCAGAGCCGGCAGAAGTCATATGCTGACAGGAGGCGGAGGCCACTGGAGTTCGAGGATGGCGACCACGTCTTCTTGCGGGTCTCACCTCGACGTGGTATTCGGAGATTTGGCCGAGGCGGCAAGTTATCTCCGCGCTTCATCGGACCCTTCCAGATTCTCAGCAGGATTGGCGAGGTGGCTTATCGCCTGGCTCTACCACCTCAGTTGCACCGGGTGCACGACGTCTTCCACGTATCTTAGCTGAGGAGATACGTGCACGACCCGACGCACATCATTGACCATGGGGAGCTTGACGTTGACGATGGGGCGACTTTTACGGAGGTTCCGGTGGAGATAGAGGATCGACAGGAGCGGGTCCTGCGTGGGCGATCGATTCCTCTTGTGCGCATCAGATGGCAGTACGGGAATCTCCAGGAGAGCACATGGGAGCGGGAGGCTCAGATGCGTGCTCAGTACCCTCATTTGTTTCCTAGTTTTTGATGTATCTTTACGGGGACGTAAAGCCCTGAGGTGGGAGTAATGTAAAGACCCGTAAAATTCAAGGGAAATTTTTTTCTTAATTTTCTTTAGAATTTTACAAGAGCGCGGTTTCAGACGGCACCTGATTCCGAGGCACGGTGTGCCCGGAATTAATTTCCGAAGTTTGGCTCGGGTACGTTCAGTGAACGAACGAGCGGGAATTCCTAACTTTTGATCCGGTGCTCGGAATTGAAATCCGAGGGCACCGATGAACTCGCAGCGCCGATATTCACTTAAAGAGACCTTTTCGGGAGTTGCGTTTATTGCGGGTTGAAGGTTAGTTTTGGGGTTTTTAGTTTGAGTTAAATAAAATTTGTATAGAACAAATTTTATTATAACTTGTTAAAAACCTACCAAAGGGGGGTTGGAAGTGGGACCCACACCCACTTAACCTCCCTTGGGAGGATTAAGTGTGGTGGGGCCCACACGAACCCCCACCTTTTCAAGTTCCCTAACTCCCCTCTCTCCCTCTTAATGGCTTGATATCTTAACTTTTATTTAATTATACAACTCATGTATATTAAATAAGTGAGTTAATTTTGGAGTTATCCATTTTGAATTTCAAACCTTTGAAATTCTTTGTTAAGTTTTTGATTAAATTAAGCTCTTCTCTCTTTTTGTTGGGTGAGAACGCTTGGGCCACCTTGAGAGCTTTTGAGAGCTTCTTCTTCATCTTCAAGCTCTGACGAAGAACACGAAGAACGCTCAAGCTCCGACGAAGAATGATGCCTCTCTTCTTCATCCTCCGTGTCAACGAGAGGGAACGCCGCTTCCTCCTCGGACCTTCTTCGTCGGCATACGAAGATTCGCCAACGACGTATCTCTTCGGGCATATCTCTTCGTCAACGGATTTGACGAACGACGACCGCGACGCCCGACCTCCGCGACGTTGTCTTCCGCGGGACGTTGTCAAATCTTCGATCTTTTACCCGAGGTAGGGGTTGTTGAATATTGTTAATTTATTCCATTTCTTGCTCGTGGATCGCATGTCTACGTGAGGCTTTTGAATATTTTATATAAGTGTTATTGTTAAACGTGAGGGGGGGGGGGACCGCATGAACACGGCCGAACCCCCCTCCATCGTTCTTGCTTATTCTTGCGGGTGGAAGCAAGTGGCGTGGTGCCGTCGCACCACGCGGATGATCGTGCAAATATTTTTACGCGGCGCCGTCGCGCTACGCCGAGGAAGAATCTTCAAGAACGCGACGCCGTCGCGCCGCGTTGAATGGAATCAAGGCACGACGATGGGGCGCGGTGCCGTCGCACCGCGCCGGATGATGAACGCCGCGGCCGGTTCCGGGCCGCGGCGGGACGAGAAGACCGCGGCCAGTTCCGGGCCGCGGCGGAAGAGAAGACCGGCGGCCGGGCCGCCGGCGTCGGAAGCCGAAGGGGGGACCGGAATTTCCGGTCCCGTTAGAGAAAACCGGCCGGCCAGCTGGCCAGCCGGATACCTTTAAAACCGGGGGAATTAATCCCCCGGCCATCTCATAAAACCCCCCCTCTTTATGAGGGGGGCGGTTCTTTGAAGGAGGGGGGCAGCCGACCCCCTCAGTTCCGCACCAGCAGGCCCCCCACGTGGGGGGGGGGGGGTTTAAAAAGAACGGGCGCGGCACAAAGGCCGCGCCGTCCCTCAAAACAGCGGGGCTTAGCCCCCGCGTGCGGCCCCTCGCGGCGCCAGGCCGCCGCGGCCCGCCGCGCCGCCGCGCCGCCCAGGGGGGGGGTCGGGCCGGGTCGGCCCGGACCCGGACCCCCCCGTTTCGAACCAGAATCGGTTTTTGGGCCATATCTTGAGCCTCGGACCTCCGAACGACGAACCGTCTGCGGAAACGCGATCCTTGGATCGAGACGGTCATTTCGGTATATCGCACTCAAGGTTTCAGTTTACTTTGAGTTCGGCCGTGTTGGTTCGTTCACGAAACCAACCGGGCCTTCGGAGCGGAAAAGCTCATATCTTGAGCTACGAACGTCCGATTGACGCGCCGTCAGTCGCATTCTGTTCCTCTTAGTTAGACGGATCTTTTGGCATACTCCGCCCGAGGTTTGGACGCAGGTGGAGTACGGTCGGGTTGGTTTTGCTTTAAAAACCAACCAGGCCCCGGAGACAAAAATGCCAATAACTCTCAGACCGGGCGTCCGATCGACGCGCCGTCTGTTGCGTTGAGTTCCTGTTGACGATACGGAACTTTTGGATACATCAACTCTGGTCTTCGTGACAGTTGATGTATCAGCCTCTCGGCTCGTGGAGCGGACCCTCCGAACGAGCTTGCTATGTGCGGGAACCCTAGTGCTGGCTGCGACTGTTCTACTGCTACGACTACTACTGCTACTGTGACTGCGACGACGACAGTACAGAGATCCTATGTGGATTCGACGACGACGACTACAGCACTCAGCGATCCTACGTGGATCAGTGCTACAGGTCCTGTGTGGGCCCGATCCTGTGTGGGTCCTTGCGCTCAGCGGTTCTGTGTGAGCCAGCGCCTACAGGTCCTGTGTGGGCCCGATCCTGTGTGGGTCATTGCGGGGTTAGTTACCTATCGATCCTTCGTGGGTCCAACGACTTAGATGGATCAGTGATCATCTTTATCGTCCTTGAAGAAGTATACCTATGTGAGCTGAATCCTTTTGCTTTCCTGTGTGGATTGTGTTGTGCAATCCTGTGTGGATTACGTTTTGCTTTCCTGTGTGGAATACGTTTACTTTCCTGTGTGGACTGAGTTGTACTTGGGCTCGGAGGTTAGAGCGTATTTGAATTGATGACTTAGGTATATGTATGGGCATATACCTAAGCAGTGTCAGTTGTTACTTCGTGATTGTACTTTTCTTCATGGTTTATCCTTTGTGGATTTGAGAGACCTTCAGGGGTCTTGGGGTCCATACTGAGTAGCTTATACTCACCCCTGCACGGGCTTTGCCCGCACTACGTTGTGTTGGTTGCAGATGACGGACAACGTTGACCTTAGCTGAGGCCTACAAAGCGGGACGGTACCCGGAGGTGGACCACTGGGCGGGACGTGTACGGAACGGACGGCGGGACCCGTGGAGCAGAGGAGCTATCTGTACCCACCCTTCAGGTGGGATTTCCAGTGGACAGCTCGGTGTAGCGGCTTTTACTTTTCAGTTGCTGTTTTCCCTTTCGAGTTTTACTTTACTTTCAATTTGGGTTTGTATTCTGGCCCATTTACTTTTCAGCACTTTCAGTCGTACTCTGCTATTGTTTAGTGTTTACTTTCCGCTTGTTTACTCTGTGGTGTTTGTTTACTTTTCAAAGGCAATGCCTTCCCTTTTTACCGGGATTTACGCCTTGGTGCTAGTCGCCAGCCCCTGGCCTATGGAAGGCGGGCTTGAGGTAGTCACGGCACGGTCCCCGAGGGCGGGTCGTGACATTAGCATTCAATTCTAATCATTCTTATTTAAAATAAATCGTGCTCGAATCAATTAATTATCTTTTTTAATTAATCAATTCTTTTATCTTAATTATCATCCTAATTTCCTTGAAATTATCATCTATCATAATTTTAAACAAATTTATTAATTTTATATAAAATTAATTGTGTATATAAATGTAACTTGGAGATAATATGGTGAGTACCCATCCAAACTAACCAACATGTATTATACATGTATACTGTTTACTCTTTCAACATGTGGCATACACGACTTATCACATAATTTTATGACGTGTACCATCAACTTAATGATTACACAAATTACATGATTTTTATATCACTTGTTATACTTCAATGCACATAGAGTAATAACTATAATACGAATCATACATGATATGCAGATCCGAACATTACAAAAAAATTAATTAAAAAATATTTATATATATTAAAAAACATCACATGAAATGTCCTATCAACTTAATAACCACACAAAATTACGTGTTGATAAGGTTTTCATAGTATAATAAATTAAATTTAATTCCACATAATTTGGTAAAAGTACATGGCATGTGCATTGGAGCTATACGACGTATATGTTTTCTCACCGTTTATCTGCGACACACTCCTAGGGACTCAGTGTGTAACCATACCATAGAAAAAGTTGGAGTACACAACATTGTGCATGAATTACATGTCGTGTGGTATCTGAGTTACATGGTCACCAGTCGAGTAGAACTTGTAAGAAGATACATGAATTATCTGTGACTAAAGGACTACAGGTCATGTATGAAAGTTACACGATGTATACTCCGGATGACTGTATGCTAGGCTGGCCTAGTAAATACAGGGTGTATAATTAAATACACCGCATGAAATAAATGAACCCTCCTCAAATTAATTCTGAATTAATTCTTGGTGAATTAAACTTTAGTACACGATGTGTACGTCCAGGTTACACGATGTGTACTCTTGTGTTGTCCGAATAGATTCCTCGACACCTCATGATGAGATCTTGGAATTTATTTCATTCATAAAATTAATTCCTCCAATGGCCCGAAGGCCTTCATTTTTTATTGATTTTTGATAATCCACCTTTCATTTATAAAATTAATTTATTTGATTATATTTATAAGAAATGAAGAGAAATATGCAGATCTCGCAATTCAGATTAAAGAATGATTAAACTAGAATTGAAAACCAATTACTTATTCTTAAAATAATCAATGATATTTAAATAATTATAAATAATTATGTGACTACTTTGATACTACTTGTAGGTTCCGAGCGCAGTGAAAGCGTGTGATGATTCATTCCCAATATTTATTTTTGTCATGATTGATGATCAATCTAAGATTTACATGATGATAAATGTTGTGATCAACAGAATTGAATCAAAGAATATAAGCAATGGATAAAGTGCCGAAACCAGAACACAAAATAATCACATATTATTTATAATTAATTTAAGCAATTAAAGAATCACCTTGCGATATTGATAGATCTGAAAAATGATCTATGTTGTTCTATATTTTCATTGTAGGAATCAATGGAAAATTCCCTATAGCGGTAATCCATATGTGTTCCACAAATATTTTAACGTCGCTGTAGGAATTTTTGGGTGCTAGTGCGACAGATCCCAATGCCTATGTCATTCACATTTGTTCTCCTCGAGAATCGCTTCCAAAGGATTCTTCTTGATCTCTCTAGACTCAAGAGTGTAAGGTGGATAAAGATCGCTCTTCATTCTTGAGAGCGTTCTTGGAGAAGAGAGATCTCTAGGGCTTCAAGAGGAATATCTGAATTCGTTGTGCACAACAAAAAAAATGAATTGGCTCTTTGAAAAATAATATAATTGAGTTTATATACCGCTAGGGTTAGAATAAATAATTGCACAAGTGTCCTTTAATATTTATCCAATTTCTTTGGAGCCTCATGTCTATAATAATAATAATAATAATATTTCTTGACATGTGCTAAATTCGTAAATTAAAATTAACTATTATTTATTTAAATAATATTTAATATATATTATTTCTCATTGGAACTATAAACTAGGCCCACAATTCCTCCACAATATTTATCGAGTCTTGAATAATGACTATTTATTTAATAAATAAATATCACTGCATTATTCACCAATAAATAAATAAATAAATATTATATTTACTAAATAACTAATAAATATTTGTTAAATATTCCACTCACATTATATTCTCTCAAATAACTGGTGATAGAGTGTATGTGATCAAAAAAATATGAATAATTATTAAACCATATATGATAATAATATTTATTCAACTTGTTAAATAATAAATAAATAAAACAGTATTTAATTGAGATTATGGACACACTTAGTGTGTGACCCTTTAGACCTCTTTCTCCATGACATTAGGTGAAGAATACTAAATTCCAAGGTCAGCATCTAGTAACATGCCAAGACACCCATAGAGAAATAATTTAATGATTCAATGACATAATATCTCATACAGACGCTCACTATATAATATAATCCCTTTATCACGATATCTCTAATCAAGAAGGCTGCATGCTGGTTCCATCAACCCATGTGCTCGATGTCTCTTTGAATTTTCAGAAATAGAACTTTCCTATAGAATAGCATGACCATGGATTATTTCCAAATATGGGTCTGAGATATCAACTTTCATTAAATAATAGAAGAGACAAATCCTTTCTCTCACATTATTCATTAATGCAAACTTACTCGTGACATACCCAATGTATCATACCTCGCCACGAACATATGTTGTCACAATTTTTTTCAGTACATCAATATAAGTGACTTATAATATTTATTAATAATAATATTAAATTATAAGGATCAATACACATGTCTGCATATTGGAACATCTAATGACACATATAAATGTGGATTTCCTATTGGCGAATCTCGTTCTCATAATATCCTACAATGAATATTACCAAGATAACACACCATGAGAATATTCCTAAAAATACTATGAGTCTCCACCCCTGATATCCTAAATTATTTGTGTCCCTTAAATGATTTCATCCAACCATAGAACATATATTTAATAATACCGTCATGACACTTCCGGGTTCTCATCACAACAGAGAACTGTTATGAACTTTTAGTGCGACAACTACTATTTGGAAATTATCACATACAATGTTACTTAGAATAATAATAATAATGTGATAATAAGTTTATTAATATTAAAAACTATTAATACGAGTTATCATAAAGTACATATAAGTTGGTTCTTAGGCACCAACTCCAACAGATCTCCCTCGACAATGGTGTTCTATCCCCTCGACGATAGTGTAACAAATTTAGGGGTTTAGTTCTTGGTCTTAGGATAGATTTATATTTTTATTTGAGCTTAGGCATGTGATACTATAAGGGTTTCCATGCAACCTATAAAAGTGGTCCATATTGGAAAAATAAAAAATAGGGCTGACTTTTTTAGGATTGTGAAGCCTCTTTAAGTACTCAATTTAGTTGATGAGAAGAAGCTTTAGAACAGTCTTCGGTCTGATGGAGGTAGCGACAACATATATCTTCAACAATTGGTGGTGTTGGTCAAAAAGAACAATCTTCTAATGGGAAAGTGCTTGGTGATAAGTTCTCTAGAATCTTGAATGGTCATGTGATGACAATTCATTTGAGTCATCAAAAAATATTCTAGAGTTTATAAGTCAAGATGGTTGGTGCTATAAGATATCGACAACCATTCGGTTCAATGGATGAACTACTATGATTTTCAGAGGTCAGTGCAAACAGATGACTGGATGAGACCCACTATAAAGGTGGGGTGGGACCACATGCTGATGTGTCATGTGATCATTATAATTAGTGATCTATGTGGTTGTATAATCACGAGTGATTGTACCGTGAGAGTTGGTGACACTCAATGTGGTGATTATGGTGAAGGATTATTTTTATTTTGGTATAGTGAAAGTCAGGAGGATTCCTTCTAGGCCCACTTCCACCATTTTGATTTTGGTGTTCTAGATTCTGGTAAAGGAAGTTGTTGTGGAATTCTCAATAATTGGCATCAAATAAGATTTTCTTGATAGTTCACTCAACAATGAATCATGTAACATTCTACCTTTCTCAAATATTTTTTTTATTTCAATGGGAGTTACTGTTATCATAAGGGATGAGGTCTAATGGTAGCAAGGTTCAAATAGACAAATATGATGGATTTTTTTGGCTTTTAGAGAATGAAGATGGAGGACCATCTCATTCAAAAAGATTTAGAGGTTCTGTTGAGAGGAGTTCAAATTATGGAAAGTTCAAATGACCCTGAATCTACCAGAAGTTCATAGGTTTTGAAGGAAAGTTAAATTAACATAGAATGTTTGGAAAGGATTCTAGAAAAAAGATGTACTAGAAAGCTCAGGAACCGGTGAGGCTCAAATCAGAGTGCTAAAAGGTGATATTCCATAAGTTTTAGTTCTAGAAAGTGTATAGCCACAAATATAAGTGTTGTGATCTTCCAGAGTTAGAAATATGGTGCAAAGGTATGAGGTTGATTTATACTTCTTACTTTTAATGGGTGGAGGAGAACCGGAGTGTATGGAAGAAGATACTAGTCTTAATGATTCCAGTAAGTGGATGTTATCTATGGAAGATGAGTTGGATTCACTACATGAGAATAACACTTGAGAGCTAATATAACTACCAATTGGAAGGAAGAAACTTGAGAAAAAGTGGGCCTTATGATTAAAATAAGGAGATGATGGAAGAAGAAGGTACAAGGTGAAGTTGGTAGTGAAAGAGTTTCAACAGAAGGAAGTCATTGATTTCTTTGAAATAATTTCACTGGTAGTAAATTATACTTCCATCCAAACCATGCTAAGTTTGGTTTCTTTTGAAGGATTACATATGAAACATATGGAGGATGAGTTGGATTCACTACATGAAAATAACACCTAAGATCTAAAAAAAACTACAACTTATAAAGAAGAAACTTGAGAAAAATAGGGTCTTCCAGTTAAAAGAAAAAGATGACGGAAGGAGAAGGTACAAGGAGATATTGGTAGTGAATGGGTTTCAGTGGAAGAAAGATGTTTATTTCTCTGAAATAGTTTCATCGATAGTAAAACATACTACCATTATAACCGTACTAAGTTTGGTTTCTTCTGAAGGAATACATCTAGAAAAAATGGATGTTAAGAAGATATTTATCCATGGATACTTGGAGGAATAAATTTATATGAATCGACCTGATAGCTTTGTGGATAGCCATAATTAGGGCTTGGTGTGAAAAATATAGGAGTTTCAGCGTATTGAGATCTTATGAGTTCCAACATGTACTTATTCATGGAAAGACTTGACATTCACGACCTCTCGGATGAGCGCCATCAATATTAGCAAGACTCGTGGAGCGAGTTCTCTTGAACGAGTGTTTCCTTAAAGCCATGATAGGAATCCTAGGCTGACAGTATGATTGTAACATTACTTTGAGACTTGGTCTCTATATTGAGTACATATTTGTTATTGTTGTTATTATCTCATATTTTGATTAACATACATTCATGATGATGATTTAACTACTCTCTTGATGCTTTATATTTGGTGATTTCAGGGTGTCATACTGGGTATGTAGATACTCACCCCTACATGGGTTTTTCCCGCACATGTCATGTTTTATATAGAAAACAAGCCTTTCAATGGATTCTTAGGTGGAGAAGGAGCAGATAGATCATAGTTTAGATAGATAGATCGTAATTGGTTCTAGGAGTTTCATTTGATAGCAGCCCCCTCCTTACTGGAAGGTTGGAATCTTTTACAATTTTGGTGGGCTTGTATTTGTCCATTTATGCTTTCCCATACTTGTGTCATACTATGATGTGTGATAGATGTTATTCAAGCATTACAGTACCAGTTGTTTTTCTTTCAACATTATACTGGTGTATGAAGATGTGTTCATGTGTACAGGTACTTTAGGCCAAAGCCTCCCATGTGTGTGATATGCCTACCTGGCGCTTATCGCCAGCCCCTGGCCCATTGGAGGTGGGCATGGTGTGTCACACTTGGCTTATTTCCAGCCAAGCATTCCCTGGTGGGTCGGGTCATGATAGGGTGGTATCAGAGTAGGTTCATCTTTGGACCAAAGTTTAGATATTTTCGAGCTATGAGGTTTGGTTTGAGAACTTGAGAAACGGTTTTAAAGTATCTTGAGTTTGGTTTTCAGGCCAGGGAACCCAGTTTTAGTGTGGCGGCTGACATATCCATTCACCGGGACTTTGGAAACCTATTTGTTGACTCGATACACGTAGAAACTGGTTTCAAGGAAAAAATTGATACATGCATCATATATGAATGGGTTGTGATTTCCATGTCCTTGAGTTAGATCGCCATATATACTCTTTGATCATGACGTGTCTCTACTTTTTAGGATGCCTCTGCGGCGAAAGATAGCTAGGATGTCACGACAAGATCTGAGGATGATCCGCCTGGTGACGAGGCTTTAGTACAGGGGCTTGCACATGAGGCGGTACCTCTAGGTGGTTTTTCAATCTTACCACCACCTATTGAGCAACATGTTGCTCCGATAGTTCCAATGAATGATGTGTGTAGGATGAGAACACTTCATGAGTTTCAAATATAGCGACCCCTTAGGTTTTATGGTGAGCCAGACCCCTAGGCAGTTGAGGGATGACTTAAGGTAGTTGGGTGTGTTTTCCTCCTTGTTAGGACCCATATCGATCAGATGATGGTCCTAGTAGCGAGTCTTCTACATGGATATGAAAATCGATGGTGGAGTCTGACGACTCAGACACATGATGAGACGACTCTTGAACAAAGTTCAAGAGTCTCTTTAGAGAGGAGTTTTAACCAACTACATTGTGAGCATCACACATCTAGGAACTTCTGGAGCTCCATCAAGGTAGTTTGATAGTTATAGAATATTCATCAAGGTTCAAAAACCTTTCACGATACTCAATGGATATAGTTCAAGATTTATTCTTTCTGTTGAACCCCATGTCAGATTGACCACTGATGAGGGGGGGGGGGGAGGGGGTGAATCAATGGTTTAATTTTTAAAAAATTATTTCTTTTAAATTATATCTTTTGAACTTGTTTAGGTTCTCAATCCACTTAATTATATCTCACAGTATCACTTTATATGCAAAAATAATAAGAGAGAGAACAACACACAATATTTTCAAGGTACGATACAAATACATTCTTCTTGCCATGTTGGATAGACTCCCAAACATGGATTCTAAACTATAATATTATCAATTACCATAATAGATAAAGTCTAAACTAGTTATATACCCTAGTAGCTGATATTTTAGTTGATCCTGACTCTACACCCCAACAACCAACTCTTCTGCCTTGGTTGGTAGACACCTCAACCATCTTTTCCTCTCATTCTTCTCGATTGGTTAGACACCCCAATCTCGAGTCTCTTCAGTAATTGGTTAGACACCCCAGTCATAAGTTCCATTTTTTCTTCTCAATGTTGTTGATCCACATATAGTAATATCTCTATATTCTTTTGGTTGATTCTGCATCACTTGAAATAGATCTTTTTCCATGAGTGTACTTGATTTTTTTTCTCATGTACAACTTCAAGATCTTCAATAGCTTCTTGGAATAATAATGTTGGTCTTGAAAATAATTTACACTAGATCTAGAATGATTTATTTCTTCTTAGTTTACTGAATGTTCATACCTCTTCTCCTGCAAGTATATTTTTTCTTCAGTCTCTACAACTTTCGATCTTTAGCGAATGATAAAATATTCATCAGTGAAATGCTTGAGCAAGAATTATTCCTTCCATTCGATGAAGTCCCAACCTCAATAACCAATGATAATTCTTAATATTTTATATGTCGTTCAAATATTTATATTCAAGATTCCTTGAATTATTTAATATTAAAGTGGTTTTATGCAATTCTCCATATAGATATGTATTCAAAAGTGCATATCCTTTTCATGAAAGGTTCAAACATATACACAACTTCACTCATGGTTATTCTTCTTTACCTCCTAGTTCTTCTTCTTCGCAAAACCAAATGTATTTTTATAATCTCAAGGGAACTTCATGAAAGGACTTTTCATAAAATGATCACGTGATCCCTTACCATTTCCTTCATGAGAAAAATGTATTGGGATCCTCAAAAGTTTCTTTACATATGCCAGTGGATATGTGAGGTCTTGTTCCCAGTTTGTGTGAAGGCTCACACAGGATCTTATTCTTCTTTCATAAAAACCTGCAAGGTACGTGAGTTCTTATTTTCTTTACATAACTAAGTTAGTTCATGGGATCTTCTTCGCACGAACAGATCATGCTGATTGCCTTCTCCTTCGCGTGAATAGATCACATGAGTGCTCTGTTTCCTTGAAATGAGATCTCTCTCTCAAATATTTTGAATGAAAAAAACCTAAAATCTTGACCCAACCACTATTTATATATGTGGTTTATCACCACCTATCCTCTGATATCCAAGCTGATTCAAGGCTTCCCAAAGATCTCAATAACTCATTGAATGCCAAAAATCTCAGTATCTTCATGCGCTGGAGTGGATATGTGATTCACATGATCACTCCACATGATCTATTCTCATGATCGACTTAAGATTCATGTGATATTTAAATTCCCATGATTTATACAAATATTATATCTCACAGCATCAACAATAAACTATGATTTTCCAGCCTTCATTCAATTAGTTACGTAACACAATTGATTACTTGAAGTTCCTTAGCAGATTCAGATATGTGAAATATTCCTTCATGAATTTGACAACATAAAACTTCATCTATGTGAAATAATCGGTTACATAGTAAAACAACTATGTGGATAAACCAACTACATGGTTCAATTTTGAAAAAAAATACATAGTAATTTAGCTACGTGGACCAACACTTCACCAGTTCATCTATGTGGATCTTATTTACATTTTTGTAGCCATCTTATTCTCCTTCCATTCGATCTGCATGCATGAAAGTGTAACTGCATGCATGTCCATTCATCTCGGGCATTTTTGATTTGTGTAGGCCAATCCGTTTGGATGATGTTGGGGTGAATGATAGTGGCCCATATTGCACACATGGACGCAACTCTCACAGACAAAGCTTCGAGGTGAGCTTTTTGGGGCTTGCAGGGGGAAATGCACCCCTAGTTTGAGGGTTAAAGGTCCCCGACCCAAATTTTGGGGCACTGTAGCAACTCTGGCCAACTATATCAGATTTGAATAGACGACACCAACATGAAACTATAGCATTGTAGACTTTGATATGACTACTGTATAAGCTCAAACTTCAGAGACAACGGTACTGTATCTCCACATACTTCTTTCCATTGGCCTCGATGGTATCTTGGACTTGGGTGGCCATAACACTGAAGCAGTGTAGACTTCCTTCCACCTTTCACCATAGCACAACAAACTTTATGTGTGGTTAGTGGAACAGTGCTTCGTCCTCTTCATTAGCTCATTTCGAGATAGGATTTCTGTGTTGTGAAACTTTGATATTCTCTCAATATTTTTGCTCCTGAATCATAGTGAAATTCTGCCTCTCCATGGATGTAAGGATTATTCCTGAACCATGTAAATAACTATTTCCTTTGTGATCTTCTTCTCATTATTTTCTCATTGTTTTATTCCATATTTTCTTCATACGAAAATATTTTATATTGTTGAGACTCTCGATGTTTTTGAAATAAGATGAACCTCATGTATTTATCATGCATTTACTTTGTTCAATGGATCACATTTTTCAGGTGTTATCATCACTTGGATTTTTTTTTTCAAGCATGGATGATGCATGAAAATCATGTTAAACATGTATTTCAGACTCACCTGGATCTTAGGAGGTTGATGCGGTCTCCTTTTAAATTTGGATGTAGCTTTGATTTGATGTTTGTGGATGGGAATGATCTCCACGGCTCATCAATGGTGGATAAACTACGTGAAATTGAACCCTAAAATGTTTGTAGGAAGAGGATGAAACCATATAAGTGATCAGATGACATAAAATAAATGAATCATGCCACAATTGTTCTATATGTAACATTTTAAGAAGAGGAACATTGTTCGTGCTCACCACAATACCACATCATTCCATGCTTTGGTTTCACTCTCCCATATATACTTCTCCTTTCCTTTAGCATCTTGAGCTAACATCGGGGTCAGAACCCAGAACACTATGCACACACCACATGGGACGGGCCAACCCACTCGTCCCCTTGAATGCCATATGTGTACCCTGCGGGCACTATGTGCCCACTCTTCACCCATGTGTACACCTACCTACCCATGAATGGACTCTCTACCTCCTGTCACCATGCTAGTTGGAATGGATGGCTCTCATGAGTGGTTGAGCTTACTCCCATAAGAGTATAGTAGAGCTAGCCTACCTGGATGGCTATGGATGACCCATTTTTCATTAAAAACCCATATAAAAATAGTTAGGTATATTCTAATTCATTTCTAAGAAAAAAATCATATAAATATACTAGAACAAAGGCTTCTCAAATTCAATTATTCATATAGAAATCTTCTCCTCATGCAATAAAATTTATACCTCATGGTCTTATTTTTTAACTCTTATACAAGAAATTATTCATGAAAATGAATATTTTCATGGAATTTTTCAATTATTCTTCACCCAAATAAGGGATGAACACTTATTACAAACACTGTGCATTGCTTCAATTCCTTCTGTACAAGTCTTTGAAATTTAAGATCAGTAAAACAATCATCAGAATTACATGGGTAATTGTTCAATAATGGAATCAAATGCAATTGAATGAATGCATAACAATTATCCAAGCATAACTACTTCACATATTAACCCATTAATAGAAAATGAAACTAGAGATCAACACTTTTGGGCATGGATATTTTAGTGTGGACATCATCAAGACATCTAGGTTAGGGTAGTATCCCTTTTCATTCCTACTTATGCTGGGGTAATTGAGAGATCTTTGATGGTGGAGAGATTCTTGACAGAGTAGCTGCCAATAGTTGGTGCCGATAATGGGTAGTATGGAGCCAAGACATTTAAAAGAAGTATCCGACATCATATTTAAGGATCCAGGAGAGTTAGTAATTTCTAGAGGTAGTATCAAGATATAGGGTATGCAGTTTAGGGCTCACATGACGGTTCTAGTCTACCGAGGTAGAGGTAGTGTTACTCCTATGATGGGTAGGGGAATCTCATGCATGATTGTCTGACCCGTCATGCGACTGATAGGGAGATAGTAAGTGGATATCCTAGGCAAAGGAATAAGTTAGAACAAGGAGGTACGCATGACAATGGATGTGGTAGAGGATATGAGAGAGTAGAGGGAGGTGGTCAAAGATTTGATTTGTTATCACCACCACCCTAAGTGGTCCACACCATGCTTGGGGAGATGGTGGTTAGGGATGTGGACTGTTGCAGACATTGAATGGTTATGACCCAGATGATTTGGGGATGATTCGAGGTATGATATGTTTCTTCTATTCTTTAGCTACAGTATTAATAGACACAGGTGAAATCCATTCTTTTCTCTCCACATCCCTTGTCCTAGATTTGGAGATTCTGGTGTAGCCTTTAGCTTGACCCTTGCATTTGGAGACTCCTATCATGTTAGATTCAGTAATCACACACTTATGCTAATAGTGTGACCTTAATTTTGGAGTAGAGATTCCTTTTAGATCTTTTCATGGCCACAATAAGGTCTTATGATGTCATTCTAGGTATGGACTGACTATCTGTAGTCCATTTAATGATTGACTATTTTAGGTGAAGGATGCAGTGCATTCACATTGGTGAGATGAGGTTTTCCTTCTTCGGTGAGAAGGAAACCCATAAATATAAATATGGTCTCATACGTAGGAGGATATAACCAATTACTCATCATTTGACTATTATTTACCCTTGTTTAATCAGATGTTATGAGCTTTCATCTTCCTATTGTGGTGGCATAGTATGAGGGAATCTTTCCTGAGGATGCGCCGATCTTACCTCCCCATCAAGAGATAGATTTATGCATACAATTACACCCAATGAACTACCTAATATCTACACCAACATATCAGATTACCCCTACAGAGCTTCAAGAGTTGAAGGTTCAGTTAGAGGAATTTAATATGAAGGGATTTGTAAGACCCAATGTGTCTCCCTGGGCAGCCCCAGTTATGTTCGCTAAGAAGGCCGATGAGAGTTTTGGGTTATGTGTGGATTATCATCACCATAACTAGGTGACCATCAAGAATAAGTATCCATTACTAAGAATCTATGACCTCTTCGACTAGTTGAAAGGGGTGAGGTGGTTCTAAAAGATTGACATCAGGTCGGGCTATCACCAGCTCTGAGTTCGTGATGAGAATACACCAAAGACAAAACTTTGATGTCGCTACAGTCACTACAAGTACTTGGTGAGGACCTTAATTCTGAAAAACACCCCATCAATGTTCATGGGACTTATGAACCAAAAATTTCAGTCTTTCTTGGATCATTTCATGATAGTATTCATTGATGAAATCCCAGTGTGCTCAGTATCAGAGGAAGAGCACATAAGACATCTAAGGATGGTCCTGGACATACTCTAAGAGAACTAAATTTATGGGAAGTTCTCAAAGTGATAGTTTTGGATTCGTGAGGTTCCCTTCTTGGGACATGTCATCTCAAAAGTGGGAGTAATAGTGCACCCAACAAAGGTTGAGGTAGTTCTAGTATGGGAGCTACCAAAAAGCATGTTGTAGGTGTAGAGTTTCCTTGGGTTGACATACTACTATCAGAGATTGATCATACCATGATTCACTATTTTATTCACCCTCATACCACTATAGTAAACTGGTTTTTTATTTAAAATTAAAAACATAATGAAAAATTTCACTTCATGTTTGATTAAAAAATTTAATGTTTTCACTATTAAACATGGATATTTCACTTGTTTTGATGTTTTCATTATAGGTGGAGGTGATTTGGAGGTCCCAGATGAAGTTGAATAAAAATCGGACAATTTTTTTTGAATCCAAGAACATTAGTGGAATCAACCACATATAATCCCAATTCATCCATTAAGAGGCCCAAAAGAATCAATTTGTCCAAGAAAATGAATCTGCATGGAGTTAACCGTTTTTTTCTGTATTTTGGAAATATCTCTTATTATAAACAATATCTAGCCACCAAATTTGATAGATAGATAGAAAAGAGGTCTGAAAAAAGGTTTATAGTTTTGTGTAAAGTGATATAATACGTTCTAGTGGCTGAAAACCATGGGACAAGTGGTTTCTAGAAATCAGTGTACCCAAAACCACCTCCCATTTTGGCTATAAAAGAAAACCTTGGAAACCTCATTTTGTATTTCAAATTAGAAGAAAATCTCGGTCATTTTGGATTCCCAAATGATTCCTCTCATCATACAAGAAGTTTTAGAGTCCCCTATCCTCATAGGGGGATCAATGATGAAGGAGAAATTCCACCCGAGTCTCCTCCTCCTCTCGATGACGAGCTAAACAGTGGAGAATCATTTCGAGAGAGCTATACATACTTGGGAGGGAGTTATGACACTTTATAATATACTAGTTTTTTTGTAATATATGTGTTAAATATTCTAATTATGTTTTATCTTGACATGTTTCTCCTATAAATTCATTTTTTGATATAATTAAGTGATTTTTTTTAATTTCAATACCGATTGGGTTGAGATTTCAAGTGGGAGTCTTGGGTTATTCCGATTGAAAAAACACAAGTATCCTATTTATCTCACACATAAATGGGATTTCATCATTCTTTGGAATCCCTCAATCTATTCTTGAGGTCCAAACCTTGACAACACGATTTTTGTGTCAAGGGGTGGTTCTTTGTGCATCGTTTTAAGAGGCAAGAGGGGAATCAAAATATTGAAAACCCTCATCCAAAGGATTACATTAAACCATATAATATTTTCAGAACAATTAACTATCCAATATGTGTAATTAACTTTAAATTACCTTCTTCTATCATAATTATAAAACACCACCTTTCTTTGTCAACTATTAAAATCTTTAATTAAGTCATTTTATTTTTAAAATTGTTTTCAAAACCACCCCCACTTTTTAGTCTTGTTTATTGAAAATACACACTTTAAACCACCAACTCTCCTTGATATATGACATAGGCTTCACCATAGACTATAAAATAAATTTTAAATCAAAATAAATTTGACGTGTCACAACAACGTGGTCAAATTTTGGCACTGTTTCCAGGGAGTGTTTTGGTTTTTTTATAGTGTGCATTGTTTTAACTTTGGACCACAAGCATAGATTGAGGGATGCCAAAGCATACTAAAATCTCATTTATGTGTGAGAGAAAGAGGATACTTATGTCTTTACAATTGGAACAACCCAAGATTCCCACTTGAAATCTCAACCCAATTGGTGTTGAAATTAAAAGTGTTTCAATTAATTATATCAAAATAAATACATTCATAGGAGAAAATGTCAAGATAAAATACAAGTGGAATATTTAACACACTAATTACACAAAACCAGTAGAGTATCAAGTTTTGGAACTCCCTCCTAAGTATGTGTATCTCCCTCAAAATGACCGTTCACCATTTAGCTTTCCATCGAGAGGATAAGAAGGCTCGGGTGGAACTTCACTTTCATCCTTGATCCCCCTATGAGGATAGGGGCCTCTAAAACTTATTAGATGATGAGAGAAATATTTTGGGACTCCAAATTGTCAGAGATTTGCTTCTGGTTTGAACTACTAAATTAGGTTCCCAAGGTGTTCTTTTATAGCCAAAATGAGAGGTGGTTTTGGGAACCCTGATATTTAGAAACCACTTAAACCCTAGTTTTCAACCATTATAAATTCTTATATCACTTAAAAAAAACTAAAAACTTTTTGGCCAACATATTTTATATCTTAATGTCAAATTTGGAAGATAGATATTTTTTATAATAAGATATATTTTCAAAATACAGAGGCAAACTGTTGACTCCGTTCAGATTCATTTTCTTGGAAAAATTGATTCTTTTGGGCCTATTAATGGATGAATTGGACCTGGGTTTATTCAAAAGGGTTGTAGAAAAATGAATTTTGGATCATCATACAAAGGTTTATCCCAATTGGATGTACATATCAGTATAAGTATGTGGTTGAGTCCACTGATGTTCTTGGATTCCTGTACAATTTGGTCCATTTTTATTCAACTTCGTCTGGCCCCTCCAAATCACCTACACCTATAACGAAAACATCAAAACAAGTAAAATAGCCCTGTTTAATAGTGAAAACATTAAATTTTTGAATCAAACATGAAGTGAAATTTGTTATTATATTTTTAATTTTCAATACAAAACCATTTTCCTATAGTGGTATGAGGGTGAAATAAAATAGTGAATCGTGGTATGATCACACCCCCACACCTAAATATTTTCACTTCTGGGAAAAGTAACACTTACAAAAGATGATTCATTTAAATATTCCCAACGTTATGAAAATTTTAACATTCAATGGAACTTTAATTCATTAAAGAAACATGATCAAAGCACAAACCACACCAAGGAGTTATTTGTAGTTATCAAGGAAATATATGTCTTATAAATTGTATTAGAATAAAATTCCAAGAGACGAATGATAAAATTTTTGAAAAGTAATTCAAAAGTAAACAATGTCACTAATTCTCCACATGTGTGTGTGAAAACCATTCCATGAAATTATTTCCACTTTCTATCAAGTTAATATAGGTTATTTTAAAAATTTCTACTTAAATGATTCTGTCCACCGAACCTTCTATACATCCTTTGAAATCAAATTTCAAGAACCACTCACTTCAGCATTCCCTAAAGTTAAACCATAAGATCCTGACCTAGATATCCCCATATTTTTCACATTTCATCACCACCTCATTTATTATTATTTTTGTTGTTTTTCAAGTTGATCTTGGAATAAATCTCACACTCAACACTCAAACCTTGCTTGATCTCCTCATGACACTAATTGTAATAGTTATAAAAAGATAAAAGGTCAATGAAGAATGGGTTTTGACCTACCCAAGAAAAAACCCATTTTTTTTGTCTTTTTGTTTTGTTTTTTTGAGGGTGTACAACAGTCACATAACATGTACACATGCATAGGTCAATTCGGTATAGTAATGAAAAAGATCGGATAAGGAATGAATGTATGATTTTTTTTGGAAAGATTAGAAATATTAAACTTACTTATATTACCGTCTATTGAGCATGAAAAATTCACACTTCATGGTTGGGTGAAAAGATGTGTGGGGAAATTAAGTGACACAATTTCCCCATAAACTACCCATATTAAGGGTACCACACTTCTCAAAGGTTTTAAAGTGATACAACCATTTATATCATTGACAAACAACAAATTTTATAGAAAAAGGCACACCTTAATATTAAATTCACGCTGAAACACACATTTCTTCATTGAAACAATAATTTTTTAATGCTAAAACCACATGAAATAGGGAAATTACTCATGGATTAATAGCCAACATGGCTCAAAATGCACAACAATTTAGTACATGAGAAATTGCACCAACTGAGGAGTTCATGAGGTAAGTCATTCATCCTTAGAACAAAATATAGATAATAAACTTGATGAGATGTATACCCTTTGAAGGCAATTTGATTAAGCACAAGGTAACTTACACTCTTCTTATATTCCATTACATTGTGGTATTTGTTCTAATAACACACATTTTTCTAAATAGTTCCCACAACTTTAGGATTCATCTGATTCTTTTGTATTAGTATTCCATGAGCGTCCATTCCAACAAGTACCACACTTCAATAAAGAACTATTCAGGCCAAATCCAAACCCCGACTGGAAAACATAACCACAATATCGACAAGGAGGAAACTCAAGCTACCCAAAACAGAACTGGTATCAACAAATCCAAGGTATAAAACCTTATTATCCTTCAAAATATCAAAACAATCCTCCTCCTCCAAAGTCTAAACCAATACTAGAGGATATGGTGAATAAAATGACAACGAAGAACCTCCAGTTCCAACATACCACACAATCATCTATTCAAGACCTACAAACTCAAGTGGGACAGCTGAAAAATACCATCGGTGAGATAAATATGTATGATTTTGTAAATCTACCACCCCATCCTATTGGTAATCCAAAATAAAAAGGTAATATTTGTGAAATCACACTTCGTAGTGGTAAATAAGTTTCTTCTTCCACTAAAACTACACAACAAGTAAGTCCCCCAATTGGAAACTCTATTTCTCTACCCATAAAAGATTCTAGTGAAGAGAAACATAAAAAAGGGTAATCTATTTATTATTGAGGATTCCACTAAACAATCCATTCCTCTTAATTTTCCCAAAGACTCTAAACCTAAGAATTTTTTTGATAATGAGATTGATAAAGAAATAATGGATACATTTAATAAGGTTCAAGTTAACATTCCTTTATTGGATATAGTTAAACAAGTCTCTCTCTATGCCGAATTTATTAAAGATATTTTCACCCATAGACAATGAATAAAGGGGAATGAGAGAATCAAACTGGGAAGTAATGTCTCATCCTTAATAAAAACAACAATACCAACCAAATGCAAGGATCCAAGAACTTTCATGATACCTTTCACCATAGGGGAGACCTCATTTTATGATGAAATGATAGACTTGGGTTCTTTAATTAATGTTATTCCTTACTCTATGTATAATTTTTTATAGGTTGAATATCTTCAATCTATGGGAATTGTTGTGAAACTTTACAACTGAAGCACAACACACCCATCAGGAGTGATTGAGGATGTCCTTGTAAGAGTTAATAATCACATATTCCCTGCAGACTTCTATATTCTCAAGATGGAAGATACCCGAACCCAAGAACATGATCCTCTCATACTTGGGAGTCCATTATTTAAAATATTAAAGACGATCATCAATGTCCATAATGGTATGTTGTCTATGGAGTTCAATGGACAAAATATATGTTTTAATATCTTTGATGCCGGGAAACACTCTGTTGAAGAGCACTCCACTATTCCTATCTATTTGATGGAAGTGCTCTCAAATGATACACACACACAAAAAATTCTCTCCTCGACCCATAATCATATTTATTTTCCTCTTCTTCACCCTTGGATGATTTTAGTTTTGATTCTTGTTTTGAGTGTTGTGTGGGTTCATAAAAGTGTAAATTTTGTACTTTAATTGAAGAGTTTGTTCATTATGAGGTACCCATGACAGTCGATGATTATAAAAATCTCATTTCCATTGATTCTATTCCCTTAGAGAATAAACATGAGAAGATAGACAGTTTCATAGACCTCACTCCCCCTAAATCCACTCCCTCAATCCAAAAACTACCAATGTTGGAATTAAAACCACTTCCATAAAATTTAAAATAGGGCTATCTTAAGGGTATTGACCAATTTCCCATCATTATTTACAGTAACCTCTCTCCATAGTAGGAATCAAAGCTGCTTGACCTTTTGAGAGAGTGTAAAAAGGAAATTGGATATATATTGGATGATATTCATAGGATTATCCCATCTATTTGAATCCATCATATACTTTTATAATACGAGGATAAGCCCGTAAGGTAGGCTCAAATCCGGTTGAATCCCACCCTACTTGAAGTTATAAAATTGGAAGTTTTAAAATGCTTTCTACTGGGATCATCTATCCCATATCTGATAGTAAATGGGTTAGCCCAGTGAAAATTACGCCAAAAGAACTGGAATAACCATAGTATCAAATGAAAGGAATGAATTAGTTTCAACATGTGTACAAAATAGTTGGTGAGTCTGTATTGACTACCATTGACTGAATCAAACCACACAAAAGAACCACTTTCCTCTAAAATTCATTGACCACATGTTAGAAATACTATCTAGTAAGTCCCATTATTGTTTCCTTTATGGATATTTTGGTTATTTCCAAATCCATATAGCCCCTTTGTATCAATAAAAGACAATATTTACCTATCCATTCAACACATTTTCATACAGAAGGATGCCTTTTGGTCTCTATAATGCTCCTGATACTTTTTAGTGTTGTATGTTGAGTATATTTTTAGAGTACCTTGATAACTGAATTGAAGTTTTTATGGATTATTTCACAGTTTATGACACTTCCTTTGATGATTGTTTGACACACCTAGGTTCTATCCTCCACTGTTGCATAGAAAAAGATCTTGTATTAAATTATAAGAATTTCCATTTCATGGTTGAGCGGAGGATATTTCTTGGGAATGTTATTAAAAATGAGGTAATTCAAGTGGATAAATAAAAAAATGAATTAATTTCATCACTTACATATCCAAAATGTGTTCATAAGGTGTCATATTTCTTAGGTCATTCTGCTTTTTACCACTAATTCATTAAAGACTTTAGTAAGACCGCACTTCCCTTTTCCTAGTTATTACAAAAAGATTCCGAGTTTTTGTTCAATAAAAATTACGAGGATGATTTCAATTCACTAAAAATTAGTCTCAAATCACCTCCCATCATCCAACCACCAAAGTGGGATCTCTCCTTCTAACTGATCTGTGATGACCCTAACTTTGTAGTTGTCACAATTTTATCAAAAAGGGTTGAGAAGTATCCTCATGTCATTGTGTATGCCTCACATACCCTTGAACATACCTAAAAAAACTACATGACCACTAAAAAGGAAATTATTTCAATTTTGTTTGGCTTAGAAAAATTATGTTCATATCTTATTGGGTAAAAAATCATTGTGTTTTTTGATCATGCTGCCCTTTGATTTCTCTTAAAGAAACCTGAAACAAAGCCCCACCTCATTCAGTGGATGCTCCTCCTCCAAGAGTTTGACCTTGAGATTCAAGATAATAGAGGAGTGTAAAATGTGGTAGCTGACCACATTAGAAGGATTTACCCACCATTGGACCACCATATGGACTCATCCTTCCCCATTGGAGAATTATTTCCTCACGAGCACCCTTGTGATATAGTCAAACTTACCCCTTGGTATGCATACATTATGAACTTTTTTGAGGAATCTAGGGTCCCCACAAATTTTAGCACTTCAAAATCCTAAATACATAAGCATGAGTCATGATAGAACATTTGGGATGATCCATAAATGTGAAGAATTTGTAGTGATCAGGTTGTTTGAAGGTGTGTCCCTGGCCATGGGTTTCAGTCTGTACTTACGTTCTGTCACAATTTGGATTTCAGGGGCCACTTTGGATCTCAACATATAACTCAAAAAGTATTTGAATCTAGACTTTATTGTCTCAAATTGTTTATATATTCTCATCAATTTTTCATGTCATGCAAAATATTTCAATTCACAGGGAATTTCTCAAAGAGGAATGAAAATCCCCAACAACCCATGTTATTTCTTGAGATCTTTGATGCATGGGACATTAAATTCATGAGAACTTTTCCAAATTCATTTGGATTTGTTTACATATTATTGTATGTTGAATAGATTTATAAATGGGTGGAAGAAAAATCTATAAGGACTGATGACTCTCGAGTGGTTGTTGATTTTGTGAGGTCCCAAATTTTCAGTAGGTTCACTTTATATAGATTCATCATTAGTGATTAGGGTTCACATTTTTGCAATATTAACAAGAAAAAATTGCTCTGTAAGTATGGGGTTGTTCCTAAAATCTCCACTACATATCACCCCCAAACTAACGGACAAGAAGAAATCTCAAATCAGGAAGTTAAGTGAATATTGGAAAAAACAGTACAACCCAATAGGAAATATTGGAGTTTTCATTTGGATGATGCACTTTGGGAATACCATATAGCTTTTAAAGTCCCGATCAGAATGTAACCATATAGGATTGTGTTTGGAAAGGCATGTCACCTTTTAGTGAAGGTACAAAACTGTGAATATTGGGATTTCAAACAATGTAATATGAATCTCTCAGATTTAGGTGAGCATTAGAAATTACAAATTAAAGAGTTGGAAGAAATTCATCATGATGTATATGAGAACTCTCACATCTATAAGGAGTGAACCAAGGATTCCCATGACTACCTCATCCTTCATCATTAATTCCACATTGGGAAGAAGTTCCTCCTTTACAATGCAAGACTAAATATGCATCTAGGTAAGCTTCGTTCCTGCTAGTTTGGCTCATAAATTGTTACTAATGTTTATCCATTTGGGGTTATTCAGATACCAAATGAAGAAACAAATAAAACCTTCACTGTCAACAGGCAATGAATTAAGCACTTTAACGAAGCCTTTTGGAGTCCCCGATAGAGGAACTCCAAGTTCAAGAAGCAATCTATTAATGACACCCATCATGTTTTATCTTTCCTTCCCACATTATCTTTTATTACAATGAGTATATTTCATACTCTAGGTGTGGGGGGATGGGTATATTCTTGAGTTAGGAATTTTCATCATCTTTCTTCCTTTTCTCTTTTTATATTTCTAGATAGTATTATTACCTTTCCCCCCTTCCCACCTCACTTTTGTACCAGAATGTTAATTTTTTATGCCCACTTTATCATGGAAAATAATGTCCACTTAATCATGGAAGTTATTGAAAATGCATGAGGAATTTACCTATTTCATGTGGTTTTATCATTTAAAAATTATTATTTCAATGAAGAAATGTGTGTTTCAACATGAATTTAATATTAATGTTTTACTTTTTCTATAAAATTGGTTGTTTGTAGATGATATAAATGGTTGTATCACTTTGAAACCTTTGAGAAGTGTGGTACCCTTAATATGGGTGGTTTATAAGAAAATTGTGTCATTTAATTTATCCACACATGTTTTCACCCAAGCATGAAGTGTGAATTTTTCCTATTCAATAGACGTTAATATAATTTAGTTTAATATTTATCACCTTTCCAAAATTATTTTTCCATACGTTCGTTCCTTATTTGATCTTTTTCATTACTATACTGAATTGACATATGCATGTGTACCCATCATTCGACTATTTTGCACCCTGAAAAAAATTACAAAAATATGGGTTGTGTATTGGAAAGGTCAAAAAACATTCTTCCTTGAACTTTGATCTTATTATAACTATTAAAATTAGCATCACGAGGGGATCAATCAAGGGTTGAGTGTGAGATTTGTTCCAAGATCAACTAAAAAAAAACAATAAAAATAATAATAAATGAGGGGAGTGATGAAATGTAAAAAATATGGGGATATCTAGGTCAGAATATTACGATTTGAATTTTAGGAATACTTAAATGAGTGAGTCTTGAAATTTGATTGCAAAGGACGTAGGATAGGTTCAGTGGACATAATCATTTAAGCATAAATTTTTAAAATAACCTATATTAACTGGATAGAAAGTGGAAATGATTACATGGAATGGTTTTCACACACACATGTGGAGAATTAGTGACATTTTTTACTTTTTAATTACGTTCCCAAATTTGTATCATTCATCTCTTTGAATTTCATCCTGATACAATTTATGAGACATCTATTTCTATGACCACTAAGAATAAGTCCTTGGCGTGGTTTGTGCTTTGATAATGTTGCTTTAATGAATTTAAGTTCCATTAAATGTTAAAATCTTCATGAATTTTGGAATATTTACATGCATCATATTTTGGAAGTGTGACTTTTCCCAGGAGTGCAAATGTTTAGGTGTGAGAGTGTGATCGTACCATGATTCACTGTTTTATTTCACCCTCATGCTACTATAGTAAACTGGTTTTTTATTGAAAATTAAAAATATAATGACAAATTGAACTTCATGTTTGATTCAAAAATTTAATATTTTTCACTATTAAATAGGGACATTTCACTTGTTTTTATGTTTTAGTTATAGGTGGAGGCGATTTGGAGGGCCCAAATGAAGTTGAATAAAAATAGGTCAAATTGCACAGGAATCCAAGAACATCAGTGTACTCAACCACATAAATCTACTAATACATGTGTGTAATGGGGATGGAATTTTGTGATCTGATCCAAAACTTATTGTTTTACAACTCTTATGAATAAAAACAAGTCCAATTAGTCCATTAAAAGGCCCAAAAGAATCAATATTTCCAAGAAAATGAATCTGCATAGAGTCAACCATTTTCCTCTATATTAAATATATCTTATTATAAACAATATATGTCCACCGATACAAGATTTTATCCATTTTTTTTTTTAATTTTGTATAAACTGAGATAAGATTTTCTAGTGGTCGAAAACCATGGTTTAAGTGGTTTCTCGAAATCAGGGTTCCCAAAACCACTTCCCATTATGGCTATAAAAGAACACCTTGGGAACCTCATTTAGTAGTTCGAACTAGAAGAAAATATATTCTATTTTGGAGTCCCAAAGGAGTCCTCTCATCATAAAATAAGTTATAAATGACCCTATCCTCATAATAGGATCAAGGATGAAGGCAGAGTTCCACCCGAGCCTTCTCCTCTCGATGGCGATCTAAATGGTGGCGGTCATTTAGAGAGAGCTACACATACTTGGGAGGGAGTTACAACACTTTATACTCTACTAGTTATGTGTAATGTGTGTTTTAAATATTCCACTTATGTTTTATCTTGACACATTTCTCCTCTGAATGCATTTATTTTGATATAATTAAGGAAACACTTTTAATTTCAACACCGATTGGTTTGAGATTTCAAGTGAGAATCTTGGGTTGTTCTGAATGAAAAAACACAAGTATCCTCTTTATCTCACACCTAAATGAGATTTCAGTATGCTTTGGCATCCCTTAATATATGCTTGAGGTCCAAACCTTGACAAAACGATTGTTGTGTCAAGGGGTGGTTCTTTGTGCATCATTTTAAGATACAAGAGGGGAATCAAGATCTTGACAACCCTAATCCGAAGGATTCCATTAAACCATATAATATTTTCAGAAAAATGAACTATCCAAGATGTGTAGTGAACTTTAAATGACCTTATTCTATCATAATTCTAAAACACCACCTTTCTTTGTCAACTATTAAACTCTTTAATTAGGTTATTTTATTTTTAAAACTATTTTCAAAACCGCCCCCACTTTTTAGTCTTGTTTATTGCAAATACACACTTTAAACCACCAATGATCCTTGAGAGATGACCTAGGGTATACCCTAGACTATAAAATAATTTTTAAATCATAATTAATTTGACATGTCATAACAATGAAATCATAAATTTGTGCCCAATTTCTATAGGATATTGACATCCTTGACTACTTTGATATGAAAGGGGTAACCTTTCATGTGGATGGAGAGGTTTCAGCAGGACTTTTAGAAATTATGGTAGAGGTTTATGAGCAACCCTATCTTGAGACTATCAGAGGAGGGTGTTGAGTATGAAGTGTTCTGCAATGCCTCTGTGACCAGGATTGGATGTGTTCTGATGATGAAAATTTATACCCCATGAGCATAACTACATGAACCATGATATTGAGCTGGTAGTATTGGTATTCACCCTGAAGATGCAAAAAAACTACCTTTTGGGTTAGCGATTTATCATCTATTTTGATCACAAGAGTCTCAAGTATATCTGTTCACAAAAGGATCTTAACTTGAGATAGAGATGATGACTATAGTTCCTTTAAGATTATGACTTCAAGATAGTCTATACTCTTGGAAAATATAACATGGTGGGAGATTCTCTCAGTAATATATCTTGTTCGTAGTTGTTGAGGGATGTGTTGGAATAGTTGTCCTCATTGCAATTGTCCTTAGTGGATGAAAATTGTGCATCTTGACTCTAGATGATGGTTTTTTCTCCTTCACTACTTTAGTATATAATGTAGGTGCAAATTAGAGATATCTATTTTAAGACATTTCATAGTAATGTATCCATTGGACTTCTCTTGATGGATTTTTTTAAGGTGAGGACTATGTCATCCTTTTCTAAGAGATGATGATGGTACCAATGATGCTATGTTAAGAGGTTTTAAGGGAGTTTTATGCACCCCCCTTAACGGTATATCCACATGTTTCATAGATGTACAAGGAAATTTTCCATCAGTTTTTGTGTCCAAGAATGAAGAAGTGTGTGGCTGAGTTTGTTTCTCAATTAATCACTTATTAGTAGGTGATATCTGATCACCAAGTTCCAGCAAGTTTGGATCAACCCCTTGAGGTTCCAGAGTGGAAGTGAGATGATGTCTCTATAGACTTTATGATGTGGATTCCATGATCAAATAGAAGAAACAATTCTATTTGGGTGATTGTAGATCGAATCATTAAGTCGGCCCACTTCCTACACATCAGAGAGCAGAGTTTAGTAGAGAGATTGAGCCACCTTTATGCGTGTGAGATGGTCCAAATTCATGGAGTTCCCTCAATGATTGTTTTAGACCGTGATGCTCACTTCACATCATGATTATAGAAAGGATTTTAGGAGGCCTTTCAAACTCAGTTGGATTTGAGCATGGTGTTCCACCCCCAGATGGATGAAAATATTGAGCGGACCATTCAGGTTCTGGGGGACATGATTCGGGCTTGCATTTTGGGCTTTGGCCATAGTTGATAGGATCATCTACCCTTATTAGAGTTTGAATATAAAAATAGTTACCAATCTATCATCATTACTACACCATTTGAGTCATTGTACGGGAGACCCTACATGTCACCACCGTACTGGACTGATCTTGTGGAGTCAGCACTCATGAGTCCAGAGTTGGTGTGAACGATAATAAAGAAGGTTCAGATCATCCAGCAATAGATAAAGACTTTATTGAGTCGTTATAAGTCTTATGCAGACTAATGAAAGCGACCTTTAGAGTACGGCAAGGGAGACCATGTATTTACGAAGGTCGCACCTCATTGATGATTGTAGAGATTTGGCCGGGGTGACAAGTTATATTTGAGATTCATTGTCCCTTTTTAGATAGTGCATAGGGTCGGAGAGGTGGCATACCGCTTAGCCCTATCACTGTAGTTAGACTGAGTACACAATATCTTCCACGTGTCACAACTGAGGAGGTATGTGTATGACCCATTATATATCATCGGTTGGGGTGATCTGGATATTGAGGATGAAGCTACCTTCATAGAGTGTCTGATAGATATAGAGGATCATCACGAGAAGATCCTTCACTAACGAGCCTTCCCTTAGTGCATGTCTAGTGGCAGCACATGAATCTTCAGGAGAGCACCTGGGAGTGGGAGAACCAGATGCAGACTCAGTATCCTCATCTTTTTGAGTAGTATTTTTCCTTTTTGGGATGAAAATCCTTGAGGTGGGGAGAATGTAACAAATATTTTTTTCCTTATAAGTCTTTGGAATATTTTAAACAATATTTTTGGAGCTAAACGCTAAGTCAGTGCAGAATTCCAGGGCCCGAGGAGCCTCGATGATAATATAATAAAAATATTAAATATATTATATCACGCATGCTCAATTTTTCTGAAATAATGGAATAACTAAAAAATAAAATCTTATATGGGGAATTTGATATATCCATTAAATATGGAATGCATGTTTTACCCTAGGTGCGATATAACCTTTTTGTGCATTGGGTGTTTGGTTTAAGAGTGGTTATGGATAGAATAATAAATAAATAAATAAATAAATAAATTAATTAGTTATTAATTGAACATACCTAATATTTATCTTTATAAACCATGTTATGGGCCAATCCTAGGTTTTTCCACACAACCCTAGGGATTTGAGAGGATTTATGGAGGATAGCCTCTGATGAATGTAAACAAGATTGTGGGTTGACGATCAGTGTGCCAAGAAGTCCGTCTTCAACAAAGGATTTTGTGGATCTTTCCAATCACAATGATGTAGAATTTTTATTTATCAGAAATCAATCCAAACTCAAGTTAGGATGTTTGTTTTCATTTTATTTAATCCATATTTTGATTATCTCATGTCGAACAAAAATAAATCTTTCTAAAAAATTTATCCACGGTTAGATCATTGATTTATAGGTATAGATTTATCTTCCTAGAATTAGGAATTAATATTTTTTTGATAATCCTTGACTTTTTATTTTTCGTTTGTCATTCTCATGACAATGGATTGAGGCTAACCTGAAAAATGGATGAGGTTCATTCCTTAATTTCTTATTTTGTGCTTTTATCTTCACATTTTTCATGTGTTTATTGTGGGTGTTTCGTTTGACCAAAATTTCTACAATACCTGAAAACTGATCACTATGAATTCTATTTTTGGAAAAAAATAATTTTGTGGGTTCGGGTTCGGGTTCAAGACTGAGAGAATGATGTAGGCGAGTTGCGATGTGACGGGATATCAGACATAGATTAAGTGTTCATCATTGTGTGTTTTGGATTTTGGTGATGCGGTGTGATGGGGGATGATGCACACGTAGATCGGGTGGCCGAAATTCAGCCACTGCTGAAAAATTGAGTTCAGTGAACCTCAGATATGAGTTCCTTGGTAGATTTTGTGGCTATATTTAATTAAAAAGTAGCATGGTCAAATACATGTAGAATATATGCGAGTTTCTTGAAAATCCAAAAATATGATGTCTACTTCGGAAGAACACATGCCTTGTATCCCCCCTTATGGTGGCTAGTGTTTACACGTAGGATAAAATATCACACACCGTGTGGTTGGACAACTTTCCATGTAACCCAAAGTTGGTGGCTTGGTGTGTACCCTAGGGGTACATGGGCATGGAGACAGCCAGGTACACTGGCATGACCAGAGTACACATGCATGACCAGAGTACACGGGCATGATCCAGAATACACAGGCATACTCGAGGTAGCCAAGGCACACCGTGTATACCCTATATACATCATGTACTTTTCCAGGTCCATGTTGAGGCCCTTGTTCTCTTCAACCTAGAGAGGTATCAGTACAATGTATTCCCTTTTCCCATTACCATGAGGGTACATTAAGGTATCTTTTCCTAAGCATAGTATGAGTAATCCTATATATGGATTAGTCTTTGGATAGAGTCAGGTATCCCTCCTTGTGGTTCGAGATGTGATCCTCTATCATTTCTACCTAGGTTGGGTCAGGTATCCCGTTACTGAATTTTAGAGCTTGTGATCCCTGTCTTAGTGGTTGACTTCGAGTAGGGTTAGAAATCCCTCCATAGGACCTAAGTGTGATCCCCTATATGTGTATCAAGATATTATGAGTTCCAACGTGTACTTATTCATATAAAGGCCTCACAGGAAAGACCTCTCAAGGATGAACACCATCAGTGTTAGCAAGACTCATGGAGTGAATTCTCCCATATGAGCATTCCCTTGAATCCTCGAGGGGAATCCCATGCTAACAATATGGCTGTGACCCTACTTTGATACTTGGTGTCTATCTTGAGTATATTTGGATTATTATCTCATATTCTAATTGACATGGATTTGTGACAATGAGCTAACTAATCTATGAATACTTTATATTTGGTGATTTCGAGGTAACCTACTGGGTATACATATACTCACCCCTGCATGGGCTCTGCCCGTACGTGTCGTGTCTTATGTAGATGAAAAACCTTTCGACAGAGTCCTAGGTGGACTAGGAGTAGGTGAAAAATATTTGAGTTAGACGGACCATATTTGGTTCAAGGAGTTTCATTTGATCGTAGTCCCATACTCACTAGTAGGTTATATTATTTTATAGTTTTGGTGATATTTTATTTGTCCCTTTATTATTTCCCATACTTGTGTTGTACTCTAATGTGGGATAATTGTTATGCATGCATTATAGTACCTGTTTTTTATCATTCCTCCTTATACTAGTGTATGGATATGTGTTCATATCTATAAGTACTTTAGGATAAGGCCTCCCATGTATGTGATATGCCTACTCAGTGCTTGTCACCAGCCCCTGGTCTATTGGAGGTAGGCTTGGGGTATCACACTCAGTTTTCTGCCGGTCAGGTAGGCCCCATTGGATCAGGTCGTGACACCTATTTTGTGTTGTGTTGTATTTTTTGTCGATAAGTTTCAATAATATTGAATATAATATGCATGATGTTAATATGTGGTGATGCCGAATAAATTAGAAGGAAGTTGGAGTACCTAAGCATATTGATAAGAAGCTTGAAGTTCCCAATCCAGGATGTCTACAAACACTGAGTTGAGTAGATTAACGAATGTCTTGTAACCTGGTATTGGAAGAAGTAACTAATGTGATATCATAGTTCATATGGAAAAGGTGTTTTGTAGAGAGATGCTTCCATTTGAGATATTATTAGATATCCATTCAATTATAGAAAAGTTGGTTAAATAAGTTGAATAAGACTATAAGATGAACAAAGGCTAGTTTTTTTTCTAATGAAGTTTCATCCTTGTATTTATCAAGCTTGAAGAATTCTATATCATATGGGAAGTTACTTGGATAATGTTTGAAAAATATTTGAAGTTGTGAAGGCAATTGGAGAACCATTTAAATACTCTAATGAGTATATATATTCCATATATCTTTTGAAATATATTCTTTTACCCATTGAAGATGTTTTAAAGTCATTCCAAATCGTTTTAAATGAATTGGAGAATTTTGGAATTCATAAGTTGGTGAAAAAAAGACTAGGTCATAAAGTGCCTTGTAATCATGATGTTCACCCAGAAGTGAAGTCCCAAAAAATGTAAAAGTATGGATTTATTACCCGAGAGTGTAAGGGTTTACCCTTATGATGAGATTGTTTTTTGAAATATGGTAAAGTGAAGAGACCCACTAAGAATTGCAAAGGGTTATCAATGATTTCATAAGAGTCATCTGGTGATTTCGTATGGGTAACCATAACATTTTGTAAGGGTCATTTGGTGATTTGGTAAGGGTAACCATAAAAATCATGAGGGTTATTAGATGAATTTTGGAAAAATCTAGGCGAGTCCTTGAGAATCCTAAGGGTCATTAGAGAAAATCACAAGGGCCACTAGGAGACTTCCTGAGGATCGTAAAGGTAGTTTACTTTTGTCAAATTGCATGATAAGTTATTCTTTAGGAAGGAAGATTTTGAAGAAGATTAAATTTGATGATCCTGTACTATTATTCAAAGTATAAATATCATGATTATTTTGTTCACAGTCATAATTAATGTAGTTGTGATGTTTTAAATGCATGCGAGTTTTGTGGATATTTGATAAAGAGAGATAACTCCACAATATTTCAGGATATTATGTGGAGTTAAATTTTGAGCCTTCACAGTTTTGTGAATATAAAGGAGGAGGTGAAGAAATAAGAGGGTGTGAGTTATTAATGCTACTATTATCTGAAATATTTTTGAATTATAAGGTAGAAACTACTACTCTGTAACAATCATGTATGTTCCTTGTGTCAAACAGATGGTGATCCAATACTACTTTGGGTAGATGATCTTTGTGCATTGAAGAAGATTAAGAGAAAGATATTGTCTTGTTCTAGGTTGATTATTATCCAGGATGAAGGAAAATAAGACATGAGATAACTCTATGAATACTATATAAAATAGGAAACCATCTTGATTGATGTGCATTGAGGAATAAGATCAAACCCATACTTTCTAGGAGGGACATGATCTCATACTGCTGATATTACTTCAAATAGGAATAGACCTAATTTTGTATTCTATGAAGATACTTTAAAGTTGGAGATTTCATTATAGATGGTTAATAGCAGGATTATGTGTCTAAGGATATAACCTTGCCTGAGTTCCATCTTCATGATAAAATATGAATTGCATGCGAAGTGGGATAAAAACTACCATACACTAGGGAAGTATTCATCCACATTAGAGGCGAACCTCGTTAAAAAATCTTGATATTTTTTATTGGGCGCCTTTTTATATACATGCATGAAAACCAAAAGTGAAGATAAGATTGAGAGATCCATTCATTGAAGAATTGTAGAGGTAAAAAAGGATGAAGAATTTAATTGTATAAAAAGATATCAAAAATTATTCACCCTCCCTTGGCATTTTTCATATCCCAAGTGATCCTAAAAATTGGCATCAAAGCACAAATTTCCACCTCTAATTAGATTCTTAACAAACTCTAGATTATAATATCTAAAGTTTTTAAGTATCTATAATAGTATAGACCATCCTGACCCATTATTTTTTGTGTTTTGGGTGTTGGAGATCCTGAAAGAGGGTTTGAGGAAGGGAAGATGAAGTTATGTTGTAATTTCAGTTGGGAGTTGGTTTTACAGCATGGAGGGGCGTGTTGCGCTGTGAGAGGCAAGTTAGAAAGTATGAATATGGTGTGGTGATAATGGTTTCAGCGTATGGCCCTAAAGCCAATTTTTGTGGTCCATACTTTTTAGATTTAGTTTCGTCATGATCTCTTGGCTGTGTCATGGTCTTTGGCCTGGGGAGTTTATTGATTTTCCATAGAAGACCTTGCAACGTAGTTGCAGACCCCGCAACGTGTCGTTTTGTGGATCAATATTCAGGGTTCTATCATTTTGAGAGATCTTGAAATGTGTTTATTTTTCTACATCATGGATGGGTTTAGGATTCTGGATTATGTGCTGTGTAGATAAATATTACACTGTGGGTTTCCCTAGTTTTATCATATCTGGGTGTTGATCGTGACATTATTTTCAGAATTTTCTTGACTTAAGGCTATTGTGGTTTGGACAGCACCCTTACACCACAATCTTATGTTTTTCCAACCCATTTATAAATTCATAATCCCCTCTTGATTTCATTCTTTTACATTTTATTCCATTGACCCTTGGGCAGACCTAGTGCCATTTTGGGAGATCTTTCAGATCCCTTTTGCTTGGCTTTGATCCTCGATTATGGGAGGTTGATTGTTCATGATCTTGGAGAGTTCCCTCTCTTATTTCTATGGGTTCTTCTATAATACTTGTCTATATAAGTCTTTGGAAGCCATAGTGGTTGTTTTGGGTGATGTTGGGGAAAGTGATTATGATGGTGATAATTGTGTTTTTGGGTTCCTTGTGTGATATCAGTTTGATGATTGTCTCTTATTAATCTTTTCCTTGCACAATGACTTATGAAACTTCATTTGAGGTAGAGGATTTGAGAACTATATTCTATTTTGTGTATAATGTGGAAATGACATGATTTTTCTTTCTTTGGGTGGATTTCATGGATTGTCCTAACAAGGATAGTGATCTAGATTTACATAAATTGATAAGAAAGGGATGATTCACATGTGTTTACTTGTTTCCATGATATTGCTTATGTTCTTGATGCTTATTCACAGTTTTTGATGAAAATCATTATTATTGCTGGAATTTTGTGTTGATGCTATGATTTATCCATCAGGACCACATCTCATAAAAGGATAAATACCTAAAGATAGAAATGAATTAGTTGTGTGAAATAAAAAATTAACTGTGACTTCTCATGAAAGAGGCATTCAACAATTGTAAAATCATGTTAAAAGAAACCTATGAATGTGTTTTTACTGATGGAATTTGGTTTTATTTCTATTGTTTTTCCTTTAATTGGAATTATGATTGTTGTTGGACGGTTTTGAATTACGTGGCCTTGGGCATGGGAGTGAATTGGTTATGGGTGTTGGCATAGTTTGGGGTATCGGGTGATGTAATAGACACCATGTGTGGCATAGTGTGATACGATTGAGGTTTTGGATTGTGAAATGAGGTTGTGACTGCCTTGACATGGTTATAAAGAGAGAATGTAGGGGATTGTTTGTAGTTTTCTAGTAGTAGCAAAATATAACTAGTGATGATGAACTTGAAATGGGTGTGCCTGTGATTAAATTAAACCATGACTATAAATGAAATAATGATGCATGGAATGAATGGTTAATGGTTGGAATTAAATGTGGGAAATGACTAGGAATAGTTTTTTATAAAATAGGTAAATAACAATATAATAAATGTGATGCGACTGGTAACAGTAAATCTTGAAATGGGATAAATGATGTGGCATGATGGGAAATTTTCAATGTTTATGGTGGTTATTTTGTATAGAAAGTTGGGATGGTTTGTGGTGTAATAGTTGGAAGCAATGGTGGTATGTGGTGATGGTAGTGTGGTGAAGGTCATGGGTTGTGATGGTGTTGTTTTGGGCATGAACCTGCTAGGTTGGGATTGTGTGTATTAATAGTATATTGTTTCATTTTTTGTGATTTCTTTATGGACCCCACCCAAGTTGGATATCCTTACCGACACCCAAATGTTTTGGGTTCTAGGTATTTCCCTCAATATCTAGGTTAGTAAGGGAATGAATGATTGACTAATCTCTTTTCCCTGCGCTATATTCTAGGTGTGGTATGGGTTGTGATGACTTGAGGTAAGTACTATCATACTAGCATAGTAAGTGGTTTACTTCCAAACCCTACAAGTATTATCATGATGATAGGTATGATTATACAAGTATATGTGTGACATATTGGAAGACCCTGAAGGCATTGGTATGATGTGATATAGTAGGGGTTGTGCATAGTAGGATGAGATCATAAGGTTAATGTCCTTCATGTTCATGATACCCTATTATAATGGAAATGTGATATGTGGATTGATATATGGTATATGGTGGTGGATATTTGATGATGATGATGTGGATGTGGAATGTGGTATGATTTTGATATAAGATATTGTGTGCTATGACACAATTGAGTAGTAGTTGAGCTGATAAGTGTTTATGGGTTATGCTGTTTGTTCATTGAGGAATTTGTATGCTTCTCCTATATTTTCATGAGAGGTTTTGGGTATGATTGTTGGTCCCAAGAAAAACATATACTCTAAGAGGGGGGGGGGTGTGAATTAGGTTATATCAAATTTTAATTTTCCCCTTGTCAACAATCTTGTTTGGTAGCTGTTAAGAACATATCTCTCACTCATAGTCACTATAGAGTGATGAAAGCAAAAAACGAGACACATGAGATTTTACTTGGTTCACCCAAATAGGTTAATACAAGGAACATACATGACAATGTGACTATGTACTTGAAATACTAATGCTCACTGCTTTTGGTCACAAGTTTTAGAGTGGCTGTACTGACCCTATCGGTTCACAACCACGAACAAAGAAAAGATCACCACTCTATAACACTTAGGGAACACACTGATCTACCAAGTTCTATTATCCCCGAACTCCATGAAATGAGAATTATATTACACCAATGGTGGTGTATTCATATGATTCACTTTCATCTATTTGAAGAACTTAACAAGAACCTTATAGAAAATAGTATATTGGAACAACACTTTATCTTCTTCTACTTCTTTACAACATGAATTTGGAACACTGTTTCTACTTAGGATACTCTGTTTTCAACACTTCTCCTATAAATATTTCTCTCTGTCCCTATATTCTCTTCCATGATATAATCAACACAACTCTTCTCAAGAGATATTATACTTATTTTTAGAAAGATTTTCCTCCTTGTTTTTATCCAAAAACATTGATTATCCTTTTAAAATGAAAATTCATTAAAAGTGGGATAAGTCTACTCTATTTTCCACATCATACAAATAATAATTCCAAATTTGAAAAATAATCCCTTTCACAATGCTACCATTCACAAAAATAGGATCCAAAACACTTCTTCCAAATCGTGTATTTAAAAATATACTCAACCCGCACTACAACATAGTCCATGATGCAACTTACCTTTTCCATGATGTGGTATGCATGGTCAAAGTTTTTGGATTAGTATATACCAATCCATTTTGGATGATGTTGGGATGAATTATTGTGGCCCCTACTGTGTACCAGGTTTCAACTCCACAAGACAAGATTTATGGCGAGCTTATTAGGAGTTTTAGGGGAAACATGCCCCTGATTCAGGGGATAAAGGCCCCTGACCCATTTGTTTGAGTCACTGTAGAAACTATGATTGAATGTAGTAGAGATGACCAGACGAAACTGACAAGGCACTATATCATTGAAAACTTTTGACAAAGCTACTATAGTAGGTAGGATTTTGGAGATAATAGTATTGTAGTTCCGTGAACTTCTAGCCACCGACCACTATAGTAGCTTGGACTTGGGTGGTCGCGACATTATAGCGATGAAAACTTCCAATCACCATTCATTATAGAAGTGTGTAATTTCTGCGTGGTTGGTGGAACAATTATTCATCTTGTTTATTATCTAATTTCAAGATAGGGTTTTTGTGTGTGAAACTTTGAGATCTACCTATATTTTGTGCTCTTGAAACTAGTAAAATTATGACTCTATGTGGATGTAGATATTATTCCCAAACCATATAAATATCTATATACCAAGATCTTCTTCTCTCTATTTTTTTCCCTTTTACTCTTATGTGAATCATTTATCACTTCATTGATCCCAGCATTTTTCACAAAAAAATCTAGAACCACACAATTAACCTTAATCTTGGATTAAAATAAATGAAATATAATGGAATTATCCCACCTTTATCTTTAGATTGATTCTCTCCATGAATGATTTTTTAATCATATTTTATTATTAATAAATATATTACAACTCTTGTAACTGACCAACCCAGAAAGTACACAAAGGGATAATTCATACACAAACCTTGATGGTTCATATGCAGTCAGTATTCACTCATACAAAAACACTCATACACAAAATATAATGACTCATATGGAGATTATGATGACTCGCACATAGAGAGGTATGACTTTTAAGCTCTTCTGGAATGACTCGTATACAGTCTAGATAGCTTGTATAAACTTCTAGAATGACTCGTACATAGTTCAGATGACTCATACACTTCTAGAATGACTCATACACAATCCATAGGACTTATATGTAGGTTCCAAACATTTATTTTTTTTGATATTCCTAACAAAATGACTCATAAAACATCCTTGAATGACACATATGTAGCTATTGATGACTCGTATGCAAGTTCCAGATGACTTGTATGCTGGGAATGACTTATCTAAATTTCAACTTTGCTAAAAAAATGTTTTTCAGAAATCATACAGATCACCTCCAGATGTTAGGACCTGACCCCAGTTTCCCAGAGATGGTTCCTTATTTTATTACATTGGAATAATTATAAGAAAGTTTTATGTTGAAGGAATGAATAGTTTAGTAGCCTTGGAAAATAAAATACATACATAAGTTTAGCATTACAACTTGAAAGGAAATACAACACAACAACTTATTTTGAATCACACGTAATATCTAAGATTATCCTTGCAATTCATTCATAATATAATTATTCAAAACCTGGGGAAAATAAAACCTGTGAAAGGGGTGAGCTCAGATGCTCAGTCTGGGAAAATAATATAGCAGAAGAAAATAAAAACACTAGGCATGATTAATAACTAAATATGCATGCCTTAAAAAAATACACTTGAGAATAATATGGTAGGAATAAAAACTGATTAAATAATGACATAAAACATAACCATGGATATTATAATAGTCATATAATCACATTAACTATCAATATCTAGTTTCTTAATGAAGGAATTCATAATGCCGAGCATTCTGAAATATACTGTCAAGGCCTCAGCCAAGACATATAAAAATGATTAAGGCCTCAGCCAAAACCATATCTAAAAATGGGAAAGGCCTCAACCAAGTTTATATCTGTTTTGTCTCATGAGAACCACTGATTCATCAAGGGTATATAGAAGCCCCCACCCATCACTTGATAAGTTCAATGTATTCTTCATATGAAAGTGGATAAACACAAATAACATGAACATATGAAATAACTTTCCCCAATCTGTATACATAAACACTAATCATTCTGAGCAATATGAAGAATGGTTTCAAGATAGAACATACATAGTCAAAATAATAATAAAACATTTAATAAAATATGGTATATGAAATCATAAAACATTAGTCCCAATAATATTCAGAAATAGTGTTGAAATAGATAAAATTACTCTTATAAAATAATCGAGTAATTCTTGAGATAAATATTATTTTACTTTGAAAAGAAGAGTTATTTTGGAAAAAATATTTATATAAAACCAGAATTAAAATAATATATTTTTCTCATAAAAAATGAGCAATTTTATAAAAATATTTGTGGATAAAAACAGATTATAGTGTACTTGAACATAGGTAAAATTCAAGAAGTTCCCTTGAAACGAGCTTGTATTTCAGGAAGAATTTTTGAAAGATCATTTTAAAGCATATAACTCCGCATAAAATAAAGAAGGATTGTGGTTGGTAAAAATATATAGAACATTCACACAGAATTTATGAGTATTAAATAAGAATAAATAAGAATTTCATTGAGGTAAGTATAGGATAAGAGTAACCCGAATGAAAATGGAGGTTCAGGTAGAAAATCCTTACCTTATGTACAAATATGTTCCGCTAATGAACTTAAGGTCCTGTAATATGAAATTAGACTTATTAATAACTTAATTAAAAACCTATTATACATTTATTTGATTTATTATAATTTTATTAAGTTCATTTATGGTCATTTTTATGGGGTAATAACTTCAATATCATCGTTTGTGAGTGATCATTTTATTAGTTTTCATGATCAGTTTGCTTGTATAGAAGTTAATGTAAAATAATAATTGAATTATATAATTGATTTTATATGTTATTAATTTTTATCCATAAGGTTAAATTATCATATAAGTCATTAGGTTACTTTGGGTGAGGATGAATCATTAGATAAAATTTTAATGATAAATGCTTGGATTAATTTGGTGGTTTTTCGGTCACCACAAACTCATTTTGTTTCATAAATTAATACCATGTGTACAAAATGATTCTAGAACATTAATTAGGATATATTACATATATTATTATCTGTTTCAACCATAAAAATGGTTTCATGACCATAATTGAAGATGATAATAGAAGTTGAAAACCCGTCGTCCTTGAATGTGATAAATTAACACATCTCAGATGACATTTTCATTTCTAGCATAAAAGGAGGGGAAATGAGAGATGATGATGAATTATTACATTATCATAAAAAAATTCTAGTAAATTTAAGGTATTGGAGTTATCATAATATTTGGAGTAAAGGAGGTTAGGAAAGAAAAATAAATAAATGAACTTGAAAGAAAACAAAAGAAATGAAAAGAGGAATTTACCTCTTGAATTTATCTTCCTTGAGAGCCTCTTTAGGGGAGAGGATTTAGTCTTTTAAAGAGACAAATGGATTCTAGATATGGGGAGGATATTGGGAGGATATTTTATCAGAATTTAGATAAGGCCAAAATCTTGAGAGGAATGAAGACAATAGGGAGTGAGGGGTGGTTTTTATAGTGGAGGAGAGGGGTGATTTTTGAATATCTTATTCATTATTTTATTATTTCCCTCAAGACAACCAATAGTGTTGATTAATGTGACCCATAATAGTAATAAGTACACATGAGTTTGAAACAAGTGTGATTACATCATTCACGATGCTGGTAATAGTGAATTTAACTGATAATGTATATATATAGTAAATTACTGTATTTTACTATTCATCACAAATTCAAGTATTTCATAAAAATCCAAAAAATTCACCCTAAACATTTTTCAACGTGTAGAATTAAAAAATTAACTCCATTTTTTGAAATTAATTTTCTTAATATTATTAACTTAATTTTTAAATAAAACCACAATTTATTCAAAAAATAATAATTTGAAAACTATAATTCATTTTATATCACCATGAAAAATTAATCAAGATCTCATTATCTTATAAACTTAAGACAATAAAATAATAATATTATTTACCATTCATAAGGGTCATATTAATATTCATAATGGTATGTTAATATTCACCACAAATTAAGTTTGTCATATCAGACTCTAAATATCTTACTGAACGCAACTGTGTATATCAGTTTATCGAAATTCAAATCATAGAGGTGGAAAAATTATGTTTACTGGATAGGTTATAATAAAGTGGTATTTTTTAGTGACTCAGTGTTTCATGCATTCAATATTAAATTTATTTATAAATACTTGGGGTGTTACATTCTCCCCCATTACAAAATTTCATCCTCGAAATTACCAGAATGCTACCACACAAAAAGATTTGGGTAGTTCTTCATCATAAGCTCCTCAGGCTCCCATGCTGCTTCTTCAATTTTATGATTTTCCAAAGTACCCTTACTAGTCATGTTATCTGATTCCTCAACACCTATTCCTTAGTGTCTAGAATCCATACAGGCTCTTCATAGTAAGATAAGTCAGGTTCCAACTCTATACCTTCAGAAGTGAGGACATGCATTGGGTCAAACATGTACTTTATCAATAATGAGACATGGAACACATTGTGTACCTTAGAAAATATAGAAGTCATTTATAAATGATAATCCATAGATCCAATTCTATCCATAATTTCAAAAGGTCCTATGTACCTAGGGATGAGTTTCCCTTTATTTCTAAATCTTATAACACCCTTCCACGGAGATACTTTCAAGAAAATGTGATATCCCTCTTGAAATTCCAAATCCTTCCTTCGATTATCAACATTTCTCTTTTTACTAATTTGAGCTACTTTGATATGGATTTGAATAGTATTTACCTTTTTTATTTTTTCCTCCACAAGCTCTAGGCCCACAATATTTCTTTCACTAACTTCATCTGAACATGTTGGTGTACAACATCTCTTTCCATATAGTGCTTCATATGGTGCCATTTGAATACTAGAATGGAAACTATTATTGTAGTCGAACTCCACCAAAGGTAAATACTAATCCCATATACCTTGAAAGTCAAGTGAGCATGATCTTAACATGTCTTCTAATGTTTGGATTGTCCTTTCCAACCACCCATCAATTTGGGGGTGATAAGCAGTACTCAAACGAAGCTTAGTGTCCAAAGTTTTCTGAAGAATTTTCAAAAATTTCTATGTAAATCATGGATCACGATTAGATAAAATTGAGATAGGTGCTCCATGAAGTCTCAAAAATTCATTGATATAGAGTCTTTCAAGGCACTCCGGTGGAAAATCCTCCCTTATAGCAAGGAAATGTGCATATTTCATAAGATAATAAACAATTATCCATATTGAATCATTATTTCTCAGAGTTTTGGGTAATCCAATGACAAAATCCATGATGATATCATCCCATTTACTTGTAGGAATAGGTAGAGGTTGCATGAATCCTCTAGGATTTTGTCTTTTAGCCTTCACCTATTGACAGACTAAACATCTTGATACATAATTAGCAATTTCCCTCTTTATGTTATCACACCAGAAATGTTGCTTCAAATATATATACATTTTAGTGCTATTGGGATGTATAGAGAAATTTGAACTATGTGAATAATTCAATAACTCCCTTTTTAGTTCGAGTAAAGTGGGAACACAAAGCCTCTTCCCAAACTTCATAATTCCATCTTCATATATGAATTCTACCAACTTCCCATTATTCACAACATTAATTTTCTTTTGAAGATTCTCATCATCAGGCTGAGAACTTTTAATCCTTTATAAAAAAGATGGTTGGGAAATCAATTAAAAAATTAATGATGTTTCTCCTTCTTTGATAATTACCATGCATGTCCATCCTTACTAGATCCATGAATACATGATCCCTTTCAATATGCATTTTGTTTAAAACTCCATGATTCTTCATACTCAATGCATTAGTTACCTTATTTTCATTTCCTAGATGGTAGTTTATAGAATAATCATAATCCTTGAGTAGTTCAATCCATCACCTTTGCCTCATGTTGAGTTCTTTCTGTGAGAATATATATTTCAAGATCTTATGATCCGTATATATCTCACATCATTCAATATAGAGATAATGTATCCATATCTTTAGAGCAAAAATTATAGCTACTAACTCAAGATCATGAGTAGGATAGTTTTGTTCATGAATTTTTAATTGCCTTGATGCATAAGCAATAAATCTATCATTCTGCATAAGGACACATCCAAGTCCTTTATTTGATGCATCACTATAGATCACAAACCCATCATTCCCTGATTGTAGAGTTAGGATTAGAACATTCACCAATATCCTCTTTAATTATTAGAAACATTTTCACATTCTTTTTTCTATATGAACTTAACCCCTTTACTAGTAATCTTAGTTAATAGGTTGGATAATCGAGAAAAGTTCTGAATGAAACTCCGATAATAACCTGATAAACTAATAAAACTACATACCTCAGTTATGTTTGTTGGTGTAGGCCATTCCTAAATAGCAGTTGTCTTCACAGATTCAACAAATATTCCATCCTTAGATACAATATGTTCAAGAAAAGAAAATTATTGAAGCCAAAATTCACACTCGCTAAACTTCCCATATAATTCATTTCCTCTAAGAGTATTCAGAATAATGAACAAGTGATTTTCATGATCTTTGTAGCTTTTGGAGTATACCAATATATCATCAATATATACCACAAAAAATTCATCAAGATATTACTTGAAAACCCTATTAATTAGATCCATGAAAATAGAGAATGCATTGGTCAATCCAAAAGGCATTACTATAAAATCATAATTCCCATACATGGTTCGAAATGCTATCTTTGGAATATATTCCTTCCTCACATGCAACTGATGATATACAGATCAAAGGTCAATCTTCGAAAAATATTGGGATCTGTGAAGTTGATCAAATAAATCATTAATGTGAGGTAGGGGATACTTGTTCTTTATTATAATATCATTGATATCCCTATAGTCAACACACAACCTCATAGATATACCTTTCTTATTAACAAAAAGAATAGGGGCTCCCCATGGAGAAACACTAGGGAAAATAAATCCTTTATCATTCAATTCCTCTAGTTGTTTATTTAGTTATACTAATTCTACAGTTTCCATTCTATAAGGAGTCTTTGATATAGTCCTTAAATCAAGAATTAAAATGAATAGAGAACTCAAATTCCCACTCTGGAGGATGTCTAGGTAAATCCTATGGAAACACATCAACATATTCTTGTACAATAGATATGTACTCTATCTGAACATTCCATTCCACACCCATAGATATTGCATTATCTTCTTTTCTAATAATTGAATTCAGTAGATCCACTGGGGGTGGATCTAGATGAGAAAAAACTGGCAAGGTTTCTAATCTAAAGATAAGGGATTATACACCATTCTAAAAAAATTCAACTTCTTTTTCTTGAAATAGATTTTTGCATCATAATTTGAAATCCAATCCATACCAAGGATTATATCAAAGTCGATCATGGGTATGATTATAAGGTTTTCAACTAAGGAATGTTTATGTTTCATAAGGGGGATTAATCAACACATCTTTATTAAAATGATACTTCTCTTAGGAGTCTTGACTGAAAAATCTTCTATTAAATAAAATTGGAAATATATAATTTTCTTGAAAAGATGGGAAGGTATAAAAGAATTCAATGATCCGAAATCAAATAAAGCATTGGATAAATTTGAAGAAATGATTAAAGTACCTGCCACCACATATAATAACTTCAACCTTAGTAGTTGTGATGACATAAGCTTAGCCTTGCTTCCTTGACCCTTTCTGAGGCCCATTTCCTTGATGCTCTAGACAATCATTAGAATAGTACCCCATCTCCCTACAATTATAACATTGAATATTGATAGATTATCTCTTTCCCTTGAAATCACCAACATGCTGGCTTTTCTGACCACACTTATAGCACACACCTTTTCATTTTAAGTAGAAACCTGAGTGTGTCCTTCCACAAGTATCACATTTTGGAATATTCACCTTTTTATTCTTCCCTTTATCCATTCTATCCTCCGCTACCATCTTCTTCTCTTGTTTCCCCTTAAAGTAATAAGACTTAGAGAATTATTTATTTGTCTTGATAAAACTTGAGACAATGTCTTAATATGATGAGAATCTTTGGGAGACTAGTTCCCTTCAGAGGAATGGTTTTAAACCATAAAAGAATCGATAAATCTTTCTCCTTGGATTACTTATATAGTATGAAACATTCCTTTATAACCTTGTAAACTTGTCTTCATAATTTGAAACATTTTCATCCTCTTTCTGTCTAATACTCAAGAATTTCCTCTCCATATCCAATTGTTGTTCACGAGGAAAATATTTTTCTAGGAAAATATCCTTGAAATCCCTCCATTCAATTTATTTTATTTCTTCCTTATTTTTGTTTTGAATTAACGACCACCACTGATATGCATATTCTAATATATGATAAACTTCCATGAAAACCTTCTCTCTTTCATTACATACCAAAGAGAGAAATATATTATCTAAAGAACTTATCCACTACTCCTCTACAGATGGGTTTTTAGTCCCATTGAATAATGTAGGATTTTGTTTCATAAAGTAGTCTAACGCTTTTCCTCCACACTGTGGATACAGATACTCCATATGGGTAAGGTTATTGTTCATAACTTGAGTCAGTTTTCCCAGTATAGTTATAAGTTTCTCAGAACTAGTCATATCTCTAGAGCCAATATCATTATCTTACAGAGGAGGGAAATCCCTAAATGAGATATACGTGTTTATGTGGTTTCCATTCCTTCCACTAGGTTTCATTTCTAAATAATGGCATACACTAGATTAGGTTATGAATCATAATGTATAATCCCAAATTGGAAAAATACTTAGCAAAAATTTAAATCCTATCCATAGCTAATCTTATAATCATGGTTTATTTGAGGAAAAATTTACATTTAATTCCTTCATAATGGTTTTTAAAGAAAATGTGCATTATACTAAGCATATCCCTTGGGAGTGTCAAACTAGGTGTGCAATAAGGCCTATTTTCATGTACCAGGATACACCGAGTCAAGCCCGAAACTCTTTGTCGGATTTGTTACTCCTAGGTGCATCTGTTCCAGAACCACGCCCACTTTTAGTATCTAGACAGGGATGTATTTTCTAGAAATATCCACATAATCTATTCCTTAACAAAGTTACATGATGTTCTTGTATGTTTATCCTCAAAGACTATCTTAGGTTTTTGTTCCCTAATCTATGTTTTCTAAACCAAGTTTCCAAGTTTTCTACTAAACTTCCTCTGATACCAACTATAAGGACCTGAACCTAGTTACCCAGATATGGTACCTTATTTTATTACATTGGAATAATTACAAGAAAGTTTTATCCCAATGGAACGAATAGTTTAGTATCCTTGGAAAACCAGATACATACATAAGTTCAACATTACAACTTGAAAGGAAATACAACATTACAACTTATTTTTAATCACACATAATCTCCAATATTATCCTTGAAAGTCATTCATAATATAATTCTTCAAAACCTGTGGAAAATAAAACATGTGAAAGGGGAGAGCTCAGATTCTCAGTAAGGGTAAATAATATAGCTGGAGAAAATAAAAACACTAGGCATGATGAATAACTAAATACGTATGCCTTAAAAAAATATACTTGAGCATAATATGGAAGGAATAAAAACAGATTAAATAATGAAATAAAAAATAACCATGGATATTATACAAGTCAAATAATCATATGAACTATCAATATCTAGTTTCATAATGAGGGAATTCATAATGCTAGACATTCTAAAATATACTACCAAGGCCTCAACCAAGACATCTAAAAATGATTAAGGCCTCAGCCAAAACCATATCTGAAAACGGGGAAGGCCTTGGCTAAGTCCAAATCTGTTTTGTCTCATGAGACCTACTGATGAATTTAGGGGATATAGAGGGTCTCACCCATCACTTTTTAAGTCTAATTCATTCCTCATATTAAAGGGTATAAACATAAATAACATGAATATATGAAATAACTTTTCCCAATATGTACACATAAACACTAACCATTGTGAGTAATATGGAGAATGGTTTCAAGATAGCACATCCATAGTCAAAATAATAATAAAACATTTAATAAAATATGTTATATGAAATCATAAAATATTATTCCCAATAATATTCAACAAGAGTGTTTAAATATATAAAATTACTCATATAAAATAATTGAGTAATTCTTGAGATAAATACTCTTTTACTTTAAAAAGAAGAGTTATTTTAGAAACAATATTTGTATAAAACCAGAATTTAAATAATATAATATTATCATAAAAAAATTACTGATTTTATAAAAATATTTGTGGATAAAAATAGTTTATAGCGTACTTTAACATAAGTAAGAATTTGAGAAGTTCCCTTGAAACGAGCTTGTATTTTGGGAATAATTTTTGAAAGATCATTTTAAAGAATGTAACTCCCAATAAAATAAAGAAGAATTATGGTTGATACAAATATATATAAAATTAACATAGAATTTATTAGGAGTAAATAAGAATAAATAAGAACTTCATTGAGGTAAGTAGAGGATAAGAGTAACCCGAATGAAAATGGAGGTTCGGGTAGAAAATCCTTACCTTATGTACGAATATGTTCCGATCTTGAACTTAAGGTCATGGAATATAAAATTAGACCTATTAATAACTTAATTAAGAACTTATTAGAAACGTATTTTATTTATTATAATTTTATTAATTTCATTTATGATCATTTTTATGGGTTAATGGATTCAATATCATTGTTTGTGAGTGCTCGTTTCATTAGTTTTCATGATCGGTTCGCTTGTATGGAAGTTTATTTAAAATAATAATTGAATTAAAGAATTTATGTTATATGTTATTAATGTTCATACATAAGGTTAAATGATCATTTAATTCATTTGGTTACTTTGAGTGAGGATGAATCCTTAGATAAAATTTTAATGATAAACGCTTGGATTAATTTGGTGGTTTTTCGATCACCACGAACTCATATTGTTTCATAAATTAATACCATGTGTAAAAAATGATTCAAGAACATTAAATAGGATATATTACATATATTATGATATGTTTCAACCATAAAAATGATTTCATGACCAGAATTGAATATGGTAATAGAAGTTGAAAACCTATCGTCCTTGAATGTGATAAATTAACACATCTTGGATGGTGTTTTCCTTTCTAGCATAAAAGGAGGGGAAAGAAGAGATGATGGTGAATTATTACATTATAAAAAAAAATTCTAGTACATGTAAGTTACTAGAGTTATCATAACATTTTATGTAAATGAGGTGAGGAAATAAAAATAAAGGAACTTGAAAGAAAACAAAAGAAATGAAAAGAGAAATTTACCTCTTGAATTTATCTTCCTTGAGAGCCACTTTAGGGGAGAGGATTTGATCTTTTGAAGAGAACAAGAGATTATGTAAGTGGGGAGGATATTGGGATATGATTTTAGTAGAATTTATACAAGGAACAAGGCCTAAGAGGAGTAAAGAGAAGAGGGAGTGAGGGGTGGTTTTTTATAGTGGGGGAGAGGGGTGATTTTTGAATATCTTAATCATTATTTTATTATTTACCTCAAGACAACCATTAGTGTTGATTGATGTAAACCATAATAGTAATAAGTATATGTTAGTTTTAAAAAATTGTGATTACATCAGCCATGATGACAGGAATAGTGAATTTAACTGATAATGTTTATATACGGTAAATTATCGTATTTTACTATTCATTAAAAATTCAATTATTTCAAAAAAATAACAAAAATTTACCATAATCATTTTTTGACATATATAATTAAAAAATTAACTCCATTTTTTGAAATTAATTTTCTAAATAAGATTAATTTAATTTTTAAATAAAATCATAATTTATTCGAAAAATGACAATTTTAAAACTATAATTCATTTTATATCACCTTGAAAAATTAATCAAGATATCTTTATCTTATAACCTTAATACAATAAAATAATAATATGATTTAATCTTCATAAGGGTCATATTACTATTTATATTTCTATGCATAAGGGTATGTTACTATTCAGCAAAAATTAAGTTTGTCTTATCAGACTCTAAATATCTTACTAAACTCAACCATGTATATCAGTTTTTCAAAATTCAAATCACAGAAGTGGAAAAATTATGTTTACTAACTAGGTTATAATTTTTTTTTGTTTTTTAGCTACTCAATGTTTCATGCATTCAATATTAAATTTATTTATAAATCCTTGGGGTGTTACACTAGAAGTCTTTTAACCTTTAAGAAATGAGCTCTATACACTTAAATACGATGTATCAAATATTCTTTCGACTTTATTGTTAAAAAACATAACCCAAAAAGTACATACATGGGTTTTTTTAAAAAAATTTCTCCTTTTGGGTTTTTGACAACTTCATGATATATTTAGCACTTAAACCTCTGAGAAATTTCATAAACAACTAAATCTGAACATAAAAATCCTCTTTCTTTCAAGGAGTGTATCGATGATTAACTTAACTTAAACTCTACACCCACTTGAGTCAATAACAACATGAGAAAAAAGATTTAAATGAAAAAAACTTCATGGAATCACCTCATTGAACTTTCATGTACTCCCATGCTCTTCAACACTTAAATTTTCCCCCCTGATTAATCATTCACAGAGAATCCCCCTTTCAAAAATAACATTGCTCCCCCTTTATCAATAATAAGGAACATTCCATTGACATCTTCCCCTTACTCATAAAAAACTTATCCCCCTTTGTCAATGAACCCAAATAACACTTCTCTAAAAGTTCACACAATATAGCTGGATATTCAAAGATATATCACATGATAGAGTTACCTACCCTTTTTAGAAACAAAATTACTATAGGGGTGTGGAGGCCCCTTCTCTAACTTATCTATTTGGAGGGAGTTGGTTGGAATTCAAGAGCTAGCTGGTGACTTCAAAATATATCTTGGGTAGTGTCCTTGTTAGAATATCAAAAACTTGATTTTGAGTGGACACAGACTCCAACTTCACCATCTCTCGTTCAATATTCTCCGTGATAAGGTTATATTTTATCTTGAATTGCTTTGTCCTTAAATAATGGATGCTATTTTTGTTGAGATTTATAAAACTTGATTTACCACACATGATAAAAATAGGAGATTTCACATCAAATCCAACATATTCAAGTTGTTTGTTCATCTAAAGTAGTTAAACACAATCTTGATAATCTACTATATATTCATCCTCTGCAGTGCTAAAAAATGCAATCTTGCTTCTTACTTAGCCAATAATTTCACTTCCAAGATCAATATCACTACCTAATTCTGACTTCTCTATCATTAGAAGAGTCTTCATAATCTTCATATGTAAAGCCCAATAACTCCTTCTATGGAATGCAATGATAAACAACCCAAAATCCACTGTATTATTAATATATCATAGGATTTTATTCACTACTAGAAAATGGATCTCTTTTAGATAACTTTAGTAACATGCAACCTAGAATGTAGAAAAAACAATATCAGGATGCATGTATATTAGATATAATAAACTACCAATAATTTATCTATATTTATCCACAAAAACCTCTTTTCTATCAACATATTTTTATAACTTCATCTGGGTTACAACTGAAGCTGTCATTGGACTTGAATCTGTCACATTAAACCTTTTGATCACTTCCTTGGCATACTTTGTTTGAGAAATAAATGTTCCATAATTTCCTTGAGTTACCTATAAGATAAGGGAAAATGTAATCTCTCTATCATATACATCTAAAATTCACACCTCATGAAATCTGGAAACAACTCGCATTGTGTGTCATCCAAAGGGAACAAAGGACACTGGTGCTTATCTATGAAGGTAACATCATTTTTGAAGGCTTGGATAAAAAAATCCTTAATCTTCCCTTAGTTTTCTATCTCCAGGACTTTATATAGGGGTGGATAGGAGACATAATTTGAGAAATCACTTGAACCCCCATTTTGGGTCTTAAAAATATTTAAATACTTAGGTTATAACTTCCATAAATTGCATTTAAGTCCTTAATGGACCACAAAATGACACAAAAAACACTCAAAGCTTTCTAAAAATATTATGAATATTTTATCACATTCTTGTAACATCAAAGTAATGTTACATGATATAATATGAGTCATTAATTTGACTCACCTCTCCTATAAATATTAAATGAACAATGAATATGAAATATTTAATAATCATTCAAAAAATATTTTTCATTATATTCACTGAATAAATTGTAAATATAATATGTAAATAAATTCAAAATTTATTATTATAAACTCTAATAATATTTGATTTATTTATTTTTATTACAATCGTATAGAATCGAACATTACATGACCCTTATCCTGGGGCCCACCATGTTCTAAACTCTAATTTACTATAATTGGCCAAACTTATGAATACACTTTGTGTGTGACCCTCTCAGCCCTTATCTCTATAGCAGTAAATGATACTCATAGACTTGGATCAGAGTATAATATCCCATCAAATCCCCCAAGGAGATAAGTTTTATTCATAATAACAATAATCTCCTATGAACACATATTGTGTAATATAATCTCCTTGTCTTGTGATATATCATAAAACATGACTCACACTTCATATGATCATCATTTCCTGCTTTATTGATTTGTGACCTTACTATATAGACTTAACTTAAATCACCATGACTATAGATTTAATAGAGGTAATACTATCCTAGTCAATAGGTCTTGATATATCTTTTCCTTTTGGAAGTGAAAAATTATTTCTTGAATATTCAACCAATGTCATACCATCAATGGCACACCCAACACAAGCTACTTCACCACAACATAAATGTTATGGTTTTCATATTGAATCAAATCACACGATCAAATAGTACACATTGATAATGATCTCATGTTGAGAGACCAATACACATTCTCATAAATAGAAACAACCAATGACACTTGAAACATGTGGTATTTCTCTTGGTAGGCCAGTCTTTATGTTCTCCTTTGTTCAAGATCACTAAGTGTGAATTTCATGAGAAAATGTCTCAATACTTATGATCCCCCAAAACCTGATACTCGACCATCATCTATGTCCTTTCATTATAATTTATCTAGACTATATGACATATTTTTAAGATTACTATCATAGTATCTTGAGCTTCTTATTATAGTAGAGAACTGTTATAACCTTTTGACATGATAAATAATCTAAGAACATTACCATAAAAATAGTGGATGCATAAGTGTTGACACTATTATGGTAAGAAAACATCACTCATAACTCTTTCTATACATGATTTAATAATTGAAAAGTACTCTTTAAGTTGGGTTTAAAGAACCCACTTTTACAACACTCCCATTTTCACTAAATCCAACTTGCTAATGATCAATGATACGTCTATTTAATGCATATATTTTAGAGTATTTTTTTATAATGATTGGTCTATTTCAATGATAAATCTTGAAAATTTTGGAATGAATTTACTTGTTTTGTGTTTTATGGAAGGAAATGAATAATATTTGAAAAATAAACAAAAATTTTTCCAAACAACCCTTCATGCTGCGAGCGAAGAGAAGCGGTGTGACACCAAATTTTTGAGAAAGAAGAGAAGTTGAAAACTGAAGAAAAATGAACTACACGTCATGACCATGTCAAGTGAAATAGATCAGCATGGGACAAGTCATGATGATCATACAAAACATGAAAGACAAGTACATGTCGTGAGCCACCAGTACGCGATGTGATGATAGTCAAACCAGCATATGAGATTTTTGTGGATTCAACACGACAGAGGAAAAATCAGATATGAGGTACATGTCGTGTACCCTAGGTACACATCATGTAGGCGTTGATGCACAGAGAAAAATAGGTGATGTAAACTATGGTTTTTGGATGATTTTTCCTATAAAAAGATACCCCTAGGCTCCCTTCCAACACACTCTAGGATCGACAAAGGCCAAGAAACAACAACATACAAAGGAGTGATGATCCAAAGCCCCTATTCACCACCATTCTTCTTTGGGTTCCCATGATGATCGCTATCATCATGAGTTAGTAGACCCATAGTTCCAAGTGATGTGATTCGTAGGGGGATGTGTGTATAGGGATTGTTTTCTTTTATCTTATTCATGTTTTGGATTTCTGAAACTCATTCTTTCAATTCCAAATCTCGTTCTTTTTTCAAATACATGACCATTGCTTGTGATTTGAAGAGTATTATTTAATTGCATCGGTTAATCGAACTATTTTGTGTATGACCATTACGCAACATAGGCCAATTATGTCTAAACATGGTTTTTGGTCACCTATCCCTATGATTGAATCTCGTAGATGACCATTCCAATGGTCCAATCATAGGAGTAGGGCGGGATACCAAGATCAAGGATCTATGTTGGCCCAATTCCGAAACAAAGACTGAATAAACACACTCTCAAGTAAATCCCTAGTACATGCCCATGAAAATCATTGATCCTAGAATTCATCCATCCTGATATTTAAACCCCAACCAATCCTATTATTGTTTCTATTTTCTAGAAAATGAATTAAACAATTTCAATCTCAATTTCTTAATTAATTTAGAATATATGGACCATCCTTGTGGATTTGACGCTTGGACTTACCAAGAAATACATTTTGAGTTAGGATTTTCTGAGTTTTATAAATTTTGTTTTTTGCATATCACCGTAGGGAACTAACGACGCCCTGGGTGGATTTCAAATTGGAACCATTGCTAGGGATGGTTACCATTTTTCTTAAATTAATTAGAAATTTAGATAGTTGTTTTTATTTTAATTCATTATTTTACACGTGGTCGTATCGTGCTGTAGTTTCAGGAAGAAATCAATTGCATGAGTATTTCACTTATGGGAAGGAAAGGACTGAAGATCTTTCTTTTGACCCCGAATTGGAGAAGAACTTACACCACTAGAGAAAGGAGAAGGAGGAATCCAGCCAACAACAGAACACCATGGATGGAAGAGATCAATTTGAAGGAGAGATGGGCCAACCAGAAGGACCACATATTCAAGGAATAATTCCAGGTGGGAAAGCATTGATCAACTATGGGAGACCCTCGAACATGAGATTCAACCAAAGAATTATCATACCCCCTATTGCTGTACAAAACTTCGAAATCAATCCGAAATTCATCCAGATGATCACACATTCACTGCAATTTGTTGGGCTACCACATGAAAATCCCAATTCACTTATCGGAAGTCTTCTAGAGATATGTGACACTTTCCAATTATTGAACGTCACAAATGATGTGGTTAAATTATGATTGTTCAAATTATTTCTAAAATATAATGCACGAGAGTGGATCCAAAATCTACCCCCGCATTCAATTACCACATGGGAGGATCTGGTAAGAAAGTTTTTGACAAGGTTTTTCCTACCATCAAATTCTATGGATCTGCAGGTAAGTATTTTAAATTTTGAGCAATTAAATGAAGAATAATTATATAGTTCATGGGAGAGATTTAAAGGTTTAATTAGATGATGCAATCATCATGAAATCAAAATGTGGCTTCTAATTCAAAAGTTTTATAAAAGATTGTTATAGGGAAATCGTTCCATCGCAGATGTTACTGCAGGAGTTTTTCTAATGATAAAGTCATAGGAGGAAAGTTATGAACTACTTGATGAAATGTCCAAAAATAGTTTTCAATGGAAACCTAAAGAAGGGAGAGTTCAAGGAGTGAACATGGTATAAAATAGATGGATTTATACTCAAATGGATACGATGACAAGAAAGATGGATGCAATGATGGAAAACTAAAATTCCCAAGGTATGTACTATGAAGATGAAGATTATTTAGATTATAATAGAAAAAATTATGAGCATGGATGGAGGCTGCCATAACCACAAAAATAGAGTTAGAATCAAGGAAAAGTATTTCATCCAAGGAAACAAGGTTTTCAACCTCAACAATAAGGGCCAACACTAACTGGTCAAGTTCATTTGCTGTAGGATACCCTTGCATCATTCATGACTACCAAAGGAGCTGCACTAAAAGAGATGACAACATAATCAATAGATCATGGTACTACAATCAGAGAACTGAGAAATGACTCACGAAACCAACAATCATCATTAAGGAACTTGGAAGTACAAGTCAGCTATATTGATGACACAATTAGAGAAAGAAAAAGAGGAGAGCTTCTAGGATTCCCAGAACATCATCCTCGTGTAGATGTGAAATCTATACTTCTTAGAAGTGGAAAGATGACACAAGGGAGTGGCATAGAATTTAGAAGACAAAAAGAAACACTACCAGCTGAATTAAGTCAAGAGAAGAATATAGAATATGTTGAGAATGGTGATGAATAAGAACCACCACCATACCAATCACCACTACCATATCTATATAGAGATAATTAGGTGAATAATGATGAGAAAAAAAGTTTTAGAGATGTTCAAGAAGATACACATAAATATACCATTCACCGAGTCAATTTAAAACATTCTTGTATATAAAAAATTCATGAAGGAGTTGGTGACGAGTAATAAGAAGCTAGAGGAATTATCCACCATTCCACTGGAAGGAGAAAGTTTAATAGTAGTTTCAAGAATCTTACTGAAGAAACAACATGATCTAGGTAGTTTTTCCATTCCAATTACCATTGTTACTAATGAATTTGGTAGATATTTGTGTGATTTAGGTGATAGTGTTAACATCATGTCATATGAAATGTTTAAGATACTGGGATTGAAGGATATACAACCAACTCGAGTTATACTTCAACTAGCTGATACAATTGCGAGATGACCTAAAGGACTACTTGAAGATGTCATTATAAAAGTAGATGAGTTCTATTTTCCAGTATATGTTTTAGTGATAGGTATGGATGAAGAGAAGGTGACAATAATTTTGGGAAGGCCACTACTAGCTACAGGAAGGGAACTGATTGATTTTCAAAATGGAGAACTGAGTTTGAGAGTAAGAGGATTAGAGGTAAAATACAATTTTCACCAGGCGATGAAAAAGTCAGATGAACCATTTGATAATTTTCAAGACATGAATTGATGAAAGAAGAGGACGATGTTGTCCATGGAAGGCGAGCTAAAGTATCTGCTATGAATATTAGATAAGGAATTAAGAAAAATATAAAGAAAGAAAAGAAGTTTATAGAAAAAGATAAAGACCATGGAGGAAGATTCATACAAGAATAATTCAAAGAAGGAGAGAAATTTTGGGAAATTAGTGAAGTGTCATTTGGATATATAGGAAGATACAAGAACTACTGGATTGGGACTATCGATATAGAGAAAGTGTTGAACAATGGAAGAGTGATGTTAGTTTCTGATAAAGGGAGAGAACCAATCTATACTAAGGAATCACATCTATTACATTTTGTACATCTAGATCAGGTAACCTCTTTTCTACTATCAATCACCTAAGATGAAGAGGTAAGGTCGATCCAATGACGGTAAACAAAAGTACTTTTGGGAGGCAACATGAGTTTTTAGTATTTTTCATTATTTATTTTATGTTTTTTAGGAAAAAGAACTCATTCCAAAATATTTTAAATTTCATTGTTGTGTCATATACTTTCAATTGTGTAATTTAGTTTTTTAGGACCATCAAAGTAGGAAGACATGCATGATCAAGAAGTAGGAGAAGAATATGCAACATAGGAGATACACATTGTGAAGGGTATATACACATCATGACGAGATGCATAAAGAACCTATACAACCCCAATTTTAAAGAATTAACTTGAAAGGGGAGTAATATTTTCAATTCCATAATTTTCTATTGTATTCCCTGCGTTTTAGTGTTTTAGAGATTTAACTAGAAATTACATAACCCACACTTGATTCCTTATTTACTAAAAATGATCTAGGGGACATGAAATTGACTAGGATAATGCCATGTATTTGGATTTATTTTTCAATAAATTTGAATGATAAAAATGGAAAAAAGAATTAGTAGAGATAAGCATGTGGATTAGGATTTGAAAAATCATGATTTTAGGAGCATGTTAATAATTGTAAATTAAAATTTTCTGAGAAATTTCCATGTTTTGAATTTTAGAAAATTTGTATTAATTGATTTAATTATTTGTATGAATTTCCATGAGTGATTGTTCCAACCCTTTATCTAATTCCCAATACATCCACTAAACCAAATATTTTCCATTCTTTCTGCAGTATACTTATTGAGAAACTCAGGTATGTTTTCTTCTAGAACTTGCACTGCATATTATCAAAGTTATGACTGTACAGAATCACTTTTAATATGATTAAGTCATTATTTTTTGTTATCCCTTATCTTGAGACCCACCTTGCATTAGTCCCCTTTTAATCCTGTAGAATCCATAAATTTCCTTATTAGGAAATGATCCATATTATAAGACTATTTTATCCATTCCTACCTTCCCCTAAATGTTTTTCATGATATTTAGAAGAATAAGTGTGGGGGAGGAAAATTATTGGGTTTACTGGGATACACTTTATTATGGATATTCTACTTGGGTACTTTTTCACTATATTATGGGGAGAGTCCATGAAATATTTCATTTTATTATACTGTTCACCTCTATTTCTGAAAAAATGAAAAAAATTGGGTTGTGTCTTGGGATGATAAAAAATTACCATTTTCCAGACCGATGATTTTTGATCATATGTGGTTAGATGATGGATGTGAGATTTTTTCTGAGCATAGATTTCGAAAAAAAAGAAAAGAAAAAAAAGATATAAAGAGAGGTTGATTCATTCATTGTTCTTACATGTATCATGAGCCTACTTTGAGTTTTTGGGATAAAAGAGAGAGTTGAAAACTGTGAAGGGAGACAATCATTGAGCTGTTTCTGAATATAATGTAAAATGTTTTAGAGTTAAACATCCTTTTTGATCCTTACTTGATTTCATCATTTACCTACCTACCCTGAAGCCTCAGAGTCATTTGATCCTAAATGGTGAATCCATAATTATTAATTGTGATATCTTTCCTTACACAATGGAGATGTTAGATGCCTTACAAGCCTATGGTAAGTTATATGTTTTTGAGGTATGTTCTGAATGCTATTTATATTTTAACCCTGATGATGAGAGAAGAAAATTCATGTGAGGTAGATTACAAGTGGCATGAATATTAATAATGGATTGAAAAATGTGAATGACTGAATGAAGGAACTTGGCTATTTCAAAAGAGGAAAGTAAAATACGTGGGTAGCTTGTTTCTTTGAAAAATGAGGCGTTGATAAATTATCCTGTGTGATAATAGAACATTTAATTGTTCATTTGATCAATAGATTTTATTGAAATTGAATTTTAAGCATGGTAAGGTAAAATTACTTTGTATTATGTTGATATTCTATCCTTGAGGACAAGGCTGAATTCACATGTGGGGGGATTTGATATGTCTATTTTATGCATATATTTTAGAGTATTTTTTTATAATGATTAGTGTATTTCAATGATAAATCTTTCCAATTTTGGAATGAATTTACTTGTTTTGTGTTTTATGGAAGGAAATGAAGAATATTTGAAAAAGAAACAAAAAATGAGCCAAAAGACCCTTCACGCCGTTTCTCTTCGCTCACAGTATGACACCGGATTTTTGAGAAAGAAGCGAAGCAAAAAACTAAAGAAAAATGAACTAAACGTCGTGTACCACAAGTACACATCGTGAAAATGTCAAGTGAAATTTATATACATGGGACAAGTCATGATGAGCATACACATCGTGAAATCCAAGTACACGTTGTGAGCCACCAGTACACGATGTGACGAAAGTCAAACCAGCGTACAAGATTTTCACAGATTCAATGCGGAAGAGGAAAAAGAGGATCTAAGGTACACGTCGTGTAGGAATCAATGCACAAAGAAAAATAAGTGACGTGGGCTGTGGGTTTTGGATGAGTTTGCCTATAAAAAGAGACCCCTAGGCTCCCTTCTAACACACTCTAGGACCGACGAAGGCCAAGCGACAACAACGAACAAAGGAGTGATGATCCATATCCCCTCTTCGCAGCCATTCTTCTTCGGGTACCCATGATGCTCGCTCTTATCATGAGCCAGTATCCCCATAGTGCCGAGTGATGTGATTCGCAGGGGGATGTGTGCATAGAGATTATTTTATTTTATCTTATTCATGTTTTAGATTGTTGCAACTCATTATTTCAATTCCAAATGTCATTCTTTTTTCAAATGCATGACCATTTCTTGTGATTTGATGAGTATTATTTAATTGCATCAGTTAATCGAACTGTTTTGTGTATGAACACTACGCAACATAGGCCGGTTATGTTTAAACATGGTTTTTGGTCACCTATACCTATGATTGAATCTAGTAGATGACCATTCCAATGGTCCAAGCATAGGAGTAAGTTAGGATACCAAGACCAAGGATCTCTAGTGGCCCAATTATGACTCAAAGACTAAATAAACACACTCTCAAGTAAATACCTAGCACATTCCCCTGAAAATCATTGATCTTAGAATGCCTTTATCCTGATATTCAAACCCCAACCAATCCTATTATTGTTTCTATTTTCCAAAAAATGAATTAAACAATTGCAATTTCAATTTCTTAATTAATTTAGAACATACGGACCATCCTTATGGGTTTGACACTATAACTTACCAAGTACTAAATTTTGAGTTAGGATTGTCTGAGTTTTATAACTTTTGTTTTTTCATAGCACCATAGGGAAATAACAACGCCCTGGGGGGATGTCAATCAACATGTTATCTCTCACATGATATGATCATTCCTTTATCGAGTTATGGATTTAGTCATTGATCCTACCATGTTTTTCTATATGGATACTCTGCCATTTGGGACTTCACCTCCTTGAGTAAAACTCCTCAAAAGATGATACCCCCAAGTATAACCCCCATTTTTCCTCTATCATAATCTTGACATCTTGTCTAGTACCTATGGTAAAATTTCGATAACCAGAAAAAATCATTATATTTTTTAATATTGCTTCTTTAGCTGCATCATAAGTCATAAAATACTTGGTATTTGTAAATATGGAAACTATTGGCTTTAATATGTTACTATTTCTCATTACCCTACCCTAACTATGATATTAGATTCAACTAATCTATATGAAGACTAGTTTGTGTCCTCTTATAAACAATGTTTTTCCTATTAAAGTATGAGGAACACATCCCTTTGTACTTTCTTAAGTACAATTGGATATCTTTGTCTACTTCCTATACATTTCTCCTTGATTTATCTAATATTTCCCTACTATAAGGTATGTATTTCCAATATCATAACTAGTACATTCCATGAAATATGTGATAGAACCATTTCTGAAGAGTATGTAATCCTACTCATCATTATAATCTCCTCCTATGTTTGATACATGTCTTTTTGGAGATATTTATTCCTTGTGTCATTATAAACAATTCTCTCTCGAATTGTTCCAATTTGTATTTTTAATATCTCATCAGCATATGTAATTTTAATTGGTTTAATAAATCATTAGATCCAACTCAGTAGATATTTTTCCATATAACTTAGGTTGCTACGTTAATTCAATCTTTAGAGAGTTACTTTCAACCTAGTCTTAAATAAATGTAAGATTAATAACTATTTTACATATGTTTTCAAAATATTTTACTTTGAAATCTTTGGCGCACCCTCTAACCACTTATAGACACCTGACATATTTCGATTCCAAATGATTATTATATGATCATTATTATTTTATTAATCCATAAATGGATCTCTATAACTTGCATTATTTATTGGAATTATTTCATTTCACCAACCTTTTCTATTTGAGTCGTATAGACACCTTCCAAGAAAGGTGGTCTTTATTTATAATTCCCAATACAATGATCATAGAAAGTTTCTATGAAAAGTGGAATTCAAATTAATTTGAGCATGATGAAATGATATAACTAATCGATACATATTGGTACCATGCTTGTACCAACCATGTATAGTTTGTATTGAATTCCCACTAATGACTTACATTGATTAAGAAACCACCAAAATACTAAATTGATTTGGGTATATGGAATCCATTTTTAAATTCACATAAACTTGTAAAACATAAATTATTTCCATTTACTTATTCTTTATAGGATAATGATTCATTATTCTTATAGAATAATATATCACCTTGACTTGGTGATCATAAAACCATCTCACTTTGGTTTTATCCTTTTCATGTAATATATGTCTTTTGATAAATTCCTCTTATATAAGCTCTTATTGACCATGTTCCCATGTCAACTAATTGTGCATCTCATGCCTTGAATTGAACCAAGTCAATATAGTTTCCACTATCTCAAATAGATATTTTCACTATTTTATAGAAATATACTCCATCACTTGACTATAACTTTTCTATCTTAGGGATTTATGTAATATATTTTAAAAGCTTTAGGATAATTACCTTAGATTCACTTTGTGATTTTCTTGATTCAAGTTTTTTTGCTAACTTTGCCTTAACAAAATATTTTCATCTAAACACATGATATTATGACATAATGAATTTATTTTAAATTATAAATCATATGATATCCATTTTTAATTATAGATGGCATATATTTATGGGTTAATGTTGTTATTTGTTAATACTATCTCAAAAAGATAATGAAATACTTTTCATGCCTTATAAATCTCATCATTGATCCACATTCTACTTACATTATAACTTTTATGTGTATAAGGAAATGAGAGTTTATGAATAAATCCACTCTATAATTTAGTGATCAATGTATGCATGTAAGACTCATCATCAATCCTCATTTTACTCACATCATGGTTTTGATGTGTATAAGTAAATGTGAGTTTAAGAATTACTCCACTCTACATTTTTCATGATGGATGAATGTTTTCTCAAGACATTATTTGGATCATAGGCTCTAAGAAACTCATATCTTATATCCATTCACATCCATTACTTTGCTTTCTCATTCATTAAATAATTTAAATTAATATTATAAAGTATTTAAACTTACCACTATCTTCCCCTTAGAATTATTCATATAGTCAAGATGAACTATCTCTAAAATATTTTTGGATTATATTTATATGTTTCTTTGTCTAAAACTTGATTAATATGTCAATAATACTTAAGAGTTTTATCTCCAAAGTATAAGGTCTAGACCTTAAACATTAATTAATCTTGAGATAATTTAATAATTTGACTTTAATTTACATCGAAGATCTTTTTAGTTTTAGAGATTTATTTAATTAGGTCACAAATCATACATAGAAACTTAAATATTACAAAGTAGACACTTCTACTCTATCCATTTTTTTTTCAAAATATAAAAACTCCTTAAATAAAATAAGAATTATTTTCTTGATAAAAATATTATTGAATTATTCCTTTTATTACCCTTCCTTATACCCTATGAAAACATTTAAAAAACTTGGGATGAGCATAAAACATTTAGTAAGGGATATAAAATAATGGAAAGAAAACATTAGTTCATGAATACATACACATCAATGAAATCATAATTTTCACTCATAAAACATAAGATCTTTAACATACCACATGAAATCATAAGATTTATGAATAACTCATAGAAATCATAAATCATAAAGGAAACTTGTGGCATCTATAACATACTTACATTGTATCTTTCATAGCCACATAGGGAGTAACCTTCATGGTTACATTTGGAATACCCATCATAGTATATTCCCTAAGTCTCTTAGGAGAAACCTTAAAGTTTACCTCCATCACATTACCCAATGAATTGGAGAGCTATCAAGGGCTCACCCACCCTTGTTTTATCACAGAACCACCCATATACTTAAGCAATTCCCAAGAAACATAACATAATCATAACACATAAACCAAGAATAAAGGAAAAATAACATTTCCACTTTGAAATCACATTTCATCTTTACAAGATGCACAATCATAAATGAAAACACATTATTTTAAAATAAAATGGTAAACTTGTAAATTAAACATTAATACATAATAGTGCCATAAAGTCGAGAAATTCCATTCATGACATATATATAAAAAAACATTCAATGTTGTTGAAATAAATAATCCCCTTTTAAAACACAATTAAAAAATTTTAAAAGAATATTTTTGAATCAAATTTTCCCATAAAAATTTGAAAATTTTGAAAGGAATTTACACATTAAAACATTCATGTCCATATAGATAAGTCCTGGAAATCATTTTTGAAAACATGGATTTGAAAGATAAGGATTTAGAAGATTAAATCTTTAAAACATTTAAAATGATGTTTTAAATAAAATGTACTTTACAATTTTGAACATTTAAATTATACACCACAAGAAATTAGAAAATTTTACATGAAATTGAATATCATGAGTATAAATATAATATGGATAATTAATGCAAAAGAGGATGTATATACACTTTATAAATAAATAAAGGTGCATATCATCAAGAAATGTCTCAATGAAATAAGATTGAGATAAGTCCATTACAAAGATTATATCCATAGATTAAGGATAGATAAATAAAATTATTATGTGTGACAAATATAAATACACCCAATATAAGTGGATATTTTTTGTAAAGTAATCATAGTCCATTCTCACATATTCTTGTAAAAACAAAACCAATGACATGAATATTTAACTCAATGAATGGAGATTGACTTATGATTTCCCTTACAAAGATAATTTTGGTAATAAAATAGATTTATTATGTGTATTAAATATAAATAAACATAAATAAAGTATAAATACAATATAGTATATCAAAATTTATTTCTCACATAATCATATCACAACATAATCAGGAAGTAGAAGATTAACCCAAAGAATAGAAATTAGGTTAAGAAGTTACCTTACAAAGTTCGTATAAATGATGTAAGAGTTTATCAATGGAATGATTATGTATAGCAACAATATATCCATGCAAAGTAAAGTGGAAATTATAACATAAATAAATAAATAGTGATTCTACACATAATCTTGGCATAATATAATCAACGAAGTATGTGTAAAACCCAATGAGTGGAAATTGAGTTTAGAAATTCTCTTACCTTGAGTCCGACTCCTCATGTACAATCGTTATGTTCCTGAATAATAAACTTAGGCTAATTAATATTTTCTTGAGAATAATTTTCATGTTTATTATTCCTTTTATATCACTTATTACTATGTTATAAAAATTTCATAATTATTTAAGTGCATATCGGTCATTTTGTTGATATTCGATACTTGAGTCAAAAATGAACTTGTTTTGATGTAAATTGTCAATGTGATCAAAAGTACATAATCTATAGAATATTATTAATGTTTTAAATATCATATATATCCAGTATATATGTATTTATAATATCCATAATATTTGGATATAATAAATGAAATGCACCGTTCATGGAGATGGTAGACTGTCTGTACGCATGAACACAACTTTCATTTCTTTGTCATATTAAAAGAATAATAATAAAATGATATAAAAATATATTATAATACTAGTATTATATTAATTTAATGTATGTATCACAGGTTTAATAAAACAATCCTTTATACATTCCATGTATAGCATGAACGAGTCATATCACTTTGAGGGGGCGGTAGTCCATACTTCCTTAAATGAAATTATTGTATTTACACATTATGGAAAGCATAAAGGTATGTTATAAATAAAAAAATACAGAAGAATAGAGACAATATAAATATAATATATTTCATATATAAATATAGTTCCATCATAATGGACACCATTAGAGGTGATATAAGAAAATTGAACAATCATCGTTTCTTGAGGCAGTAGTTCGCCATACACAGAAACAATATGTTCATATCCATTAGATGGAGGTGTGTGTGAGTGTAGTTAGAGTACTTCTCATAAATATAACCTAGTATATTTAGGATACTGGTGTTTTTATGTAATCATATAATAATAAGATAATAGGGAGTGGATAAGGAAAATAAAGGAAAGGAACTTGAGAGAAGATGTTACCTCTAAATTGGGAAACTTCTTTTGATTTGAGCCAAAAAGGATTTCTTGAATTGCATTCTGAACAAGGTAAGGATTATAGGAGGAAATGAGGGATGTTGGGAGATTATTTTATCATAATTTGGATGATAAAAGGGGATTAATTGGTGTGAGTATGTGGGTATAGGTTATGCACTTTTATAAGAGGGAGGAGAGGCACTTTAGGAAAGTCTTGAAATACTATTTTATTATAAATTGATTTTTAAATTATAATAGTTCAAAAGGAATATATTTCTAGGATAAGATGAATATGGGTGTAAATAATCTAAAACAATAGGTTTTAGATAAGTTTAGGTCATAAAATTAACCTTATCTTTTGGATTTAACCCTTAGTTAAAAACATTAACTCTTACCATGTCTTATTGTATTTTCATAATATATGGTTACTATAAAATGACAAGAGAACCAAAATTGTATAATTAATAATATTTTTAACACTATATAATTAATTTGGCAGAATATTAATTTTTTAGGACTATTATATCATTTAATAAAATTGTATTTGTTTTAAAAACCCATTTATGTTAGTTTTGACACTATTTAGTAATTGATTTTTGTTAAAGTCATAAAAACTTGATTCTTTTAAACCAAAAGAATTAAATCAAAGATAATATGTCATAATAATCCAAAAAAATTTGTGTGTGGAATAAAAATGTTCAAATTACATTTATTTTAATATTTATAATATCATTTATTTGAATCTTTCCTTAATAAGGTAATTAATGCATTATCATTGTGTCATAAATAAATTTATTTATTTAATGTCTAGAAATTATAAATAAAATACCATGATGTAGGAAATATTTTTAGATTTATAATTAATATTTATATTAATATATATCACTTATATAACCCCACCTTAAAATTGATTTAGAAAAAATATACAAGTTTATGTTATATTTCCCTTTACTTTAAATTAATTATTATAACATGTCATTTTCACACCCAAGTGACTCCAAAATGAAAAAAGTTAAACCTAAGGATTTTTTTGGTCACCCATGAATCATAAAATAATATTATTACATGTGTTAAGGTAGTTTTATATTATTATAATATTAATTTTACCCTTATTTACCTAATTTACCTTTTAACCGTGGTAAATAAAAATAATTACCGAAGTTACTGTTCATAATATCCAAAACTAAAAGGTACCTATTTACATAATTTATACCTTATGATTAAAAATATGGCATCTATTTTTCCAAATTCAAAATATAAAAGTTTCATTAGGTAATTTAAAATTAATTTCTGTTTTCAAAACCAGAAAGCGAGTTTTTAAAAGTTAAAACATTGTAGAAGATTGAAATGTTTTTACATCTGAATTAAATATATAATTAATAAAAATGACCTAAATTATAATAAATGTTAAAAATTTATTCTATTTATATTTTTAAAACCATTAAATAATATATTTTAACCATATAAATTATCTCTATTGAAAAAAATGTTTTCAATTAAAATTTAGCGTATTTTTAATATTCATCAAAACATGATAGTTATCAGAAAAATATCAAAAATTAATCCAAAGTAAATTTTTATGTCCCGATTCTGAATAAGAAGTTTATTTTGAAAAATATAACATATAAAGGTGTCAAAAAATAATTTTAAAAAGGGTTCTCTATCAAAAGGCGACAAAACTACATTTTTAGAAAAATAATTCTTTTATTTGAAAAATTAAATTTGTTCTTATATCATATCTAGAAAAAATATAAGAAGAATTTAAAATATTAAATTGAATATATAAAATAAATTTTAAATTAAATAAAAATCCATAAAGAGTTATATGATTTTATAAACACAATTATTCTCTTTTTAAATAGGTCTTCATAAAAACACATCATTTATATTCATTTGGTTTCTATTTCCATTTATAATAAATTTGGTAACCAATTAATCATTATCTAAACATGTTTAAACCATATTTTTATAATTTACTTGATACTATTAATTCCCTCTATTCCAACAGATAGGTTATAATAGTAACATTTAAATAATAATATTTTGTTTTTTGTTTAAGCTCAATGTAGCGTATAATGTATGCTATTGAACACAATGTTTCTTTCTTAAAACTTGGGTTGTTACAAAATAAATATAAAATACATGTTGGGTATATCCTTGACAATTAATTTTAGTTTTACTAAATAAATAATTATCTTACCACCACTGGGTATTACTAAATCTTAAATTTTATATTCATTATTTATTACCGATGATTCAAGTATTATTAAATTATTAATTGAGTATGAAACACCACAAAAAACATTCATTACAAAAGGAATAATGTATTTTTGTGTCTTAAATAACATTGAGATAAATGTTTTGGTAATTTTTAATATAAAATTATTGTTTCACAAGAATCAATCCACTAGAAATAAAATTCACGTGCTTCTCACCGCTGATGTCACATCTGTGACCTTCTTTTGTTGTATTTTTATTCTATTTTTGGTCTACCCTTTTCCCCCTTTTATTAAATTTGAGTTTTTGAAGAAAATGTAAAATTTTTGGTGGAAATTATGTGGTGCAAGGTTGGCACACAGTAAGGGATAACCGTGCACCCCTGCCCAGGTAACTGTACGATAGTTGCAGGCTAAGGCAGTAGCTTACCGCACAACTAGCGAGCAGTCAGTCAGACCGTGCGAGGTAGCTGTGCGGTAGAACCCTTATTAGGCATAACATGCAACACGATTTCCATAAAATTTATCAAACCACGCAGACTAACTATGTGCCCTACCATCTCATTAAAAATTTGATTTATTTTTCTCTATTGTCTGGATTTTTAACCCCTAAACCCTCATTTGCTCACCCAACTCGGGATTCTCCTCCTAAGGCGTGCCTCCATCTCCATCCTCCTCCCTTGGGGCCTCAATTTCTTTTCGAATTTGGGTATTTACTTCTCATATCTTCAAAAAAGGCTCCTTATTCTTTCTATTCTTCCCCTATTTTAGGGTTTCTTCCCTCTTTTCTTGGGATTCCATTTCAATAATGGATAGGGATTCATTTTTAGGGTTCCATCTTGACATTTTGGGTTTGATATTTCTAAAGACCCGACCCCAGTTTCCCAAAGCCGGTGCCTTATTACTTTACATTGGAACGATTACAAGAAAGCAGTATCCTAAAGGAATGAATAGTTTAGTATATTTTGAAAGCCAAATACATACATAAGTTTAAAATTAACACTTGAAATGAAAAACAACAAATAAGTTCCATTGGGAACATCCACCACTCTAAGATTATCCCTACAAGTAAATCATAATATACCTCTTCATATCCTGGAAAAAATGAAACATAATAAGGGGTGAGATCAGATGCCTAGTAAGGGTAATCAATATAGAGGAACATATCATAAACATAAACATTAGGCATGGTAAATAATTGAAAACACAGGCATTTTAAAATAATAAACTTGAACACATTATGGTAGGAATATGAGTTGAGTAATTATTTCCATAATAAAACATAATCATGGGTATTATACTAGTCGAATAACCACCTGAAGTATGAATTTTTAGCTTCACAATGAGGGAAATGCATATGATGAACATTCTAAAACATACCATCAAGGCCTCGACCAAGACATCTAAAAATGATTAATGCCTCGACCAAAACCATATCTAAAAATGGGTAAGGCCTTAGTCAAGTCCATATCTATTTGTTTCATGAGACATACCAATGCATCGAGGGGCTATAGTGAGCCCCAACCATCACATAATAAGTTCCATTCATTCCTCATATGAATGAGGATAAACATAAACAACATATACATTCATATTGAAACTAACTTATGAAATGTAAATAATTTTACCCGAACATTAAGCTTAAACACTAACCATTCAGAGTAAATTGGTGAATGATTTTAAGATAGAAAATCCACACTCAAACTAATAATAAAAAATTAAATTAAATATTATAGATTACATCATAAATATTAATCCCAATAATACATAATAATCAATAGTATTGTTGAAACATATGAAGATACTCTTATAAAATCATCGAGTAATTCTTGAGATAAATACTCTTTTACTTTGAAAAGAATAGTTTTTTTTTGGAAAAGTGTTAGTAAAAAACCAAAAATTAATTAAGATATTATTTTTATAATAAAATGATTGATTTTATAAAGATAATTTTTTCTAAAAATAGATTATACAGTGCCCTTGAAAATAGGTAAGAATTTGAGAAATTTCCTTGAGTCGGGCTTGTATTTTGGGAAGAATTTTAAAAAAATCCTTTTAAAACATATAATTCCCCATAATTGAAGGTAGGATTCTGGTTGGTAAAAATATATAGATCATTCAAACAGAATTTAAGAGGATTAAATATTAATGAATAATAATTTAATTGAGGTAAGTAGATGATAAAAGTAACCTGAATGAAAATGGAGGTTCGGGTGGAAAACCCCTACCTTAAGTCCGAAGGTGTTCCTCAATTGATCTTAATGACACGAATAATAAAATTTTAGGTGAAAAAATTAATGATTATAGAACCTAATATACATTTAATTGATTTATTATAACTTTATTAGGTTCATTCATGGCCTTTTTATGGGTTAAGAGATTCAATTTCACTATTTGAGAGTGTTTCTTCCTTGGGTTTCATGTTCGATTTACTTATATTCATATACAGATAAACATGTAGAATGAGAATGGTTGTCTAGAATATAATTTGTATGTTATTAGTGAACAACCAGAAGATTACATGGTTATAAAATTCATTTGGTTATTGGGAGTGAAGATGAATCATTATATAAAACTTTAATAACAATTATTTGGGTTAATTGTCAATTTTTGATCAAAACAAACTCATTTTGATTTATAAATTAATATCATGTGTAAAAAAGGATTACAGAACCTTAAATAAGTTATAATACATATATTATATTCTGTTTCAACTATAAAAATGGTTTCATGACCATATTTGAAGATAGTAATAGAAGTTGAAAACCCATCGTCCTTGAATGTGATAAATTAACACATCTCAGATGGTGTTTTCATTTCTAGTATAAAAGAAGGGGAAAGGAGAGATGATGAATAATTATTCCTTTATCATAACAACATTCCAGTACATGTAAGGTACTGGAGTTATCATAGATTTTGGATGAAAGGAGGTGAGAAAAGAAAAATAAAATATAGGAAATTGAAATAAAATAAATGAAAAGAGGAATTAACCTCTTGGAGTAATCTTCCTTGAGAGCCTCTTTAGGAGAGAGGTTTTGGTCTTTTTATGAGACTGAGGGATAATGGACGTGGGGTAGGATATTGGGATGATATTTTAGGAGAATTTAGACAATTAAAAATTCTTTATAGGAGTGTAGATAAGAGAGAGAGTGTGTGAGTGTGAGGGGGGTGGGGGTGGGGGTGGGGGGTGGGGGGTTATAACGGAGGAGATGAGTGTTTTCCCATTATTTTATTATTTTTTCAAAGAAAACCAATAGTATTGATTTTTGTGAACAAGAATATTAATATTTTAATGTGAGTTCGAACCAAGTGTGCTTACATCATCCATGATGCTAGGAATAGAAAATTTAACTAATAATGTATATATACGACAAATTATCGTATTTTACTATTTCTAAAAAAATTCAAGTATTTCAGAAAAATCTAAAAAATTCACCACAACCATTTTTCAATGTTTAGAATTAAAAAATGAACTCCATTTTTTAAAAATAATTTTCTAAATATAATTAATTTAATTTTTAAATAAAATCATAATTTATTTAAAAAATAAAAATTTTAAAACTATAATTCGTTTTATATCACCTTGAAAAATCAATCAAGATATCATTATCTTATAACCTTAAGAAAATAAAATAATAATATGATATACTATTCATAAGGGTTATATTAATATTCATATCACTATTCATAAGAGTATGTTACTATTCACAAAAAATTAAGTTTGTCTTATCAGACTCTAAATATCTTACTAAACGCAACCGTGTATTTCAGTTTTTCAAAATTCAAATCACAGAGGTAGAAAAATTATGTTTACTAGCTAGGTTATAACAAAGTGTTGTTTTGTAGAGACTCAATATTTCATGCATTCAATATTAAATTTATTTTCAAAATATTGGGGTGTTACATTATCCCATCATTCCAAAACTTTCATCCTCAAAATTACTAGAATGTTACCTCACAAAAAATATTTGGGTAGCTCTTCATTAAGATCCTCAGGCTCCCATGTTGCCTTTTTGATTTTATGATTTTTCCAAAACATCTTTACCAGTCGATTCGTCTGATTCCTCAACACTTTTTTTTAGTGTCTAGAATCTGGATAGGCTCTTAACAGTAAGATAGGTCAGGTTCCAATTCTATACCTTTATAAGTGAGGATATGCATTGGGTTTGGAATGTACTTTATCAACAATGAGACATGGAACACATTGTTTACTTTAGATAGGCTAGGTGTAATAGCCAAACGATATGCAAAAGCTCTAATTCTTTCTATAATTTCAAAAGGGCCTATGTACCTAGGGATTAGTTTCCCTTTCTTCCCAAATCTTATAACACCCTTACATGGAGATAGTTTTAAGAAAACATGATCTCCCACTTGAATCTCCAAATACTTCCTTCGATTATCAATATATATTTTCTGTCTTCTTTGAGCTTCTTTGATATGGCTTTGAATAGTCTTTACCTTTATTTTTGTTTCCTCCACAAGCTCTAGGCCCACAAGCTTCCTTTCTTCAACTTCATCCCTACAAGTTGGTGTGTGACATCTCTTTCCATAAAATGATTTATATAATCCCATTTGAATACTTTAATGGAAAATATTATTATAGGAAAACTACACTTAAGGTAAATATTTATCCCACATACCTTTAATTTCAAGTGAACATGATCTCAACATGTCCTCTAAGGTTTGGATTGTCCTTTCTGATTGCCCGATAGTTTGTGGGTGATAAAAAATACTCAATCGAAGCTCAATATCCAAAGATTTATAAATAATTTTCCATAATTTTGATGTAAATTGTAGATCATGATTAGAAACAATTGAGAGAGGTGCTCCATGAAGTCTCAAAACTTCATTGATATAGAGTCGTGCTAGGAACTCTAGTGGAAAATCCTCCCTTATAGTGAAGAAATGTACATATTTCGTAAATCGATCAACAGTTACCGATATTAAATCATTCTTTCTCAGAGTTTTGGGTAATCCAATGAAACAATACATGGTGATGTTATCCCATTTCTGTGTAGTAATAGATAGTGATTGCATGACTTCTCTAGGATGTTGTTGGTTGGCCATCACTTATTACCATACTAAACATCTTGATACATAATCAGCAATTTCCTTCTTCATGTTATCCCACCAGAATTGTTATTTAAAATCTCTATACATTTTAGTTATACCAGTGTGTATAGAGAAATTTGAGTTATGAGAATCATCCAATAACTCCCTTTTCAGCTCGGGTAGAGAGGGAACACATAGCCTCTTCCCAAAATTCAGAATTCCATCTTCACACATGAAGTCAACCAACTTCCCATCTTTCAAAACATTAATTTTATTTTAAATATTCTCGTCATCAGATGTGAAGTTTAAATTATTTCCAATAAAGACGATTGGGCAACCATTTGAAAAATTAGCGATGTTTCACCTTATTTGATAATTCCCATATTTATCCTCACTAAATCCATGTACAAAGGATCCTTGTAAATCCTCATTTTGTTGAGAACTACATGATCCTTCTTACTCAATGCATTAACTACCTTGTTTTCCTTTCTTGGGTGGCATTGTATGGAAAAATCATAATCCTTGAGTAGTTCGAGTCAATACCTTTGCCTCATGTTGAGTTATTTCTGTAATAAGATATATTTTAGACTCTTATGATCTGTATATATCCAAAATTTTTGTCCATAAAGATAATGTATCCATATCTTTATATCAAAGATTACTACTGATAACTCAAGATAATGATTAGGATAGTTTTATTCATGAATTTTTAACTGCCTTGATTCATAGGCATTAACTCTATCAATCTGTATAAGGACACAAACAAGTCCTTTATTTGATGCATCACTATAGATCAAAAACCCATCATTCCCCGATGGTAGAGTTAGGACTATATAATTCACTAATATCCTATTCAATTCTTTGAAAAAGTCCTCACATTATTTTTTCCATAAAAACTTAACCCCTTTACGTGTAAGCTTGGTCATTGGGTTGGGTAAATAGGTGAAGTTTTGAATGAAACACCGATAATAACCTATTAAACCAATAAAAATATGTACCACAGTTATGTTTGTTGGATTAGTCCATTCTTGCACAACCTTTTTCTTCATAGGATCAAGAGATATTCCATTCTTAGAGACAATGTGTCCAAGAAAAGAAACTGATTGAAGATAAAATTCACACTTTCTAAACTTCCCATATAATTCATTTCTTATAAGAGTATTCATAATAGCACGCAAGTGATTTTCATGATCTTATTAGCTTTTAGAGTATACCAAGATATCATCAATAAATACCACCACAAAATCATAAAGATATTCCTTGAAAAATCTATTCATTAAATCCATGAAAACAGATGGTTCATTAGTCAATCCAAAAGGCATTACTATAAACTTGTAATGACCATAACTGGTTTGAAATACTGTATTTGGAATATCTTCCTTCCTCACATGCAACTATTGATATCCAAATCAAAGATCAATCTTCAAAAAATATTGGGATCCATGGAGTTGATCAAATAAATCATCAGCGTAAGGTAGGGGAAACTTGTTCTTTATTTTTATAACATTGATATCTCTAAGGTCAATGCACAACCTCATAGATCCATCTTTCTTCTTAATGAAAAGAACAGGGGCTCCCCATGGAGAAACACTAGGGAGAATAAATCCTTTATAACTCAATTAATATAGTTGTTTTTTCAATTCTACTAATTCCACAGTGTCCATTCTATAAGGGGTCTTTGATATGGGGATTGAATGAGGAATTAAATCAATATAGAACTCAACTTCTTGCTATGGATGATGTCCAAGTAAATATTTCGGAAACACATGAAAATATTATTGCACAATAGGTACGCCCTCTATTTGAACATTCCTTTACTCACCCATAGATACTGCATTCTCTTCCTCTCCAATAATTGAATTCATTAGAGCTACTAGGGGTGGATTTAGATGATAATCATATAGTTATGGTTCTACTCTAAAGATAAGGGATTCCACATCATCCTCAGAAATTGTAACCTCCTTCTTATTTCAATAAATATTTGCATCATGATTAAAAATCCAATCTATACTGAGGATTAAATCAAAGTCAATCATGTGTATGATAATAAAATTAGTAGATAAAGTATGTTTATATATTATAATGGGGACAACCTGACACAAGTTTGTTGTGATGATAATTCCCTTAGAAGTTTTGACTGATAACTCCCTTATTAAATCAAATTAGAAATATCTAATTTTCTTGGTAAACTGGGAAGATGTGAAAGAATGTGATGATCCAAAATCAAATAAAACATTGGCTCAGTTTGAGGAAATGATTAAAGTACCTACCACCATGTCATTTGGAACTTCAATATCAGCAATTGTGATCGCATAAGCTTGTCCCTTCTCCCTTGTCCTTTTCTAAGACACATTTCCTTGATGATTTGAAAAATCATAAGCATAATGTACCATATCCCTACAATTATAGCATTTAACATTAATAGATTCTTTATTCCCCTTACAAATACCAGCATGATTTTCTTTCTGTCTACACTTGTAGTACAACCCTTTTACTTTTAAGTAGGCACCAGGGTGTTTCCTTCCACAATTATTATAGGGTGGAAAGTCAACTCTTCCCATATTCCCCATTTTTTTTATTTCCTTTTACATAGTTTTCAGCAACAATCTTCTTCTCTTACTTTCCTTTAAAGTCATAAGACTTAGAGAAATATTTTTCTATCTTGATAGAACATGATACTATATCTTCGTATGATGAGAAAGTTTGGTAGACCAGTACCCTCTAGAGGAATGGATTTAGGTTATCAAATAATTAGTCTATCTTGCTAATTAGATTACGTATATAGTCCACAACATTACTTAAAGACCTTTTTAAGTTAGCTTCATACTTTTCAACATTCTCATCATCATTTTTCCTCAAAATCAAAAATTTCCTTTCCATATCCACTCGCTGTTCACGAAGATAATATTTCTCTATGAAAATTTCTTTAAATTCACTCCATTCCATATTTTTTATATCTTACTCCTCCTTTTTGTTTTGAATTAATGACCACCATTGATCAGCATATACCAACAAATGAAAAACTTCAATGACAACCTTATCCCTTTCTTTACTCCCTAAGGCAAGAAATATATTCTCTAAGGAACTTATCCACTACTCTGCTAAAAATGGGTTTGTAGTCCCATTAAATGGTGGATGATGTTATTTCATAAAGTGATCGAACATAGCTACTCCACTATGTGGATGTAGATGCTCCATACGGGTAAGGTTATTGTTCATAACCTGAGTAAGTTTTCCTAATATAGTTATAAGTTACTCCACACCAGTCGCAGCTCCAGATCCAATGTCATTATCTTACAAAGGAGGAAAATCCCTACATGGGATACATGCATTCATGCAGTTTCCATTCCTTCCACTTGACACCATTTCTAAATAATATCATACAATATATCAGGTTATGAATCATAATGTTCTATCTCAATATATAAAAAGTACTTAACATAAATTTAAATCCTATGCATGGATAATATAATAATCATAAACATGGTTTCTTTGAGGAAAAATTTATATTTAAATCCTTTAGAATGGATTGTAAATAAAATGTGAATTATACTAAGAATATCCCCCAGGAGTTTCAAACCAGGTACGCAGTAAGTCCCATTATCGTGTACCAGGATACCCTAGGTCAAGCCTAAAACTCATTGTCGGATTTTTCACTCCTAGGTACATCTATGCCATAACCAAATCCACTTGTAGTATATATAAAGAGATGTATTTTCTAGAAAGATCAACATAATATATTCCTTACCAAAATTCAAGGAGTTCTTGTAGGTTTATCCTCAAATACTATCTTAGGGGTTTCCCCCTAATCTATGTTTTATAAATCTACTTTCCAAGTTTTCTACTAAATTCCTCTGATACAAACTGTAAAGACCTGACCCCAGTTTCTCGGTACCGGTGCCTTATTACATTACATTGGCATGATTACAAGAAATTCGTATCCTGAAGGAATGAATATTTAAGTAGATTTGGAAATCCAGATACATACATAAGTTCAAAATTACATCTTTAAATGAAAAACAATAAATAAGTTCCATTGTGTACATCCACCACTCTAAGATTATCCCAAAAAGTCAATCATAATATTCCTCTTCATGTCCTGGAAAAAATGAAACATAAGAAGGGGTGAGATCAGATGATCAGTAAGGGTAATAAATATAGTGGAATATATCATAAACATAGAAATTAGGCGTGGTTAATAATTGAAAACACATGCCTTTTAAAAATAATAAACTTGAACACATTATGGCAGGAATATGATCTGAGTAATTATTTCCATAAGAAAATATAATAATGGGTATTCTACTAGTCGAATAACCACATGAAGTATGAATTTATAGATTCATAATGAAGGAAATGCATATGTGGGACATTATAAAACATACCATCAAGGCCTTGGTGAAGAAATCTAAAAATGATTAAGGCCTCAGCCAAAACGATATCTAAAAAATGGTCAAGGCCTAGGACAAGTCCATATCTATTTATCTCATGAGACCTAACAGTGCATTAAGGGGATATAGTGGGCCCCACCCATAACATAATAAGTCCAATGCATTCTTCATATGAACGGGGATAAACATAAATATAAAAAACATATATATTCATATTGAAACTAACATATGAAATGTAAATAACTTTCCCCGAACATTAAGCATAAACAATAACCATTCAGAGTAAATTGGTGAATGGTTTTAAGATAGAAAATCCACAGTCAACCTAATAATAAACCATTAAATTAAATATGGTATACTATATCATAAATATTAATCCCAATAATACATAATAATCAATAGGAGTGTTGAAATAGATGAAGATATTCTTATAAAATCATCGAGTAATTCTTGAGATAAATACTCTTTTACTTTGAAAAGAATATTTCTTTAAAAAAGTTTTTGTAAAAAACCATAACTGAAGTAATATAGTATTTTTATAATAAAATTAGTGATTTTAGAAATATAATTTTTTTTATAAAAACATATTATAGAGTGCCCTTGGAAATAGGTAAGAATTTGAGAAATTCCCTTGAGTCAGGCTTGTTTTTCAGGAGGAATTTTTGAAAGATCCTTTTAAAACATATAATTCCCCATAAATTATAGTATAATTATGGTTAGTAAAAATATATATAATATTAACATATAATTAATTAGGTGTATATATTAATTACTAAGAATTTAATTGATTTAAGTATATAATAAAGGTAACCCGAATGAAAATGGTGGTTAGTGTGGAAAACCCTTACCTTAAGTCTGAAGGTGTTCCTCAATTGATCTTAATGACCTAAATAATTAAATTTTAGGTTCATAAATTAATTATTAAATAAATTCATCTAAATTTAATCGATTAATTATAACCTTATTAGGTTCATTAATGACCTTTTTATGGGTTAAGAGATTCAATTCCACTGTTTGGGAGCGTTTTCTTCCTTGGTTTTCCTGATCGATTTACTTATATTCATGTACAAATAAACATGTAGAATGAGAATGGTTATCCAGAATAGAAGTTGTATGTTATTAGTGAAAAAAATATTGCATGTTTATAATTTTTTTTGGTTATTGGTAGTGAAGATGAATAATTATATAAATCTTTAATGACAATTGTTTGGGTTAATTGGCGGTTTTTGATCACAATGAACTCGTTTTGATTTAAAAATTAATATCATGTCTACAGAAGGATTTCAGAACCTTAAATAAGTTATAATACATATATTATAGTCTTTTTCAACCATAAAAATGGTTTCATGAGCAGAATTGAAGATAGTAATAGAAATTGAAAACCCGTCATCCTTGAATGTGATAAATTAACACATCTTGGATGGTGTTTTCATTTATAGTATAAAAGAAGGGGAAAAGAGAGACGATGAAGAATTATTTCTTTATCATAAAAAAATTCTAGTACATTTGAGGTACTGGATTCATCACAAAATTTGAATTAAAGGAGGTGAGGAAAGAAAAAGAAAAGAATGGAACTTTAAATAAAAGAAATGAAAAGTGGAATTTACCTCTTGAAGTAATCTTCCTTGAGAGCTTCTTTAGGGGAGAGGTTTTGGTCTTTTTATGATTCTAAGGGATGATGGACATGGGGGAGGATCTTGGGATGTCATTTGAGCAGAATTTAGACAAGGAAAAAGGCTTGAGATGAGTGAAGAGAAGAGGGAGTGGGGGGTTATAGTGGGGGGGGGGTTCCCATTATTTTACACATTATTTTATTATTTTGCAAAAGACAACCACTAATACTGATTATTGTGACAAAAAATAGTAATATGTGCATGTGAGTGCCAAAAAAGTGTTCTTACATCATCCATTATGCTAGGAATAGTTAATTTAACTGATAATGTATATATACAGTATTTTACCATATTTTACTATTCATAAAAAATTTGAGTATTTCAGAAAAATCCCAAAAATTCACCCTAACCATTTTTTGACGTGTACAATTAAAAAATGAACTCCATTTTTGAATTTTTTTTCCAAATATTCTTAATTTAATTTTTAAATAAAATCACAATTTATTCGAAAAAAACTATTTTAAAACTATTATTTATTTTATATCACCTTGAAAAATTAATCAAGATATCATTATCTTAAAACCTTAAGGAAATAAACTAATAATATGAATTACTATTCATAAGGGTCATATTAAAATTCACTTTACTATTCATAAGGGTATGTTACTATTCACCAAAAATTAAGTTTGTCTTATCAGACTCTAAATATCTTACTGAACGCAACTGTGTATATCAGTTTTTCAAAATTCAAATCATAGAGGTGGAACAATTTTGTTTACTGTCTAGGTTATAAAAAAGTGGTGTTTTTTATAGACTCAGTTGTTCATGAATTCAATATTAAATTTATTTTTAAAATATTTGGGTGTTACATTATCCCCTCATAAAAATTCATCCTCGAAATTACTAGAATGTTACCTCACAAAAAGGTATGGGTAGTTCTTCATCATAAGTTCCTCAGGATCCCATGTTTCCTCTTCAATTTTATGATTTTTCCAAAGTATCTTTACCAGCCAGGTTATCCAATTCCTCAACACTTGTTCTTTAGTGTCCAAAATATGAATAGACTCTTCAAAGTAAGATAGTTCAGGTTCTAATTATATACCTTCAGAGGTGAGGACATGCATTATGTCTGGCATGTACTTTCTCAAAAATGAGACATAGAACACATTTTTCACTTTAGATAATCTAGGTGGCATAGCCAAATGATATGAAATATATCCAATTCTCTCTATAATTTCAAAAGGGCCAATGTACCTAGGGCTCAATTTTCCTTTCTTCCCAAATCTCATAAAACCCTTCTATGGAGATACTTTTAAAAAAACATGATCTCCCACTTGAAACTCCAAATAATTCTTTCGATTATCAGTATATATATTTTTTCCTACTTTGAGATGCTTTGATATGGATTTGTATAGTATTTAACTTCACTATTGTTTCCTCCACAAGCTCTAGGCCCACAAGCTTCCTTTCTCCAACTTCATCCCAATAAGTTGGTGTACGACATCTCTTTCTATACAATGCTTCATATGGTGCCATTTGAATACTTGAATGGAAACTATTATTGTAGGAAAACTCCAATAAAGGTAAATATTGATCCCACGTACCTTGAAATTCATGTGAACATAATCTCAACATGTACTCTAAGGTTTGGCTTGTCCTTTTTGATTTCCCGTCAGTTTGTGAGTGATAAACAATACTCAATTGAAGCTCAATGTCTAAATATTTCTGAATACTTTTCCATAATTTTGATGTAAATCATGGATCATGATCAAAAACAATTGAGAGTCATGCTACATGAAGTCTCAAAACTTCATTGATATAGAGTTGTTCTAGGCACTCTAGTAGAAAATCCTCCCTTATAGCGAGGAAATATGAAGATTTCATAAGTTGATAAACAATTACCCATATTGCATAAATATTTCTTGGAGTTTTGGGTAATCCAGTGACAAAATCCAGGGTGATGTCATCCCATTTCCATATAAGAATTGGTAGAGGTTGCATGAATACTCTAGGATGTTTTCATAAGGCCTTCACTTGTTGACAAACTAAATATATTGATACATAATCTATAATTCCCCTCTTCATGTTCTACCACTAGAATTTTTCTTTCAAATATTTATACATTTTAGTGGTACCAGGATGTATAGAGAAATTTGAGCTATGAGCATCATACAATAACTCCATTTTCAGCTCGGGTAGAGAGGGAACACATAGCATCTTCCCAAATTTCATAATTCCATCTTCACACATGAAGTCATCCAACTTCCCATATTTCAGAGCATTAATTTTCTTTTGAATATTCTCATCATCAGACTGTGAAGCTTTAATTCTTTCCAATAAAGATGGTTGGGAAACCATTTTAAAAAGTAGTGATGTTTCACCTTCTTTGATAATTCCCATATCTGTTCTCACTAGATCCATGTACAAAGGATCCTTATCAATACTCATTTTTTTGAGAACTCCATGATCCTTCCTTCTCAATGAATCAACTACCTTGTTTGCCTTTCTTGGGTGGTAGTGTATGGAACAATCATAATACTTGAGTAGTTCGAGCCACCACCTTTACCTCATGTTGAATTCTTTTAATGAGAAGATATATTTTAGTCTCTTATGATCTGTATATATCCAAAAATTTTCTCCATAGAGAAAATATCTATATATATTTAGAGAAAATATTATCACTTCTAACTCAATATCACGAGTAGGATAGTTTTTCTCATAAAATTTTAACTTCCTTGATGCATAGGCAATAACTCTATCATTCTGCATAAGGACACAACCAAGTCCTTTCTTTGATGCATCACTATAGATGGAAAACCCATTATTCCCCTATGGTAGAGTTAGGATCAAATAATTCACTAATATTCTCTTCAATTCTTCTAAATAGTCCTCAAATTATTTTTTCCATACAAACATAACCCCTTTACATGTAATATTGGTCATTGGGTTGGCTAAATGAGTGAATTTATGAACAAAATGCTGATAATAACCTACTAAACCAATAAAACTACGTACCTTAGTTATGTTCATTGGAGTAGTCTATTCTTGCACAACCTTTTTCTTCATAGGATCAATAGATATTCCATCCTTAGAGACAATGTGTCCAAGAAAGGAAACTGATTGATGCCAAAATTCACACTTTCTAAACTTCCCATATAATTTATTTCTTCTAAGAGTCTTTAGAATAGTGTACAAGTGATTTTCATGATCTTTATATCTTTTGGAGTATACAAAGACATCATCAATAAATAACACCACAAAATCATCAAGATATTACTTGAAATATCTATTCATTAGATCCATGAAAACATATTGTATATTGGCTAGTCCAAAAGGCATTACTGTAAGCTCATAATGCCTATACCTAGTTGGAAATGCTGTCTTTGGAATATCTTCCTTCCTCACATGCAATTGATGATATCCAGATCGAAGATTAATCTTCAAAAAATATTGGGCTCTATGAAGTTGATCAAATAAATCATCAATGCGAGGTAGGGGATACTTGTTCTTTATTATTATAGCATTGATCTACCTGTAGTCAATAAACAACCTCATAGATCCATCTTTCTTCTTAATGAAAAGAATAGGGGATCCCTATAGAGAAACACTAGGGTGAATAAATCCTTTATCACTCAATTACTATAGTTGTTTCTTCAATTATACTAATTCCCTGGTGGCTATTCTATAAGGGGTCTTTGATATGGACCTTGAACTAGTAATTAAATCAATATAGAACTCAAATTCCCACTCTGGAGGATGTCCAGGTAAATCCTACGGAGACAAATCAATATATTCTTGCACAATAGGCATTTAATCTATTTGAACATTACTTTCCTCACCCATAGATATTGTGTTATCTTCCTCCCCAATAATTGAATTCATTAGAGATACCAGGGGTGGATCTAGATGAGAATCATATGGTGATGTTTTTTCTCTAAAGATAAGGGATTCCACATTGTCATAAAAAATTATAACCTCCTTCTTCTTGTGATAAAGTTTCACATCATGGTTCAAAATCCAATCCATACTGAGGATTATATAAAATTAAATCATGGTTATGATAATAAAATCAGAAGATAAATCACATTTATATTCTATAATGGGGACAACCTGACACAACTTTGTTGAAATGATACTTCCCTTAGGAGTTTTGACCGACAACTCCCTTATTAGATCAAATTATAAATATATAATTTTCTTGGAAAACTGAGAAGATATGAAAGACTGTGATGATATAGAATCAAATAAAGCATTGGATAAGTTTGAGGAAATGATTAAAAGTACCTACCACCACTCCATTAGGAACTTCAATATCAGCAGTTGTGATCATATAAGATTTTACCTACTACCTTTGCCTTTTATGAGGAAAGTTTCCTCAACACTTTGTAAAATCATTATCATAGTGTCCCATATCCCTAAAATTATATCATTGAACATTAATATATTCTTTATTCCTCTTTAAAACACCAGCATGATAGCCTTTCTATCCACACTTCTAGAACACCCCTTTTAGTTTTAGGTAGGCACTAGGGTGTTTCCTTCCATAATTATTACAGGGTGGAAAGTTAACTCTTCGCTTCTTACACATTTACTTATTTCCTTTTACAGAGTTTTTATAAACCCTCTTCTTCTCTTGCTTTCCATTAAATTTATAATACTTAGAGAACTCTTTTTCCATCTTGATAGCACATGATACTATATCTTCGTATGATGAGAATGTTTAGAAGAACAACGACTATTGAAGGAATGGATTTAGGCCATCAAAGAATCGATCAATCTTACTTTGTGGATTATGTATATAGTCCAAAATATTCCTTGCTAACCTTGTAAAGTTAGCTTCATAATTTGTAACATTCTCATCATCCTTTTGCCTCAAATTCATAAACTACTTTTCCATATCCACTTGCTGTTCATGAGGAAAGCATTTCTCTAAGAAAATTTATTTAAATTCACTCCATTCCATGTTTTCTATGTCTTCCTCATCCTTTGTGTTTTGAATTAGTGACCACCATTTATCAACATATCCCGAAAGATGATAAAATACCATGAAAACCTTATCCCTTTCATTACTTCCCAAGGGGAGAAATATGTTCTCTAAGGAACTTATCTACTGCTCCACTAGGAATGAGTTTATAGTCCCATTAAACGATGAAGGATGTTGTCGCATAAATAAATATAACATAACTCCTCCAAATTTTGTATTTGGATTCTCCATACGGGTAAGGTTATTTTTCATAACCTTAGTAAGTTGTCCCAATATAGTTATAAGTTGCTCTGCACCAGTCACAGCTCTAGAGCCAACATCATTATCTTACACAGGAGGGAAATCCCTTCATGGGATACGCGCGTTCATGAGATTTCCATTCCTTACACTAGGATCCATTTCTAAATAATGGAATACACTAGATTATGTTATGAATCATAATATAATATCTCAACTTAGAGAAAATACTTAACATAAATTGAAATCCTATGCATGGATAATCCCATAATCATAAGAATGGTTTCTTTGAGGAAAAATTTACATTTAAATTCTTCATAATGGATTGTAAATAAAATGTTAATTATCCTAAGAACATCCCCTAGGAGTTTCAAACCAGGTGCATATTAAGTCCCATTGTTGTGTACTAGGATACCCTAGGTCAAGCCCGAAACTCCTTGTTAGAGTTTTTACTCTTAGGTACATCTTTTCTAGAACCACGTCCACTCGTAGTATCTAGACAAAGATGTATTTGATAAAAAGGTAAAAATAATCTATTACTTACCAAAATTATAGGGTGTTCTTGCATGTTTATCATCAAATAATATCTTAGGGTTTTTTCCCTAATATACATTTTCTAAATATAGTTTCCAATATTTTTACAAAACATCCTCTGATACCAAATTTAAAGTCCTGACCCCAGTTGCCCAGAGCTGGTGTCTTATGACATTACATTGGCATGATTACAAGAAAGTAGTATCCTGAAGGAACGAATATTTTAGTAGATTTGGAAATAAAGATACATATATAAGTTCAACATTACAACTTGAAATGAAAAACAACAAATAAGTTCCATTAGAAACATCCACTACTCTAAGATTATCCCTACAAGATAATCATAATATAACTCTTCATGTACTAGGAAAAATGAAACCTAAGAATAGGTGAGATTAGATGCTCAGAAAGGGTAAGAAATATAGTAGAAGATATCATAAAAATAAACATTAGGCATGGTTAATAGTTTAAAAAACATTCCTTTAAAAATAATAAACTTGAACACATTATGGCCGGAATATGAGCCGAGTAATTATTTCCATAATAAAACACAATCATGGGTATTATACAAGTAAAATAACCACATGAACTATGAATTTATAGCTTCATAATGAGGTAAATTAATATTCTAGACATTATAAAACATATCATCAAGGTCTCGACCAATAAATCTAAAAATTATTAAGGCCTCAACCAAAACCATATCTAAAAATGGGCAAGGCCTCGACCAAGTCCATATCTATTTGTCTCATGAGACCTACTGATGAATAGAGGGGATATAACAGGACCCACCCATCACATAATAATTCCAATGAATTCCTCATATAAATGTGGATAAACATAAACAACATTTACATTCATATTAAAACTAACATATGAAATGTAGATAACTTTCCACGAACATTAAGCTTAAACACTAACCATTGGGAGTAAATTGGTGAATGGTTTTAAGATAGAACATAAACAATCAAACTAATCATAAACCATTAAATTAAATATGGTAGATTATATAATAAATATTAATTCCAATAATACATAATAATCAATAAGAGTGTTGAAACAGATGAATATACTCAAATAATATTATCGAGTAATTCTTGAGATAAATACTCTTTTACTTTGAAAACAAGAGTTATTTTGGAAAAGTGTTTGTACAAAAAAAAGTAAGATATTATTTTTATAATAAAATTAGTTAATTTATAAATATAATTGTTTCTAAAATATATTATTTAGTGTCCTTGAAAATAGTTAATAATTTGAGAAATTCCCTTGAGTCAGGCTTGTATTTCAGGAAGAATTTTTGAAAGATCCTTTTAAAAAATATAATTCCCCATAAATGAAGGTATGATTATAGTTGGTAAAAATATATATAACATTCACAAAAAAATTTAGGAGGAGTAAATATTAAGGAATAATAATTTAATTGAGTTAAGTAGATAATAAAAGTAACCTGAATGAAAATGGAGGTTCGGGTGGAAAACCCTTACCTTAAGTCCGAAGGTGTTCCTCACTTGATCTTAATGACCTGAATAATCAAATTTTAGGTCCATAAATTAATAATTAAATAACCTCCAATACATGTAATTGATTAATCATAACCTTATTAGGTTCATTCATGGCCTTTTTATGCATTAATAGATTCAATTTCAATGTTTGGGAGCGTTTTCTTCCTTGGTTTTCATGATTGATTTACTTATATTCATGTACAGATAAACATGTAGAATGAGAATGGTTATTTAGAATAGAAGTTGTATGTTATTAGTGAAAAACCAGAATATTACATGGTTATAATTTTTTTTGGTTATTGGGAGTGAATATGAATCATTGTATAAAACTTTAATGACAGTTGTTTGGGTTAATTAGCGGTTTTTGATCACAACAAACTCATTTTGATTTATAAATTAATATCATATGTAAAAAAGGATTCTAGAACATTAAATAAGTTATAATACATATATTATACTCTGGTTCAATCATAAAAATGGTTTCATGACCAGAATTGAAGATGGTAATAGAAATTGAAAACCCATTGTCCTTGAATGTGATAAATTAACACATCTCATATGGTGTTTTCATTTCTAGTATAAATGAAGGGGAAAGGAGAGATGATGAAGAATTATTACTTTATCATAAAAAAATTAAATTAAATGTACGGTACTGGATTCATCATAATATTTGGATGAAATGAGGTGAGGAAATAAAAAAATAGAGTAACTTGAAATAAAAGAAATGAAAAGAGGAATTTACCTCTTGAATTAATCTTCCTTGAGAGCCTCTTTAGGGGAGTGATTTTGGAATTCTTATGATACCAAGGGATGATAGACATGGGGAAGGATCTTTGAAGGATATTTGATCATAATTTAGAAAAGGAATAAGGCTTGAGATGAGTTAAGAGAAGAGGGAGTGGGGGGGGGGGGGTTATAGTGGAGGAGAGAAGGGGTTTCCCATTATTTTACTCATTATTTTATTATTTTTCTAAATTCAACCAATAGTATTGATTATTGTAACCAAGAATAGTAATATATGCATGTGATTTTGAAACAAGTGTTCTTATATCATCCATGATTATAGGAATAGTGAATTTAACTAATAATGTATATATACGGTAAATTACCATATTTTACTATTCATAATTTTTTTGAGTATTTTAGAAAAATCCCAAAAATTCACCCTTAACATTTTTTGATTTGTAAAATTCAAAAATGAACTCTATTTTTTGAAAATAATTTTCTAAATATTATTAATTTATTTTTTAAATAAAATCACAATTTATTCAAAAAATAACATTTTTAAAACTAGAATTCATTTTATATCACCTTGAAAAATTAATCAAGATCTCATTTTCTTATAAACTTAAGACAATAAAATAATAATATAATTTACTATTTATAAAGGTCATATTACTATGCATATTACTATTCATATTACTATTCATAAGGGTATGTTAATATTCACCAAAAATTTAGTTTATCTTATTAGACTCTAAATACCTTACTGAACACAACCGTGTATGTCAGTTTTTCAAAATTTAAATCGCAGAGGTTGAAAAATTAGGTTTAATGGCTTGGTTATAACAAAGTGGTGTTTTTTAGAGGCTCAGTGTTTCATGCATTAAATATTAAATTTATTTTCAAAATCATGGGGTGTTACAATATCCATGATCAAGGTTCAATTTGGATCCCTTGTGGTGCGGTTGAGGTACGGTTGGAGATTCACATCAGTTTTAAAGGTTTTCTCCACCCAAGGTAGTTGATTCTATTCTTAACCATTGTTTGATGAATTTATTTTTCTTTCTTGAACATATTGGAGTGTTCTATGATTATTGTGAGTGGTGAAAAGGTGGTTTTTGAAATAATTTGGTAACTTTTTGGTTTGAAAATGGTTTTTCTATATGTAATTGGGTGTATTCATGGTGTGAATCCTAGTTTTTATTCTTAGAATTGTTTTTATAAATTTTATAAATGATTTGTTAAATTATGTATGTGTTGGAAAAGATGATTGGAAAATGTTTTGGTTTGTGTATGATTTTAAAATAGGATTTTTATTATGAAAGTGATGTCTTATAATGTGTATTTCATTGTTTGGTTTATGAATTGAAAAGTGGTGTGTTATGTGAAACGTGGAACTTGATTGAGAAAAAAATGGAAGCCCGGGTAACTAGGTGGGTGGACTAGGACTAGTGTTCTAGTGATACCAAAGTGGCTTCGTCTTGGTTTCACTTAGTAGGATTGATGATAACATTGCTAAATAAATATTAATAATGATTAGAGACCACTAGGCCATTGGGGTGTACCCACCTAGTGGTTTGTGCATTATGACTCTATTAGTCATGGTTTCCAAGCCATTTTTTTACCAAGACATGAGGTTCTAGTGTCCCACTTCCAGATAGTGCCTAGAGGTTTCTCCCATCACTAGTGCTCTTTGGTTATATCTCACTTACCATCGACATAAAATATGATTTGTTGGAAACTTATAATGTGATATTGTTTTCTTTTAAAGTTGTTTTATCTTAAAGTTTTTCCCTTTTAAAGTGGTTTTCATTAAAGGTTGTTTTCCATAAAATGTTTTTATACTTGTCTTTATAAAAACTTGCAAGAATGTTTATTGCATGAAATCATTGTTGGGTGGAATCCTATTGGGCGTTATCTCACACCTTACCTACACCTTTGGGTGTAAGTAGACTTGGTAATGTTTGAATCAGGTAAGGGTAAAGCTTTTAGAGATGGTTGTTCAGGTTTCTATAGTTTCTCCTTGGTAAAACATTGTGGAGATAGATTGAGGGTGATTTAACTTTGCCATGTGGTGGTTTTTGAGTTAGTTTTCGGCCCTTCATTTATAGTAGCGTTTTTGTTTTTTGTTTGAAACTTGTAACTTGAAATCTAGAAATTGTTTAAGGCATGTTTGGTTATGAATTTTCAGATTCAGTTTGTTTATATTTTTTGGATGCTTTATGTTTACTAATTTGGGTAAATCATTCTCATGTTGTAATCATGATACTCGGGCACTTTTTTCCAGCCCATGGGGATTAGGAATGCCCCTCAATCCATGCTACAGACTAGGCCGAGCACCGGTTTAGATGACAAACCGACTTGGTTAGTGACAAAATGATATCAGATCAGGTTGCTCTTTAGGTCATGTTATTTGGAATTTTTTTGGATAGATTGGAGCTAGGACTGACGGGGCTTAGAGTTATGGTTGTGAGTAGGGTGCCTAACCATCACACCTCATGACAGACCTCAAGTCACCATGGGATGTTAGGATTTTTGTTTGACTTCTTCTCCAGGTGGGACATATAGGATAAATAATATACATGAACCTTGGGTGGGAGTTAAGTGGTTTGGTCATTTTATTGTCATAACAATATTGACTTCTTTTTATTACTTGTGATTGATAAAAATTTTCAGATTGGTCGTATTGATGATTTTCCTTATGACTGTTGTTTTTTGTTGCAACATGCTTCCCAGTATAATTCCCTTGCAACCGCGAAAAGAAGCCAAATAGATTTCTCCCTCACCTATTGATCATAGGTTGGCAGATGTTATAGTTCGGGCTATTCAGGATCTGGTACAAGGAGCAGGTCCTACACCTGGCCTAGTTAGAGAAGCTGAATCTAGTCCACAAAAGGAAAAATATTAGGAGTTTCTTAAGAATACGCATCCTTATTTATGAGGTATCATAGAGACACAGAAGGTGGAAGAATGGATTGAGAAGATAGAGTTCATGTTCGAGTTCATTTACACTTCTGAAGAATTCAGGGTGAAATGTGTCTCATTTCTATTATAAGGTCCCAATCGAAGGTGGTGGGACTCAGTGGTCCAAATGGGGAAGCACAAGTAGATAATATGGAAAGGCTTCAAGGATTTCTTCAATGACCAGTATTGACCTAAATTCTTGGATTATTCTAGATCCCATGAGTTTACGGATCTTGTTCAGGGGGTTTAGTTAGTAATGGAGTATGACAACTGCTTCACGGATCTAGTTCGGTACGCCCCTGAAATAGTTTCCAATGAACAGATGAAGGCTCGGATGTTTGAGAAGGGTCTGTAGCTAGAGATCTATTCCTATGTGTTTCTGTTGAAGATAAAGACCTATTTTTAAGTTTTTGATAATTATTTCATGGTTAAGATCAATTAGAAATAAAATTCTAGGTTTCATGGATTAGTGTCTGCTGTGAGTAGTGGCAGCTTGTCAGAGAAGAAGAGGAAGCAAGATGAACAAGGGAGAAAGGAAGGTGGTAGTTCGGGCCATCCTTCCAGGAAGTACTCATCTATGGATTATGATGTAGGGTCTGTGGTGTGCCACTAGTGTAGGAAGGTGGGACACATATGACCTATGTTTATTTCCCCTCCTAAGCCTTGTCATTAATGAAAAGTTATGGGGCACCTGCATCATTTTTGTAAGACGATGCACCCATATCAGAGTGGAGAGGGATCTGTGGCCTCCAGGGGAATGACAGCTCAGTCAGAACCATCCAGGATAGTGGGATATCGATTTAGTGGTTGTGTTAGCAGTACCAAATCATCTTCTGGAAAGATCCAGTTCAGGGAAAATCCTCAGGAGAGTAGTCGCTTTCAGGCTCAGGCCGAGGTGAAACATATTTATACAGTGGATTAGGCACCAGTAGAATCAGATGTAGAGCCCTCAATAGTTTGAGGTACCATTCTAATTTCATATTATATAACAACTATTTTGTTTGATATTGGTTCTTATGTATCTTTTATCTCTTTCCATCTTGTGAACCTGTTGAATCTTCTAACTGAGCTTATGCGATGGAGCTGGTAACGCCGTTGGATAAGAAGAAGGGGAAGGGTCTCAGGTGCACGTCTTGTGTGATCTCCATGTATGGGGTTGATATGGATTGATATTTCTTGGTCTTAGATATGGAACTATTGAATGTAATCCTTAAAATGGATTGGTTGGTTTAATTCCAATCACAAATTACTTTTTATAAGCGGCGGGTGATTTTCATGGCACCTGATGGGAGTACTCAAGTTTTTTTTGGAGAATGGGATCCTTAGTCAGGTTGTTCTGGACCTCCACTCTGAGAGTTGGGAAGTATTTCTTTTCAATTATCATTTCTCATGTTGAAGGAATATGGTGGCGCTCATAGGGGAAGATTACCTCATGTAGTGGATGAGTTCCCAGAGGTATTTATAGATGATTTTTCAGTTTTACCTCTAGAGAGGGATGTAGAGTTATCTATTAATTTGGCACCGGGGACACAACCAATATCTCCTACCTTATATCGTATGAACCCCACCAAGATGAGGGAATTAAAGATATAGCCAAAAAATTTGGAATCCAAAGGGTTAATTCACCCGAGTGTCTCTCCTTGGGCCACCACAGTCTTATTCATGAAGGACGAAATATCTCTTTGGTTATGTATCGATTACCGAAATTAGAGTACGGTAACAATCAAGAACAAGTACCCTTTTCTAAGAATTGATGAATTGTTCAACCAACTAAAAGGGGAAAAGTGATTCTATAAAATATACTTTCATTATGGTTACCACCAAGTTAGGGTAAAAGATGTGGATATCCTGAAAAATTCTTTCAGAAGAAGGTACAACCAATTCAAGTATTTGGTCATGCCTTTTTGGTTGAAAAATACTCCAGTGGTCTTCATGGAGCTCATAAACAGGGTGTTCCACCAGTATCTCGAATCCTTCATTATGGTATTCATAGATGATATACTGTTCTACTCAGGATCTAAGGAAGAAAATGGGCATCATTTTTGGATCATGTTGGGTGCTCTTCAGGATCATAGTCTTTATGCGAAGTTTTTGAAGTGCACTTTTTGGATCAGGGAAGTGAAGTTTATAGGCCATGTCATCTTGGAGCAAGGATTTTCAGTGGACCCTGAGAAGATCAATGCAGTTTTTTTCCGACACTTTCACCGGGGCGCGCGCGTCCGTTGCGTTCGGGGGATGTCGGTGTGACTCTGTTGCCCCTCATTCCCACTTTCCAAAGGCGGGTGGAATTTGATCCTTATTCAGGGATGTATTCTCCTTGATCGAAACGGGATGATGAGATGTCGGTTCTTCCTTCTATGAATTCCTCATCAGAACTTGTCACCTAGTCTGGGTCTCCCTTATAGATTTAATATGTTGTTCGTGAAACTCTTCCCAGTACCATGTTTCCATGGACGCCGGTTAATTACACTGCTTCTGTCAGGACATTCCAAGGGTTCTGGTCAGGGCAGAAACCTTCAGTTGGGGGAGTAGTCACGTCGAGGCACCACTGGCATGTCTGGACGCTGGGGAATTTGCGTGTCTATCTTTTTTCCCTTATTATAGTGATTATCGAGGGCGCAGAATCCCGAGGCATCCCACATCGAACGTCGGGAATAATATTCTGTAGGCATGTATCTGAGGTTTTCCTCAGCTTCCCATGTTTAACACAGGGTATGCCGCAAGTTTAACATCCAGCAAAGACGGATCAGAATGATCAGAACACCGATGAGGGTGGATCATATTGAGGAACCCCCTTGAGGGAACACTAATATTGGGGCCAGTTCATGGGCGACTTACTGAATGCTGTGGAGGGGAATGAGGTGGCATGATCTCACCGGGATGTGGCGGCCCGGGTAAGAATCAGGATGGATGATGGAGAATTGAATGGAGTGGAGGAGGAATGATAGAGTGTAACATCCCAAGTAACTAATGAATAATAGATATTTTTATCCATGTCTATTAATGATTAAGATAGTGTTTTAGAGGCTTAAAATGAAAATAAATACAATCTTATGCATGGAATAAACTAATATTCTTAAAAGATTGTTTTACTGCCTTTTGATGGAAAACCATTTTTGAATCTATATTTTGACAATTTTATAAACTATGTTTGTCAAAATAAACCTATCCTTTATTATTGGGACATCAAAATTTACCTTGTGTGAATTTTTGGTATTTTTCTGACAATATTCATTTTTTAATGAATAGTGAAAAATACTGCATTTTACATCAAAACTGCTTTTTAATCTAATTTATTTATATAATTAGATTATGTTTTGAATTTCTTTTGAAGTGAAATTAGAATATATTTTTACCATTTTATCCAATGGTGGTCATTGGAATCAATTTCACTTTGAAATTAGACTTAAACTGGTGTCAATTTTTTGATACTTATTGTTTTGTAAAAACACGCTATTTGCTCTGGCAGCGGGAATTAATTATTAAATTAATTAATGTGACTTATATGATTTAAATTTTTTAAAATGGACTTCATTTTTGAATTCGGAATATCAAATATAGCTTAGGGTGAATTTTTGGTAATTTTCTGAAAAACTTCAATTTTTGATGAATAGTGAAACCACTAAGTGGTAATCAAGCAAACTGATTTTTCAGTTAAATGAAAGTTTACCACTAATGTGTATTGAATTTTAAAAATCTGACATATATGGTTGTCATTAGTATGTAAAATGTGGTTCAATGATATTATAATAATTTTTTGGTGAATAGTAACTTATTAAGTTCTTAATCACGATTAGTGGTAATTAGGGTAGTTTAAGGTATAAATAATATTTTAATAAAATGAAATGACCTAGAAACATGTCCCAACCTCATTGGTTGTGTCATGGCCGACCATGAAATGCCATGGGTCAACTTGGGGACCCCATGGATCCACTTTTGTTGGGAAATGACATAAATTACTTTTTATTTAATGTTAAAGTGAAAATGACACATACATAATATGTTTTACGAAAAAATTTTTTAAGTGGGGTTATACAAGTCCAAATTTTGATTATAAATAGTCATTGGAAATCTAAAAAGATTTAATACATCATAGTATTTTTTTTATGATTTTTAGACATTAAATAAATTAAATTATTTATGACATAATAATGATGCAGCGATGACATCATTATTTGACGATTTAAATAAAATGGGAAGATAATGTAAAATCTATGAACTACACATGGCCAAAACCAATTGGATGAGTGGATTTCGAACCCTTATCACCTTATCCACGAATTATATCAATGTGGGACCTTTTAAAACCGAAACACATTTTCAAATAATGTAATATTTCTTTACTTTCCAAAAGTGCCCCTCCTCTCCTCTTATAAAAGGCCCCCACCTCTACCTCATTTCACACACTCCTCAAGCCTTTGGCTCGGCCAACCCCTGCCCATTTACTCTCTCCACATCCCTATACTCATCCTAGAGGATTCCCTTTGGGAAGAATCCTTACAAAGGAAGCCTTTAGGCTCAAATCAAAAGGAGTTACACTTTTTAAGGTAATTCATTCTCTCATGTTCATTTGTTTTATTTTGCTTCTCCAACCCCCTAAACTCTTTTTATTTACATCTTTTGTAACAAAAACAGTATCTTCAATATACTAGGATGTTGTTATAAGATATATTTGAGCTACACACTCACACAACTACATCAAATGGTTAAAGAACATACGGTTTCCGTGGATGGCGAAATTCTGCCTCCCGAAACGATGATTGTTCAATACTCATTTAACACCTTCAAAGGTGGCCATTATGATGTCACTATTTTTATATATGATATATAATATGTTTATGTTTTCCTTAAGATTCTGTTTTTTTCATTTTGGGCATACCTTTATGGTTTCCATTATGGGTAAACACGATATCTTCATTTTAGGAAGTGCGGACTACCGCCCCCTCAAAGTGATTTGATTCGTTAAATACCATATGTGGGACATATAAAGGATGGAACTATGATATTATATATGATATTATACTGTAATTATAATATAACATTATATCATTATTATTCCATTCTATAAAATACGAAATAGAAATGAAAGTAGCGTTCATGCGTACGTACGACTTACCGTCTCCATGAACGGTGCATTTCATTTCTTACCTCTAAATGATTATGTAATATTATAAATGCATGTATGTACTGGATATATATGACATATATGATATCTACATCATGAATAACATTCTGGATATAATGAACCTTTGACCAAATTAACTACATGTAAGTGTAAGAAGTCTATTTTTGACTTAAGAACCAAATACCGACAAAATGAACATTATTAACTTAACTGATTACATGATGTTCATAACATGGTATAAAAGGAATAATGAACTTGAACAAGATTCATAATCAAGTAGAGATTAACTCAAGTTTATTATTCAGGAGATTAAAGAACGGTCGAGTCAAGTCGGATACGAGGTAAGGGACTTCATCTCAATCTCCTTTCATTGAGGCATATTTCGTTTTATACACAACTTTATTTTATACGGTGTATAAACCCCTTTGACTTTTACTTTTATACAAAAGGAATCTTTTTCTACGAAGCGTTTTACTAAACGAAAAAAAGGAATGTTTTTTTAACGTACGCGGTGACAACGACCTTTTCCACCGCCGCGAGTATTATTTGATCTTTGGCTTTCTCAACAAGCCGTAATGTTTTTAGAATAAAATAAATACCATATACTCTTTTATGTATTTTGGTATTGAAAATGGTTTTGAAAAAGGATTATATTATGTCAATATATTTATGATATATTGTGATTGAAATGTTGAAATGTTATCATTCCTTTATATTGGTTTTATGTTTTATGATTTTATATTGGTACTTGGAAATTTTAACGGGTGGTTACATTATAAACCATATGACGGGTGGTGCCGTGAATACCAGGACGGGTGGTTACGTTATAACCTCCAAATCATTGGGTATGGAAGTCGGCCGTATGGCTATTCCATTAAGTATGTATGGAAATTGGCCGTATGGCTATTCCATTAAGTGATATGTGTGGAAGTCAACCGTATGGTTATTCCACTTAAGTATGTTTATGTCCCAAGTTACCTTTATATATTCTATGTGTTCTTTATATGGGTTTTATGGTAATCTTTTGGTTACAAAAAGGTAAGTAATGATACTTTATTCAGTGAAGATTTTTTTTACTACTTCATGAAGGTGAAGGTATTACTTTGATATAGTATACATGGTTTACTTGATGTTTGAAAAACTAACAGTGTTCATTCTTTTTGTATCCCTTACTGATCTTTTTATGCTCACCCCAAGTTTTTCGAAATGTTTTTCACAAGACTTAAAGTGGAATAAGGTCAAGGATGGGATCAAGGGAATTTCATGCTATCTAAAACATAGAATCTGGACATCTTTCTTTTTAAGAGTTTTTATTTTATGGAGACTTAGTAGAAGTGTCTACTTTGTAATCCTTTAAGATGTAATAGTTATGTTCTAATTCTCTAAAACTCTAAACTTGAAAAGATCCTCAATGTGAATTATTCATTTAATTCAATATTAAGTAAGGTTTAAGGCTGGGGCCTTATAGTTGGTATCAAAGGTCGGTTTAGATAACTTTAGGAGTTAGAATTCTATTAAATGATTATCCAAAAATATATATATATATATATATTTTGAAATGATATAGCATTTAAAGATTACCATGTTGCTTCATCTAAGACATGTTTGTTCAGAATGGTTTTCCGCAGAGGAAACAGGGAAGCAGTGCTAGGAAGGCATACAGAAGGAAATAACCTTCCAAATCAGCATCCAGAAATGGTCGGAATTGGAACTGAACAGTTTGTTGCAGTAATGGCGCAGTTGACTCAAGCGATAAATGGCGGTGGTATCCATACACGAGATCAGCCAGACCAACCGCAGAGGAACATGTCAGTGGTGGAACATTTCATGAGGCAACATCCCCCATCATTCAGAGGATCATCTGACCCTGTGCTAGCTGAAGGGTGGATTAAAGCACTGGAGAAGATTTTTGATGTCATGGGGTGTTCAGACAATCAAAAGGTTAGTCTTGCTATTTACCGTTTGGAGGGTGAAGCAGATCAGTGGTGGTCTATGGTTAAAAATATCAGGGATGCCGATGAGATTGATGCTCTTGACTGGGATGAATTCAAAGGTATGTTTCTTGAGAAGTATTTTCCTAAGGCTGTTCGACTTAGGATGGAAAAGCAATTCTTGGAATTGAGGCAAGAGGAAGACTCAGTGGCTGCCTATGAAGAAAGGTTCACTCGATTGGCAAGGTATGCTCCAAATTTTATCCGGGACCTTGATAGTAAAATCAATCGTTTTTACTCAGGATTAAAGCCAAAGTATCGAAGGGAATTAGCTTCTCGTGAGTTTAAAAGTTATGAAAAGCTTGTTCTATATGCTGAGAAGGTGGAAATGGAGTTCTCCGATGACCAAGTTTTCTATAACAACCAGCATAAGAAGAGACCGAGGTGGCAGGAGAAAGGTAAGAATTCTTCAAAAAAGTCTGATGGTAAGAGAACTAAGTTTCCAGTTTGTGATAAATGTGGAAAAAGGCATGCTGGGGAATGTCTTCTGAATTCTGGGAAGTGCTACCGATGTGGTAAGATGAGACATAAGGCTCGTGATTGCACTGAAAAGGATCAAGGTGAAGGTAAGAACAAATTTGATTTACAGTTAGTGAAATGTTATAAGTGCAATGAGATGGGTCACTATGCAAACGAGTGTCCGACAAGGAGCTTGAGTGATGGGAAGCAGTTAGACTACAAGCAGAAAGGGGTGGTGAAATCCTTTGCAACTACTTCAGCAGATGTCGGGCCATCAAATGATGTTGTATCATGTACTTTGTTTGTTTTTTCAGATTATGCCAGTGTGTTGTTTGATTCGGGGTCTACACATTCTTTCATCTCTGAAACCTTTCCTAGTAAAATGGGAATACCATCTCAAGAAATGACTCCTGAACTTTTGGTAAAAACACCTGGGGGAAATGTCGAGGCAAAAAGAATTTATAAGAATCTTCCTATCCTTATCTGTGGAAAGAACCTACTTGCAAACCTTATTGTTCTACCTCTAGTAGAGTTTGATGTTATCCTGGGTATGGATTGGCTCTCTATTTACCATGCTAAGATTGACTGTAGAGCTAAAGAAGTTTCTTTTCAGAAAGACTTTCAGTTTGTTTACAAGAATGAACCCTTAATTTTGATAACATATCAAGAGGCCGAGAAACTTGTAAAATATGGAAATGAATGTTACCTTGCACACATCGTTGAAAATAAAGGAACTGTTCAGATTAATGATGTGCCAGTGGTAAATGAGTATCCTGATGTTTTTCCTGATGAGTTGCCTGGAATAATACCAGATCGGGAAGTTGAGTTTACTGTTGACTTAGTTCCTGATGCTAAGCCAATTTCAAAACCCCCTTATCGAATGGCACAAATTGAACTTTTAGAGTTGAAGGAGCAATTGCAAGATTTATTAGAGAAAGGTTTCATTAGACCTAGCACATCACCATGGGGTGCTCCTGTTTTATTTGTTAAAAAGAAAGATGGTTCTATGAGACTTTGCATTGATTATAGAGCCTTGAATAATATCACTGTTAAGAACAAATATCCTTTGCCTCATATCGATGATTTATTTGATCAGCTCCAAGGAGCTCAGTTTTTTTCAAATATTGACTTGAGATCGGGGTACCATCAGCTGAAGGTAAAGTAGGCAGATATTCCGAAGACCGCGTTCCGTACGAGATATGGCCATTATGAATTTGTAGTAATGCATTTTGGGATAACCAATGCACCTGCTGTATTCATGGACTTAATGAATAGAATTTTCCATGAGTTCTTGGATAAGTTTGTGGTGGTTTTCATTGATGATATTTTGGTATTTTCTAAAAGTAAAGAGGAGCATGAAAAACATTTAAGGGTTATCTTGCAAACCTTAAAAGAAAAGAAACTGTATGGGAAATTCATCAAGTGTGAGTTTTGGTTGCAACAAATTTCTTTCCTTGGTCACATTGTTTCTAAAGATGGAATAACTGTTGATCCTGCAAAAACAAAAGTTGTGGAAGAATGGACAAGACCCACAAATGTAACCGAGATTCGTAGCTTCCTTGGTTTGGCGGGCTATTACCGAAGGTTTGTTAGAAATTTTTCATGGTTATCTAGTCCAATGACTAAGCTAACTCGGAAGGGTGTTAAGTTTATCTGGACAAAAGAATGTGATGATTGTTTTCAGGAATTGAAAAGAATATTGGTGAATGCTCCTGTTTTGGCACTACCTTCCAGGAATGGTGAGTTTGTTATATATAGTGATGCTTCATTGAAAGGACTTGGCTGCGTCCTAATGCAGAATGATCAGGTAATTGCTTATGCTTCACGACAGTTGAAAACTCATGAGGTAAATTACCCTACACATGATTTGGAACTAGCTGCTGTTGTTTTTGCTTTAAAAATTTGGAGGCATCATTTGTATGGAGTAAAGTGTGAAATATATACCGATCACAAAAGTTTAAAGTATATATTCACTCAGAAAGAGTTAAACATGAGACAAAGGAGGTGGCTGGAATTAATCAAGGATTATGATTGTACAATTCATTACCATCCGGGAAAAGAAAATAAAGTGGCTGATGCTTTGAGTCGAAAAAGTAATGATTCATTAACAATGTTGCGGTTGGAACGTGATCCTTTGGTCAAGGATTTGATGAACTTTGGCATAGAAGTTGTTGGTGCAGGAAGTCCTTCTGTTTTGTTTCAGGTATCAGTGAGATCTTCTCTATCAGATAGAATCAAGCAAGCACAGAAGCAAGACAATGAGTTTCAGAAAAGGGTAGAGCTGGTTCAGAAAGGTAAGTTTCCTGAATTCAACATTGATAATGATTGCGTTTTGAGATTTGGGAAGAGATTGTGTGTGCCTTGTGATTCACAGTTGAAGAGAGAGTTGTTATGTGAAGCTCATAGTTCTCCATTTTCAGTTCATCCGGCCAGTACTAAGATGTATAGAGATCTGCGGGAGTATTACTGGTGGGATGGAATGAAAAGAGACATTGCTGATTTTACTGTGAAGTGTTTGACATGTCAACAAGTTAAAGAAGAGTGGCAGTTACCGAAAGGGATGCTTCAGCCTTTACCAGTGCCAGAGTGGAAATGGGAGAATATATCCATGGACTTTGTTGTTGGATTACCGAAGACATCTCGAGGTAATAATGCAATCTGGGTTATTGTTGATCGCTTGACCAAATCTGCTCATTTCCTTGCTATACGAGATACTTTCTCTCTTGATCAACTTTCCTGTTTGTATCTTAAAGAGATAGTCAGGTTACATGGAGTTCCTCTCTCCATTGTATCGGATCGTGATCCCAGGTTTACTTCTAACTTTTGGAAGGGCCTTCAGAAGTCTTTGGATACTGAGTTAAATTTTAGTACAGCTTTTCATCCTCAATCAGATGGGCAGTCAGAACGAACAATTCAGACATTGGAGGATATGCTACGAGCTTGTTCTATGGATTATCAGGGAAGTTGGGAACAACATCTTTCTTTGGTTGAGTTTTCATATAATAATAGTTTTCATTCTAGTATACATATGGCACCATTTCAGGCATTATATGTGAAACGGTGTCGAACTCCAGCTTTCTGGGATGAAGTGGGTGAAAGGAAGTTGATGGGACCAGAATTGGTAGAAGAGATGGCAGAAAAAGTTCAGCTGATTCAGAAACACATGAGAATAGCTCAGAGCAGGCAGAAGAGTTATACGGATAACCGGAGGAAGGATCTATCTTTCGAGGTAGGTGATCATGTTTTTCTCAAGGTTTCTCCTTGGAAAAGCGTGATGAGATTTGGTAAGAAAGGAAAGTTGAGTCCAAGGTTTGTTGGACCATACGAAATTCTGGAGAGAGTTGGATCAGTTGCATACCGAGTGGCTTTACCTCCGATTTTATCTCAGGTACACAATGTTTTTCACGTTTCGATGTTGAGAAAGTATATGCCAGATCCATCTCATGTTTTGAGTCCAGAGGTAGTTCAGCTGGAGGAGAACCTATCTTATGAGGAACAACCGGTCCAGATTCTTGACCACAGGGAGCAAGTGTTACGGAATAAGGTGATTCACCAGGTAAAGGTTTTGTGGAAAAACCACATGATTGAAGAGGCAACATGGGAATCCGAAAATGCAATGAGGGATAAGTACCCTCATTTATTTGATAAGTAAATAAATTGCGGGGACGCAATTTTCTAAAGGGGGGAAGGATGTAACATCCCAAGTAAGTAATGAATAATAGATATTTTTATCCATGTCTATTAATAATTAAGATAGTGTTTTAGAGGCTTAAAATGAAAATAAATACAATCTTATGCATGGAATAAACTAATATTCTTAAAAGATTGTTTTACTGCCTTTTGATGGCAAACCATTTTTGAATCTATATTTTGACAATTTTATAAACTATGTTTGTCAAAATAAACCTATCCTTTATGATTGGGACATCAAAATTTACCTTGTGTGAATTTTTGGTATTTTTCTGACAATATTCATTTTTTAATGAATAGTGAAAAATACTGCATTTTACATCAAAACTGATTTTTAATCTAATTTATTTATATGATTAGATTATGTTTTGAATTGCTTTTGAAGTGAAATTAGAATACATTTTTACCATTTTATCCAATGGTGGTCATTGGAATCAATTTCACTTTGAAATTAGACTTAAACTGGTGTCAATCTTTTGATACTTATTGTTTTGTAAAAACACGCTATTTGCTCTGGCAGCGGGAATTAATTATTGAATTAATTAATGTGAATTATATGATTTGAATTTTGTAAAATGGACTTCATTTTTGAATTCGGAATATCAAATATAGCTTAGGGTTAATTTTTGGTAATTTTCTGAAAAACTTCAATTTTTGATGAATAGTGAAACCACTAAGTGGTAATCAAGCAAACTGATTTTTCAGTTAAATGAAAGTTTACCACTAATGTGTATTGAATTTTAAAAATCCGACATACATGGTTGTCATTAGTATGTAAAATGTGGTTCAATGATATTATAATAATTTTTTGGTGAATAGTAACTTATTAAGTTCTTAATCACGATTAGTGGTAATTAGGGTAGTTTAAGGTATAAATAATATTTTAATAAAATGAAATGACCTAGACACATGTCCCAACCTCATTGGTTGTGTCATGGCCGACCATGACATGCCATGGGTCAACTTGGGGACCCCATGGATCCACTTTTGTTGGGAAATGACATAAATTACTTTTTATTTAATGTTAAAGTGAAAATGACACAAACATAATATGTTTTACGAAAACAATTTTTAAGTGGGGTTATACAAGTAAAAATTTTGATTATAAATAGTCATTAGAAAGCTAAAAATATTTCATACATCATAGTATTTTTTTTATGATTTTTAGACATTAAATAAATTAAATTATTTATGACATAATAATGATGCAGCGATGACATCATTATTTGACGATTTAAATAAAATGGGAAGATAATGTAAAATCTATGAACTACACATGGCCAAAACCAATTGTATGAGTGGATTTATAACCCTTATCACCTTATACACGAATTATATCAATGTGGGACCTTTTAAAACCAAAACACATTTTCAAATAATGTAATATTTCTTTACTTTCCAAAAGTGCCCCTCCTCTCCTCTTATAAAAGGCCCCCACCTCTACCTCATTTCACACACTCCTCAAGCCTTTGGCTCGGCCAAACCCTGCCCATTTACTCTCTCCACATCCCTCTCCTCATCCTAGAGGATTCCCGTTGGGAATAATCCTTACAAAGGAAGCCTTTAGGCTCAAATCAAAAGGAGTTACACTTTTTAAGGTAATTCATTCTCTCATGTTCATTTGTTTTATTTTGCTTCTCCAACCCCCTAAACTCTTTTTATTTACATCTTTTGTAACAACACCAGTATATTCAATATACTAGGATGTTGTTATAAGATATATTTGAGCTACAAACTCACACAACTACATCAAATGGTTAAAGAACATACGGTTTCCGTGGATGGTGAAATTCTGCCTCCTGAAACGATGATTGTTCAATACTCATTTAACACCTTCAAAGGTGGCCATTATGATGTCACTATTTTTATATATGATATATAATATGTTTATGTTTTCCTTAAGCTTCTGTTTTTTTTCATTTTGGGCATAACTTTATGGTTTCCATTATGGGTAAACATGATATCTTCATTTTAGGAAGTGCGGACTACCGCCCCCTCAAAGTGATTTGATTCATTAAATACCATATGTGGGACATATAAAGGATGGAACTATGATATTATATATGATATTATACTGGAATTATAATATACCATTATATCATTATGATTCCATTCTGTAAAATATGAAATAGAAATGAAAGTAGCGTTCATGCGTACGTACGGCTTACCGTCTCTATGAACGGTGCATTTCATTTCTTACCTCTAAATGATTATGTAATATTATAAATGCATGTATGTAATGTATATATATGACATATATGATATCTAAATCATGAATACCATTCTGGATATAATGAACCTTTGACCAAATTAACAACATGTAAGTGTAAGAAGTCTATTTTTGACTTAAGAACCAAATACCGACAAAATGAACATTATTAACTTAACTGATTACATGATGTTCATAAAATGGTATAAAAAGAATAATGAACTTGAACAAGATTCATAATCAAGTAGAGATTAACTCAAGTTTATTATTCAGGAGATTAAAGAACGGTCGAGTCAAGTCGGATACGAGGTAAGGGACTTCGTCTCAATCTCCTTTCATTGAGGCATATTTCGTTTTATACACAACTTTCTTTTATACGGTGTAAAAACCCCTTTGACTTTTACTTTTATACAAAAGGAATCTTTTTCTACGAAGAGTTTTACTAAACGAAAAAAAGGAATGTTTTTTTAACGTACGCGGTGACAACGACCTTTTCCGCCGCCGCGAGTATTATTTGATCTTTGGCTTTCTCAACAAGCCGTAATGTTTTTAGAATAAAATAAATACCATATACTCTTTTATGTATTTTGGTATTGAAAATGGTTTTGAAAAAGGATTCTATTATGTCAATATATTTATGATATATTGTGATTGAAATGTGGAAATGTTATCATTCCTTTATATTGGTTTTATGTTTTATGATTTTATATTGGTACTTGGACATTTTAACGGGTGGTTACGTTATAAACCATATGACGGGTGGTGCCGTGAATACCAGGACGGGTGGTTACGTTATAACCTCCAAAGCATTGGGTATGGAAGTCGGCCGTATGGCTATTCCATTAAGTATGTATGGAAATTGGCCGTATGGCTATTCCATTAAGTGATATGTGTGGAAGTCAACCGTATGGTTATTCCACTTAAGTATGTTTATGTCCCAAGTTACCTTTATATATTCTATGTGTTCTTTATATGGGTTTTATGGTAATCTTTTGGTTACAAAAAGGTAAGTAATGATACTTTATTCAGTGAAGATTTTTTTACTACTTCATGAAGGTGAAGGTATTACTTTGATATAGTATACATGGTTTACTTGATGTTTGAAAAACTAACAGTTTTCATTCTTTTTGTATCCCTTACTGAGATTTTTATGCTCACCCCAAGTTTTTCGATATTTTTTTCACAGTACTTAAAGTGGAATAAGGTCAAGGATGGGATCAAGGGAATTTCATGCTATCTAAAACATGGAATCTAGACATCTTTCTTTTTAAGAGTTTTTATTTTATGGAGACTTAGTAGAAGTGTCTACTTTGTAATCCTTTAAGATGTAATAGTTATGTTCTAATTCTCTAAAACTCTAAACTTGAAAAGATCCTCAATGTGAATTATTCATTTAATTCAATATTAAGTAAGGTTTAAGGCTGGGGCCTTATATACAGGACCATCGTGAAGATGATGGTAGTGATGGGATTGAGCCACGAAGAGACCTCCTACGTATCCCTGTGGCAGGGAATCAAAGTCCATGTAGTTCAATTGGTGAGAACCGACGTGAAGGGGGGTCAGAGCGATGAGCGGGTGGTGGGATTGAACCTCAGTGAGGCTTCCTACGTAACATGCCTTGACATGGATCAAATTCCACATAGTTCAGAATGGGTTCCGGTGAACCGATGTGAAGAAGGACCTTGGTCTAGATGGAAGGCGGGCTTGAAACTTAGGGAGGCTTCCTACGTACCATGCCTTGACATGGATCAAAGAACCCGTAGTTCAGAAAGGTGTGTCAGAGGACCGACGTGAATGCGGTCAGAACGACCGGGTGGTGGGCTTGAACCTTAGGGAGTCTTCCTACGTACCGTGCCTTGACAAGGATCAAAGTCCTCATAGTTCAGGGTGGTGCACCGGCGAACAGACATGAAGAAGGACCTTGGCTCGATAGATGGTGGGATTGAACCTCGTGAGGCTTCCTACATACCATACCTTGACATGGATCAAAGTCCACATAGTTCAGAAGAAAAATGGGCAGTTGAACTGACATGAAGGGGTGTCGGAACAACTGGATGGTAGGGTCACAATGGCTTACTGCTAGATTGGGATGCAGTTTAACGTCATGTTGGAAGAGGGAATGTTGGAGAACTGACATGAATAAGGAACTTGGTCCAGGTGGATGGTAGGATTGAACCTCAGGAAGGCTTTCTACGTACCATGACTTGACATGGATCAAAGTCCACGCAGTTCAGAATGAATGCCAAAGAACCAACGTGAAGATGGACCAGGGGTCCGATGGGTGTTGGGCTTGAACCTTGTGAGGTTTCCTACATACCATGCCTTGACATGGATCAAAGTCCATGTAGTTTGGGTTGGTCACAACGGCTTACCACTGGACTGGAATGTAGTTTAATGTCATGCAGGATAGGGTGGAACCTGACGTGAATAAACGACCGGGCGGTGGGCTTGAACCTCGTGGAGGTTCCTACGTACCATGCCTTGACATGGATAAATGACCTCATAGTTCAAAAGGTGTGAAGTTTAACATCATGCAGGATGAGGGTTGGTGTCATAGTCGATGCTTACTCTAAGCCCACGTGAGTCATGCTCAGTGTGAGAAACAAGAGGTGGCAGAGACCTGGCGATCACGTCACGAAGGGGTGTCCGTGAGAAGTGAAGAGGGGCTTACGCATTGGGCGACCCAGGGTGCTGGGACTTACTCCAGGATGGAGGCCTGAGGGAGATAAATCACATAGGGAGAGGGGAAGTACGGAGGTGCATGGGTGCTACCTCCTGCAAGAAAGGCTAGGGGATTACACCAAGGAGGTTGCACTTTCTCGTGGACAAACGCCACTCCTAGAAGGAGGATATCATACCCTGTAGAGACCAGGGGGGCGTGGAGAATTTCCAAGGTGGGGGCACCCCGTGTGAGAGGAACGGGGTGATGTCACATTTTAACGTCATGTGTTGAGGACGAGGGTGCTTGGTAGTTTAACGTTCTTCAGCTCGGACGAGGGTGGGTTTGCTCCGCTCCCCTAGGACTTACATGACCAGTACCCTCTACTCCTTATGGGAGGGAAGGTACTAGAAATTCCGTGCTAAAGGGGGGTCACAGAGAAAACCATCAAGGGGTCCACGTTAGCGTGACTATGCGAAGAAGAAATAGCCATTAGCATGCCTATGCGAAGAAGCATTAGACAAAGAAACGCCATGGGCAGTATTGTCCAGGGGACTTTGAAATCACATCGTGCAAACCTGGAGGGTCGCACGGGAGAAGGAATTTCCAAGCAGAGGGGTCCATAGGCGGGGGCCTTGTGGAGCTCGGTTTCTCTACGTAGTAGAGGTAACTTTTTAAGGGGTGTTCTTCACAAAGTGTGGTGCCTTATCCTTAGTATATGGCAGAGGTGAAAATGGGAGGTGCTTTGCGAAGTGTAAGGGCATTCACGAAACACTGCCTCGCGAAGCATAGGTGCCTGGCGAAGCGAAGTGTCGTGAAGCAATGTGCTTCACGAAGTACAATGACCTTGCCTTGTAATGTGAATCACATGTATAGGAGGGGTGTTTCACGAAGCATAAATGATCCACGAAAACCCAGGTCCCCTTGGGGATTCCCTTCCTTCGCGAATGCTCTTAGGCTTCACGAAGGGAATCCCTCTCGGAAGAGGGGATCAAAACGAGACAATGCAGAGACACCTCATGAAGCAAAAATACCTCGCATAACTCATGCTTCGCAGAGAAAAGGGTGCTTCGCGATTTGGGAACTAAGAAGGCAAAAGGTCGTATTGTTTGTCTATTGGGCTCAGGGGGAGTCTGGTATTTATAGGAAAGGGGTGCCGCAGAGTAGAGCTGACGTGGCGTGAAGAGGGATTCAGTTTCTTCACGGCGGGTCGCAAACATCAAGGGAATTGGCGGAGCGTACTGCCTCGGTTGCTTCGCGGTGGGCTCACAAACATCAGGGGAGTTCGCAGAGCATACTTCCTCCTTTTCTTCACGGCGGGCTTGCGAACGTCAGGGGCGTTTGTGGAGCACACCGCCTCCTTTTCTTCGCGGTGGCCGCGTTGCTTGGGGGGACTTCGCGCCGGGGCTTCGTGAAGCAGGTCACGAGGACTCTTTTTCTTCGTTCTTTTTGTCTAACATTTTGACGCCAACAAATGCCCTCCCTCAAACTTGGAGCTGTGGAGGGGTCAAGGGTCGAAGTCTGAGGGAAATCGCCAAAATCCTCGGCCATTCGCGGTGTTGACTCGCGAAGAGGGCACACGAGGTGGACAGGGGCCGCGCGGTCCAGACGCGCTGCGAAGCTCCATGTGGGATAGATGCGCCGCGAAGCTCCGAGGGCTGCTGCTTATAAATAGAAGGGCTGGCCTCTCTTTTGTCCTTTCCCTCCTCTGTGAACTTGTCCTTTTTCACTCTCAATTCGTGAAGCTCCGCGTACTCCACGACTAATCACCGCGAATCAAGCTTCGTGGAGAACCGCGAGCCTCTGACTCTGCGACAGAACCAAGAGAACGTGTGCTTGCAGGCATGGGCCAGGCTCCGCGACTTGGCTGTGCGAACAAGCTCTGAAAACGAGCTCTGCAAATGAACTCCGCGAAAGAGATCCGCGAACAAGCTTTATGACCCGACCTGAAATTTTTCCAAGTTCTGAAACCCAAAGGCCCATCAGGAAGCTGCGTTGGGGGTGCTCGCAGATGCCACATAGAGGGATGAGATGGAAAATTGTCTGGGCCTAGGAGAGTTGGTCCATAGCCACTCAGACCATAATTCATTGATGGGGCTGCTATAACAGAGCCAAAATAACTATCCGCTGTGCAAGAAGCTGCCCTTGTATGGATTTGTACTAAGGGATGATGTATTCATTCCTAAGGTGAGTAGGGATGAACCAGTTTGCTAGTTCAGAAGCACTCCGTGCTAGCGCCAATGGTTCAGGGCGGCCAATGGTCATGCGTGGGAGGACTTCACACCTGTCACCGCTGACTGCCTGCACAACCACCTGAACACCATTGATGGGAAGGCATTGCAGTCGGAGACATCCCCTCCCATGTACCGCACAATACTGAAGGAAGCCTTAAGGGATTCAAATAAAGGGTGGTTCAATGAGTGGGACCTACGCCAGGGTGGAAACTTCACAAACGACTGGGCATGGGCCTACAGGGTAGGTGCCTCATGCGAGGAGTTTGGAGTTGAGATGAGGAGAGTGGGTTTGTATGAGGTGGCATAGGCCTCCCAATTCCACATTTATCAACCGAATCAGCTGATGTCAGAGCTGTTGAGAAGATGGTCATCTAGGACCAACACTTTTCACCTGCACCATGGGGAGGTTGGCATCGGTCTATGGGATGTCCATCAGATTTCAGGGGTCCCGATCTTGGGGGCTATGTATGATGAGTTCCTCCCCGTCATGAGTGCGTGGGAGGATCTGGAGCAGATTCCATGGCTAGCGCTGACACTGATAGGACTGGTCCCCAGAGAAGATAAAGAAGAAGTGAGGGATTTCCACTTTAAGAAGTGGTTCAAGTAGTTCCTGAACTTCCTGAAGGATCGAGAGTTTCCCCTGAGGCCTCGAAATTTCCCAAAGGGGGCTCAACGGGGCAAGTAGCAATCATATTGGCGGCTCTTGGAGGATAGCCAATGGAAGACCTGGGGTTTCATCATCAATACCAAGCAGCAGCCGATAGTCAGACTGGCGGCGTTTATCCGGCCCTTATCTATGGTTGGATCCTACCAGTGAGGGATACCAACATGGGGGTGCGGCCCAGCTCATTCATCATGGCATCCATGCTGGCCATAGGAAGGCGGGTCAATCTGGGGATTCCAATGATCGCTAGGTTGTACAAGATGCTACGACATGTTAGCGAGGGCAAGAAGCCGCTGAGGTTATGCAGGCCCTTCCATCTTCTGTATGGGTGGATCGCGGTGCACATCAGGGGTGTTTACAAATATCCGAACCCCATCTTGCCTCTGGGGTCAAACTTCTGCCCATCCATTCTGAATGCTGCCAGAAGATTTCCAGCCAAATTAACCATACCATTGGTACTAAACCGGGTGTGAAAGGCGGACGAGTTTAATTTCCACCCATTTCCATTGTCGACGGGGGAACTCACCGATGATGGTCAGGGGACAGAAGAGCATCGGGCCTATCTCTTGGCCTTATGAGGTGGAGTCTTGGTGGCACAGGTGGATCACGAGCCTCTTTGCGAGCCATATACCCCACACCAGTTTTCAAGGCAATTCTGGTGCCTGTAGTGGCTGACCCCTCAGGTCTACTGGGAGGTGCACCATGAGGAGAACCCATGTGTGATGAGTCAATTTTGGCTCATGTTCACATGGGAAGACGGAAAAATGCGAAATGCATTGCCTCCGCCTACTACCGCCTTTGGATTGGTGAAGGAGTATGCCATAAGCTAGGAGGCGAATTATCCGGGGGAAATGCTGAAGCAACCAACTGTTCGAGATGGTGACGGAGGGCCTCCTCTATACCGAGGTCGGGGTCGGAGGGCAGCAAGGGACTCTCGTGGTGGTGGGGCTGCTGTGGCGATGGGACCTGCACCAGCTGAGGGTGAGGTAGCGGCGGCGGATCCAACAGAGGTAGTGGACCCGGTGGTCCCAGGAGAGCAGAGCCATCCGGAGGGGTGGCCACCGAGGGGATTCTGAAGGATATCTTCTCAGGTTCCAGGTAAACAGTTGCACTATATCGAAATTCTAGAGAATGCGGTTTTCCCAGAGGCCCGGGACATTTGGGATGTCAACCGGCAATTCCTCAACCCGCCCGAGATGTGGGAACACCTGAACTGCCTTGGGATGGATTTACTGGGTATAGGCCCTGTCCGGGCTGGTTTCGCAGTGTCCCCGGTGGAGGCAGAGCAATATCTGGATGAACTGGAGGGCTTTGTACATTCCAGTGGTTCCCCGCGTCCAATGACAGACCGGGTGAGGGTAATGCTGGGTTGGAAGGTTACCCCACAACTGTCAGTCGCCGAGATGATAGAGCACTTCCCCCTACTAGAAGAATCAGATGAATCCTCTGGGGGGAATGAGGCCAGTGGAGGGATCCCATTGGTGGAAGGTGAAGTCGGCGATCAAGACTCGGGTCTCGACTATTTTGTAGAGTCTCTCGAGGTAACATTCCAAGTTTCTTTCCTCAGGGTATGCTCTTAGGCCATTATGGAATTCTTACCAATGTCTGCACTACGCAGGAGGACCTTGTACATAGACCTCGCTCTTGCCCCTTGGTGGGTGATGATGCAGGACCCTCGGAACCCGAACCTGTGGCCATGTCCAGTTCTGTGTCTGACGGGGCTAGGGCACCCGAGGTGGATCCTCCAGAATCTCCGTACCTTCTAAAAATATACGGAGGGACACGCTTCAGGGTCCCATCAGCATCAACTCAGGAGCAGTATGAGGAGTTCAATCTCTGTAAGTCCTCTCCACTGAATTCATTACGGCCACACGTTGATCGCGCCAACTGATGTCCATGCCCTTCTCCGTTACGTACAGTTCTTCGACTGGAATTGGCCACTACGGTGAGGCTGGTCGGTATTTCTGGCAGTTCCCCTCCCAGAGGCATGCCAGTAATTGTGGAGATAGTTTTCCAGCCCACCAGAGCTGTAGCTCCCCTCGTCATTGGCAGGACCACCAGTGGGGTCGTGCCCGAGGTCATTGAGGCGGGGTCCAGTGATGAGGATCTACTGGTCCACCCAAGTCCTGCCATGTCTGATCCAATTCCAGATGTCACGCCTAATCCCACACAAGATGTAGATCCCGCTGAAGATTTCCTTAGGACGTACCCTGCATACTAGCCTCCCAACCGCACAGACTGGGACGAGACGACCTCTTATGAAGAGGACAACGACATAGTCCACCACTGATCATGGAATCTGATCATGTGCTTTATTGAAAATACCCCCCAGGCATTATGGCTGAATGAGATGGATAGAATTTGCTCGCGGCTGTGCGATCTGTGTGTTGGGGGAGTGGATGCCCAACGCCCTCACCTACTCATCTGAGATCGTATGGCGAAGAAGATCCAGGAGTATGATCGAGGCCTCAGCGTGGGATGGCAGCAGAGGAAGGCGATGAACATCAAGAAGCTATGGGAGGCTGAAGATGAGATCCAACAGCTAAGGATCTGGGTGGATGAGAACTCAACCTCTCTTAATGCACAATCAAAGCTGATCTTGCAATTGAAGGCCCAGCTGGTAGAGGCGGAAGAGCGTCTAAGGAAAGATTCCGAAGAAATGGCCGTCATTCAGGCTGACATAGAGCGGGACCAAACTGAGGCTGATGAATTGCACCCCATCACTGCTGAAGAGGACCAGGATCTGATCCGGCAGCAGCAACTCCTGGATTCCACAAGTTGAAGGGTGGAAGAACTGCAACTCTCTTTTGACGGGGTCAACCTGTCCATGGGAGGAATAAACCCCTGAGTGTTTTAAGGATCACAAACTCTTAAACGTAATTTCATGTTTTGGTTTATATGATTCCATAGCATGCATGAGTCTCATTATCAAGGTTGGGTCCACATGCGTCTGTTGTATTCGTGAATTGTCCAGTGGTCAGTCCCTAAGCTCATGCGGGTCGAACCAAATGTGAAAAACAAGGGGTGATCACCATTCTATTCCATCTGAACATAACGCGACGACCAAGATCCGGGTATCTGGGGTTTAATTAACCAATACAGATCTTCCAGGAATACATGGGAGGGGCCCGATCAGAGGATTAGGACCTCAGAACAATCAACGATCCGTTCTTCTGATGTGCTCTGGTGCACGAGTGGGGTAACACCAAGGGTGTTGGGATTAGTCCAAACATAGGGAAGCGGGAAGTGAGAATCATGATAAGTAGGATTCGGAACATTGTGGGGGTGGCGTGACAATGGAGGATAGCTGTTGACCATGGTAGAAACGCAACATCCATATTGCATTATCCTGAAATGGGGACAACAAACGAGGGCCAACCGCTGACCATGTTCGCAACACGGGGCCTAACTCAAATATCGTCGATCAGTCTTTCGGGATGTTGGCCCAGGACAGCAGGCGAACCATAGGTCGAGCATCCATACTATTAGGGGTTCATTCCAAACATGACCAGTTTTCTGGAACATTGGCCCAGGACAGCAGGCAGACCGTAGGTCGACCATCCATACCGTTAGGGGGTTCCTCTAGACATGAAAGAGGATGATAGTCCGAATAAAGGGAATGCAGAGTGTGGGATATGGAGTGCTGGTTTGTTTGAATAGAATCCAAAACTCACAAAATTATGCCACCGTGGTGGGAGCATGCTAGATGGGCGCATCAGTTTGATCATGGATCATTCCTTCTTTCAGACAGGGCATCTCTGGCGGGGGGGGGGGGGGGGGGTTGTCGCTTCCCAATGTCATTTTGGGGCATCCTGAACTCATTCCAAGTAGAGTTACAGTTTTTAGGATTCCCTGCGGGGGGTCCGTCCAGGGGTCCGGAAAGGGAAAAGAATAGGATTTTATGATTTCCATGGCTGGACCCTGGGAGAAATACCGGGGTGTCTCTACGTATCCCATGAGAATGGGAATCAAGACATACATAGTTCTTGGGGAATGGTTTAACATCACGTGGGACGATCAGAAGCCTAGCTGCGCCGGTACACATCCTACTAAAACTACTAAGCCCATGTGAGTCGTGATCGATGTGGGAAACAAGTAGTAGTGGGACTTTCCCGACATAGGAAGGGGCATGTTAGGGCGGAGGGATGCTCGGTAAATACCAACCTAATGACGCTAACACGTCCATGTGGTTCACCTAGACACACGAATAGATAAAGCTGAGTATGTTGGAATTCCAATTGAACATGAGTAAGTGGAAATGTGTGAATCATGACGCTCGAAATTTGGATCGCAATGATGGCAGCATGACGATGGAGGACAACTATTGACCGTGGCAGAAACGCAGTATCCGTATCATGTTAGCCTGGAATGGGGACATACAAATGAGGGTCGAACGTTGACCATGTTCGAAACACGAGACCTGTTGCAGATGTCGTCCGAGATCCTTAGGGATGTTGGCCCAAAATGATAGGAGAGCCCTTAGGCCCAGAATCCATGGAGAGCCCTTAATCCTAGCATCCATGTCGTCCGAGGGTCCTTTTGGATGTGGAATAGGATGAGGATCCAAATGGCGAGCTCACGAAGCTTGGTCATAGAACGAGATGAATGTCTCCATGAAAATTCCACACTTCAGGCTCTTTGTCAAAAACACATTTGAATACGTTAATGATACATATTAGATAGAGGGGATTGAGTCCCTTCCCATAGGGAAATCTTAGTTTAGGGTCGTAAAGTTCGGACCATGGATGGGAGGAAACATAGGAGGCACGTGGTGGGTAATTACAAAAAACCGGACGTGAATGGAAAACGGGGATGTGTACGGTGCGGTGAACAACTCGACGTGAATGAGGACATAATCCCATACCACACTGCACAACCCCCTTGGGAGAGGTTTTAGGTCAAGGGACCAAAAACGAGAGTTGAGCTGGGCCTGAGGCAAAACGCAAAGGTGTTCCTACGTACCCCATGGGGATGGGGATCAAGCTGCACGTAGTTCTTGAAAGGGGTCTTAGTTTAAGGTCGTAGAACTCGGACCATGAATGGGTAAGGAGAGCAGGGGACACACGGTAAGGCGGTTACAAAACCCGATGTGAATGAGGGCATAAGACCTACTTACCTTGTGTTCTCTGGGGAAGTGCTCGATTCGAGGGACCAAACACGAAAGTTAGACTGGGACCATGGGGAAGTGCTCGGGTGATCCTATGTATCTCATGAGGATGAGAATCAAGACATAAGTAGTTCTTGAAGGGTGGAACGACACGGTAACGTACCTGTGCAAAGGATGAAAGGGGTGCGCGGGTCTAGCCCTCGCACCAAGAGAAGTGGTATTTGATAAATTCTATTTGTTCTTTAAGGTGAGTGGTTTTTTTTGTGAAGCGATAGGCCTAGGGTAGCAAGCCCGAGCATCGCCACAAGAATCAATCCATAGTATGCATTGACAAATGGCATGGCATATGACCAATACCAAACGTGACGTCCTCTATAATGAGGTCATCACAATGCAGTTCCATTTTTTCTTTGTGCGGCCAGGATGATAATGTCACAGTTTAGGGTAGTGTGATAGGACCAAAGCATGAATTTTAATGTCATGTAGAGCAGACGTAGCAGAAAAGATGCTGGGTGGGGAATGGGTACGGTGCCATGAAACATAACCGACATGAATAGGGACATGGTCCCACATCACACCGTACGCAATTCCGAGAGGGAGACCTCAGTCCAAGGGGCCTACATAGAGGTAAGAGGCAAAGGGGAGAAGAGAATAGCTCCCAAATGAGCCGGACCCGAAAACGAGACGTCCGGGTGGTCCTACGTATCCCATAAGGATGGGAATCAAGACACACGTAGTTCTAGGGGGTGACTTTAAACGTTATGCAGGACATAAAATAGGAGGGATAATTCTTAGAACAAGGTGTGCATGGTGCGGCTCTTGCAAACCCGACGTGAATGGGGATATAATACCACAACACACCACACAGTCCCGAAGTCAAAGTCCCGAAGGCGGGCCAAAAATACAAATTAGATGAACTTAATCTGGACCCATAGACGTGGGGTCTGGGCGTTCTTACGTATCCCAACAGGATGAGAGTCAAGCCAAATTTAGTTCCTAACGAGATCTTAGCTTATGGTCTTAGATCTCGGACCATAGAATCCCCGAAGGACACCGTATTGCTGCTTTATCCCCCTGACATGAAAAGGTGCACTGAGGGATAGCACCAAAAGTGTCGAGATTCCACCTGGACACGATGGGGTGGAACGTAATGTGAATCATGCAACCAACATTTGAGGACTGAAGGGGTTGGCGTGATGACAGAGGATTACTGCTGACCATGTTCGCAACACAACATCCTGCCGCGTTAGCTTGAAATGGGGAAAAACAAATGAGCATCAACCGCTGACCATATTTGCAACACGGGATTTGTATCAATTTGTTGTCCGAAACCCTCGGGGGCGTTGGACCATAACGGTAGGAGAGCCCTTGGGCGTTGTATCCATGTCGTTCCTGGGGGTCCCTCTGGGTGTGAAAGATAATGGAGGTCCGAATGAAGGGGAACACGAAGCTTGACAAGTGTAAGGAACTTGCCTAAATTGAATCTGACACTCTTGGTCCTAGACCAGAGTACTCTTAGCACATGGGTGAACCACTGCAAGGGGTCGAGGGACTCAACTTGAGGACGGCCAAGAGATGGCGTATTCCCGGGAGAAGGGGGTCATGGTTCCAAAAACCCTATACCACACCTATATATCCCCCCCCCCCCCCGTGGAGAGGGATAGGCCAAGGGGCCTAGGTGACCGGGAGATTGGGGGATCTCTAAGAGATGGGGATGGACCCGAAGACTAGACATACGGGTGGTCCTACGTATCCCATAAGGATGGTAATCAAGCCACATGTAGTTCTAGATGAGATCTTAGTTTATGGTCTTAGAGATCAGACCATAGATGGATTGAAAACCCTCCAAGTAAGTGCAGACCTCAACCCGATCCCTAAGCCCACGTGAATTAAACTCAGTGTGGGAAACAAGGGAGGAATATGTCTTTTAGAATGCCTGGAACACATACCAAAGTAGAAATCGGTGCGGAGCCCCGAATGACGCCCCTATCACGACTTTGGTCCTCTTAACGTGCGAATGCACACTGAGGAATAAAACTAAGAGTTTCTAATTTATTCTTGGACATGATGTGGTGGAGAAGTATGTGAATCATGTAACCAATATTTTGGGCTTAATGGGGTTGGCGTGGCGATGGAGGATAATTGTTAACCGTGGAAGAAAAACAGTATCTATATCGCGTTAGCCTAAAGTGGGAACAACAAACGAGCATCGACCGCTGACCATATTCGCAACGTGGGATTTGTACCAATTTGTTGTCTGAAACCCTCGGGGGGCGTTAGCCCATAACGGTTGGATATCCCTTGGGCGTTGTATCCTGGCTGTTTTTTGGGGGTCCCTCTGGGTGTGAAAGGTGATGAAAGCCCTGATTAAGGGGAACACAAAGCCTGAAAAGTGGGTGAGAACATGTCCAAGCAGAGTCTGACATTCTAGGTACTAGACCAAAGTACCCTTAAGCACATTGGTTAACCTCCAAAAAGGGATGAAATGAGGGAGAGATACATGGCGTGGTCATTACAAGACCGACGTGAATGAGGAAATAATACCATGACACGCCATATACTCCCCTTGTGGAGGAAGGGTATGCCAAGGGGCCTAAGGATGGGCCTCGGTCAGGAAGGCCTGACCAGCTTGTAGTTTAACGTCCTGCAGTGAGGATGAGGAAAGGGGGAAGATAACCCAGATAAGGGAGGTGTACGACACGACGAATAACCCAACGTGAATGAGGACATAATCCCATACCACACCATACCCTTCAGGTAAGAACTTGGGTTATGGCCCGAGAAGGCCAAGGGGCCTGAGGCTGGGCCTCAGTTATGAAGGCCTGACCAGCTTTCACTTTAACGTCTTGCAGTGAGGATGAGGGCCAAAGGCTCAAAAAGGCCAAGGGGTCTGAGGCTGGGCCTCAGTCAGGGAGGTCTGACTAGCTTTCAGTTTAACGTCTTGCAGTGAGGAAGAGGAGGAAAGGGGAAGGTCTCATCTGGTGATATGTACAGCACGACGAGTAACCCGATGTGAATGAGGACATAATCCAACACCATGCTGTACAATCCTATCAGAGAGAACCTGGGCCGGGCCCCCGAAAGGCCAAGGGGCCTGATAGTTGGCATCGCCCGAGGGGAGTTCGTCGCTTGGGGACGGGGCAGAACAAACCACTACACTCGATGTTTGGGACATCTTGGGGTGCTCCTAACAATCTAGGACAACTGTTGACCATGTTTGAAACACAACGTCCCTATAGTGACCTGAAATGGGAGAAAAAAATTAGCATCGACCGCTGACCACATTTGAAACGTGGGACTTGTATCGGCTTGTTGCTCGACATCCTCGAGGGAGTTGGCCCGAAGTAGTAAGAGGGACCTTAGGCCTAGCATCCAAACCATTTAGGGGCCCTTTTGGATGGGGAAGGTGATGGAATCTCAGTCAAGGAGTGGGTGAAGCATAGCTGTACCCATCTACAAAATAGGCGAACATCTCCAAAGAGGGGGACATACAGCCAGATCGAGGCTAGCTTGATGCGAATTGGGTAAAAAGTATGCACCCTGCCATATGTCTTGACCTGAGGGGAAGATTTTGGCATTTGGGCTAGGCCAACAGAAAAAATGTCTGGGCATTCCTACGTATCCCATGAGGATGGGAATCAATACATATATAGTTCTTGAAGGCCATGTAGTTTAACGTCTTGCGGGGAGGACATGGGAGGACTGAAGAATGGGAATGGGCACATGGTGTGACCATTATAATCCTCGTATGAGTGGGGCTAAGGAATCCTACTCCACATCATGAAAGGATCCTCCAAGGAGACTATACCCAGGGGGGACAACCAAAGAGAAGAGCTCAGGGATGGGCTAAAGATGAGGCGTCTGAGCATTCATACGTATACCATAAGGATGAGAATCAAGCCGTACGTAGTTCTCAAGATGCAGTTTAATGTCATGCAGGACCGCTGTGCAGTTTAAGGTCATGCAGGACCATTCATTTTAAGGTCATTCAGGACCATGCCGTTTAAGGTCATGCAGGACCGTCGTGTAGTTTTAGGGTCATGAAAGACCGCATAGTTTAAGGTAATGCAAGACCATCCAGTTTAAGGTCATGCAGGACCGTGCAGTTTAAGGTCATGCAGGACCGTTGTGCAGTTTGGGGTCATGCAAGACCACACAGTTTAAGGTCATGCAGGACTATCCAGTTTAAGGTCATGCAGGACCGTCCAGTTTAAGGTCATGAAGGAACGTCTAGTTTAAGGTCATGCAGGACCGAGGGGCTCAGAAAAAGTATTTATTGAGGAACTTGGCATTGGTGGGAGGGGTTATGCACTCACCATCCATGGTCACTAGGGAATATTCTCCATTGGAGTAAACCTTGTGAATTATGTAAGGTCCCTCCCATTTGGGCTCCAACTTGGGTGGTTTCCTACTGGGGATCATTTGCGCTCGGAGGGACAATACTAGGTCACCTTGAAGAAAATAACGGAGGAGAACCTTCTTATTGAAGGCTCTAGCTATCTTATTCTGATGCCTTTCTAGATCGTGCAGGGCACAAAGCCTACTCTCGTCAAGTGCTTCCAATTCAGCTAGACAGATTTCGACCACCTTATCTGGTGCCTGCTGGTCATAGACTGCAGTGCGTAATGATGGCATCTGGATCTATATGGGCAGGATGACCTTAAACCCATACACCAGGGAATATGGATTCACCTGGGTGGAATTGCGAGTCGTCATCCGATAAGCCCAGAGGGCGTTGGGGATCTTGTCCATCCAACTCTTCTTGTTCTGACCAACCATTTTCTGCAAAATGTTAGAGAGGGTTTTTTTGAATGCCTCAATCTGTCCATTTTCCTACACGTGATAGCGAGAGGTATGGTTCGAACAGATATTGTACTTAGTGTAAAATTTCTTCAGCTCAGCTGCTCGGAAGTTTGTGCAGTTATCGGTGAGCACGACGTGAGGGACTCCAAATCGGTAAATGATGTTGGAGCTCACAAAATCGAAAATGGATCGAGCCTTGACTTCCTTGAGTGGGACTGCCTCTGCCCATTTGGAGAAGAAATATGTAGCAGTCAGGATGAACCTACATGGGCGGGATGTCGCCGGTGGGTACGACCCCACGACATTGAGCCCCCACACCGCGAAGGGCCAAGAGTACTTGGTGGAGTGGAGAGGTTCTGGCGGCCGATGTAGGAAATTAGCATAGACTTGGAATGCGTGGCATCTCTTGGCGAACTCAATACAATCGTGGATCATAGAGGTCCAGAAGTACCCTAGTCTCCGGATCTGATGGGACAGCTTTAGCCTAGCCTGGTGGGCGCCACAGGAACTGGCATGAACCTCTTGCATGACCTGATAAATCTCGACACCTTGAATTCAATGGAGGATAACACCATTAAAACCACACTTATAGAGGATCTTCTCAAGACTGGGACCACTCTGGAGGGTAAACTGCAGTGCATGACGTCATATTCGCTTGCGCTCGGCCCGATCATCTGGGAGGAAACCATTTCGGATATACTCGACAAAAGGTGCTCTCCAGTCAGGAGTCGTCTCAACCACTGCATCTGAAGAACTTGAGGCTCCTGATGTGGGGAATCTGGAGGTAAGATGGCTTACCTGCTGGTCATCGTCATCCTCTGAGATGACAGGGGAAATGACTCTCCAGTGTGCCACATGTATAATCAGATCATCATGCTTGGGTTCTGCAAGTGATGCAGCTAAACTGGCCAAAGCGTTCGCTCGACCATTCTGTGACCGATGGACATGGGTAACCTCTGGTCGAGAAGAGAACTGGGCCATTAGATGGAGGGTGCACTCCAACAATGGCACGAGCTCTGGCTTCCTGAAAACATAGTCTCCATTGACCTGCTTGATAACTAGTTCAGAATCCCCTTTCACATGAAAATGGGGCATATCGATCTCAAGGGCCAGCTCGAGGCCAGTGATGAGAGCCTAATACTCTGCCTCATTGTTGGTGTAGACTTCTGACAACAGGAATGAGTATGGAAAAACGTATTGTGCTGAAGTGATGAAGAAGATACCCAGCCCCACTCTGTTGAGCCTAGGATCATTGATCCTACTACCAGTGGGGCTCTGGGAGGCACCGTCGAAGTGCATTTTCCAACATGAGATGGCATGATCGACTGAGACGATTGCCTCATCAGGAAAATCTATGTCTAGGTATTGATCCGCGGGGGTTGGATGGGCATCTAGGAATTCTTCCAATTCCTGCCCCTTGTTAACCTTCTGAGGCATAAACCTGATGTCAAACTGCTGGAGAATTACCGCCCACCGCACTAGATGTCTAGTCAACATGGGGCGGTTCAGGATGTACTTCAGCAGGTCTACCCGAGAGACCAACTATACCTCATGGTGCTATAGGTAATGTCGCAATTTCTATATAGAAAACATGAGTTCAAGTTAACTCTTTTCAATGGGGGAGTATCTAGTCTCCGTATCGAGGATCATGCGGCTGAGGTAGTAGAGGTTGTTCTCTGTCCTCTCATTATTCTTCTGGGCAACTAGGGCACCAAGAGACCATTCCAGGGCAGTCACATAAAGGAAAAACGACTTTCCAGTGACGGGTGGCATCAAGATCGGAGGTTGGAGCAGATACTGCTTGATTTCCTCAAAAGCGGTCTGGCACTCTTCGTCCCATTCATAGGAAGATCCTTTCTTCATGATCCGGGAAAAAGGATTATACTTTCTAGCCAGATTCGCAATGAATCGGTGTATGTAGGCTAAGTGTCTTTGAAGACCTCGAAGCTCCCGAATATTACTCGGGGGAGGCATCTGGATGATGGATTTGATCTTCTCTGGGTCGATATCGATGCCTCGATATCTGACAATGAAGCCGAGAAACTTCCCGGAGGTGACCCCAAAGGCACACTTCAACGGGTTCATCTTCAAGTGGCAGGAACAGAGGAAGCCGAATACTTTATCAAGGTCTTTGAGATGGTCCTGGAGCTGGCGAGATTTTACCACCAGATCGTCCACATAGCACTCCAACAGTGTTCCGAGAATTGGCTTGAATATGCGGTGCATGGCCCGCTGATAGGTGGCACCTGCATTTTTCGGGCCAAAGGGAATAACCTGGTAACAAAAAGTACCTTGGGGGGCCCTAAAAGTGGTGGAATCCTCGTATTCAGGGGCCATTCGGATATGGTTGTACCCAGAATACCCATCCATGAAGGAGAGGGATTGGAACCCGGCCGTAGCATCAATCAACAACTCTGTCACTGGGAGGGGAAAATCATCCTTCAAACAGTGGCGGTTGAGATCACGGAAGTCGATGCAGACTCTGATCTACCCATTCTTCTTATTAACTGGCACAATGTTGGCCAGCCACTTGGGGTACTGGACCTCCTTGACGAAGTTGGCTCTAATGAGCTTGTCAACTTCGGCCTCAACCATGGCACCGTGAGAAGGGTGCATCTTTCTGGGAGGCTGCTTGAACTCGCGATGGTTTGTCGGGAGGCCAAGGCGGTGGACGGCTACTTGAGGATCTAGTCCTGGAATCTCGTCGTAACTCTAGGCGAATACATCATGGTGCTGCTTAAGGAAGTTCACATATCGCTGCTGCTCCTCGAGGGACATGGCAGCACTGATCAATGTGGGTCTCGGATCTTCCTTTCTACCAAGGTTCACCTGTACCAGTTCATCGACCGTGGTAGAAACACCTTCTTCAAAAGCAGGGGGAGAATCCTCTATATCCTCTTCTCCACTTTTGGAGGGATATTCTACGGGGAGAGCTATCTCTGAGCCACCAGATTCCGATGGGAGGCTGGTTCCGGCTTGAGCGGCAGTGGTCATCATATCAGGAGATTCATGCGCCGCTGACACCATAGTGATGAAGGCAGTCGATCCAATACCATCTAGTCTTCGCCCCATGGGGCCGTTCTTGATAACATCAAAGCAGTAGTGGTGCATCATCTTGAGACGGTTAATTCCAGCCTGATGAAATAGACACATATGACATATCACCGTTGCCATGAGCCTGACGTCCTGATACCGTATAGGGGTAGGAGGTTTTGGGATCACCCGAGCCTGGTTGGTGTAGGAGTACGAGGTGATTTTTGCCGTTGCTTGGACCTAGGAATATTCCTTCCTCTTGCACCCGAAACGACAAAGAATTTCCCCATGTCAGGGGTCGTGGCCTCCAACCAATGGATCAGGAAGATCCAGGCATCATCCAGACCTGCCCAGGGATCACTTGTGATAGTGGCAGGTTCAACCTCGCTTGCCAGAATCTATTTATCCTTGCTCTTGTAGTAGTCAGCGTCCAGATAACGAGTTTCGGAAGAGGAAAAAGGAGACACATATCCTTGGAGCACGCCTACTCAACCATTGAGGGAGTATTTGAGGTATTGGTGATATGATGAAGTGACCACCGAGTGCAGGTGGAGCCATAGTCTGCCTATCAATGCGTTGTACGCAGTGTCCTGGGAGACAAACATGAATTCGGTACTAGAAATTAGGCCACCAAACTAGGTCTTCAAATGGATCTTGCTGACCAGGGTCTGCTCGGTCCTGTCGTATCCCTGGATTCTAAGGTCAGAGGGAGTTAGATCATCCTCAGACAAACCTAGCTTCCGCAGTGTCCGAGTAGGGATTAGGTTAATCCTAGAACCCATTTCAACATGACAACGGTGAACTTCTATGCCATTGAACTGACCAGTGATGTATAGTGGAAAAATGTACCCCTGTATGGGAGGGTCTTCGTCTTCACTAGAGAATGAGATAACTGCCTGGCATTCGGCATTCTCAATTGCCTCAGCATGGAAGGCTTCTGCAGCTGCTACCTCTGTCTCAAACTGGATGGGGATCCTTAGAGCTTCAGTGAGCGCTTCATACATGTATGATGACATGCGAAGAGCCTCGAGGATAGAAATCCTCACTGATATGCTGGAAAGGTGCTTCAGAACATCATACTTCCGTGCCAGGTGCAAAATTCTGCTTACAGGAGGCCTCTCTGCAATTGGAGGTATGACGGGCCGCGTCGGCTGGACCGGGGGCTGGATAGTGCTAGGTACGCCCCATTGCTCAGTAGTAGAGGCATGAAGAGTAGCTGCTGGATGAGGACCAGACAATTGAGATCAGCCTATAATAGGGTGAGACTGGTCGTGGTACATACGAGGTAGCTCTGCCTGATCCAGTAGCACAAACATCAGTGGAGGTAGATCTGAGGACGTCAGATGAGGAAGTTGCGCATGTTGAGCTCTATGCTGAGCCTGCTGTCTGGTCTCAGTGACATGAATGGCCTAACTTAAAGCACCGAATGATGTTCCTTGAAGACCTTTATGGCCGCAGTTCCGCCGATGCTGGCGTCGGTTGGGGACGTTGGGGAGGTTCGCCTGGCGTTCCCCCTCATCAGGAGTCATATAAGGATTTACCAACTCAAAGGTATTAACCAAAGTGTACCCCTAACTGTCGCTTGATGAATCATCCACCACTGGGAGGATTCTAGGAGGGATCTCCATCTCAGGGGGCATGAAGTCACTGAGGGTGAGGGATAACGACGACATTGGTGGAGCGTGCTACTTCTTCTTGCGCCGCCGCAGCTTGCTCTTCTAGGAAGAGGCCGGCTGAGATGATGACGTAGAGGCACTGATTGTAGCCTCTAAAGTCTTCGACTGGTTCAGGTGTGCCCAAATAATACCATGGGTGTGGGTGACTGTTTTACGAGCCATACATGCATCGTACTTCTGGGATCCACGACTGGGAACCTGCTGCCACTCACCTTCATCATCGCTATCACTTTTTGACCTCACAAAGACACCCGCCACTTGTGCTGGGGCCGGGCCCAACCTGACTATGTTGTTATTGACCTGGTCCTGGAGCTAGTCTTTAAACACATAGCACTGCTTGAGGGTTTGCCCCAGAATCTGATGATAGGGGCCGTAGTTGGGGAGATCGGTGAGATTCTCCTCGGCCGACCTTCTGCACTCAGGTAGGCGCACAATCCCCTATTCTAGGGCACTATGGAAGTAACCAGGGAACTGATCCTTGATAAACGAGTAATTATGGTGTCTTTTTTCTAGATAGGGGGCTCTGGTAGCTTGACCCTAAAGAGGGGCCAAAGGAGCCTGCTGAGGAGGCGGTGCCCGATTATCCCTCCTAGGCGGCGGTGGCGCGTTTCGCAGGGGAACCTACCGATTCTGAGGCAGTCACTACTGGGCAGGAGGCTGTGCCTGCAGTGGCGGGCCTCTATGAGGTTGCAAATCCGGTACTACTGGCAGCAATTCTAGCTGCCTGGGGGCTTCTATCTGGTCCACATCGGCGGTTTTGGCTCTGGCAGCCCTCCTTTCTGGGATCATAGGGGGTAGCAGACGCGCCTGAATAGCCTATTGCAGAGCTTCCTCGAGGCGCTGAGCCTTATCTGAGAAGTCTCGGAACCCTCTAGGGTAGTTCTGAGTGATTAGGGAAGGAACCAGTTTTGTTTTGACATTCCCTACACACATCGTCAGTAATTTCTCCTGAGTTAGTGGCATGTTGAGGGAGTATGTGAGCCCCTTCCACCGAGCAATGAAGTCCGCAACTCTCTCATCAGGCCTTTGTTTTCACTTGAAGAGGTCTGCGATGCTGGTCTTTCGCATGGTGGAGCTGAACTGATATAGGAATTTCCAGCGAAGATCTTCCCAGCCGGTCACCGATCCAATTGGGAGCTGGCTGTACCAGAAAAACTCAGGGCCTTCTAATGTTTTCACAAAACATCGGAGCTTGGTGGCATTCCTGCTATGCTGGGGTCCCCAACATGGGGCCACACCTTGAGGAAAAGTGGGCCAGGTGCTGCGACGGATCTCCTGTCCCGTTAAAGGGAGATAAGGTGGGATTTACAAAACCCGGGGGTGCAGGCACATCGCCCACCCACGCAGGATATGGTTTTCCATCTGGTGGGACTACCACCTGCCACGTTTACAACGCCTCAAGGCGGGAGATGAGTACCGCTATAGGATCATCCGGGCAGGGTCCCTATCTTGGTGGGGATCCCTAACCACGAGTGCGTTGCCGGGCACTTCAAAACGGTAGACGGGTTCAGCGGCTCGTGGAGTGACTGGTGGAGCAGCCTGCGGGGCAGCCAGGGGAACTCGGGATGGATTCCTCAGATTGCCACGCCGTTCGGGAGGGTTTGGTGAGATGTATCGTGCCCTCTTGCAGTGAGTCCCAACTTCAACCCTATCCGTGGGGGTGGTATGATCAGGGTTGCCTGGAGGCATCTCGCCAAGGGGGGGGGGGAGTTGTTCCTGCCCCGGCTTAGGATCACCATTGTCGGGTCGCCGATCTATGGTGAACTCGGCCAAGAGTTCGTCGACTAGCCTCTTTTGCTCAGCAAGTTGCTGGTGCAACACAGCCTCTTCGGGGTCTTCCTCCGTCTTCTGCACTGAGGCGGACGGGTCAGAGTTCTTGACATCTCCGACATGCTCTTTACCCTTACCAGCATTCCGACTGAGTACCAACAACTCGGTGGGCGTAGGGAGACCTAGGAGGCTCCTCTGCTGATGAGTAATCCTCCCTGATGGGTCCAACATTGGTGGCACACCCTCAGTGGGGAAGTCTCCATCAAGAAATTCCAGTTCTTCCTCCTTGTCTATGACATTGGCCATATGGACCACGAACCTTCTCGGGGGCACGTCCTCAATATCACATATCGAGTTGGGCTGTCGTCGAATAGGGCTGAAGAGGAGGTCAACATACTTCCCCCAGCCATGTACTTGCACGTGGGGGGTATCCTCCTTGATGATTTTGTAGAGTACCTTGAAACTCTGAACGCATTTTTGTTGGAGGGTCCTCTGGCGACCTGGTGACTCAGGGCACTGGGCCACGGGGAGTGCGGCCAAATCGACTAGATGAAATTGCTCACCGATTTCATCAAAGTGCACTTGGCTCCTGGGGTACACCACCTGATGATAATGAAGATGGAAGTGCATCACCCATAGGTTTTGACAGAATCACTCGACTTCCTCTGGGGTGAGGGATTCCGGCGCACAAAATTTTGATGCTGCTACCAGCCAGAACTTATCCAGGAAGTGATCCACCTCCAGAATGTTCTAGAAGTTCCTGGGCCCGGATTCAGGGTCTGGCCCCGTATTGCCCCAATCGTCAACCAGAGGTGGATGAGGAACTGGTAGCGGTAATGAGGTGGACTGCTGAGACAGTAGACCGGGCGGTGGAGAATACGGTGAACGAGCCGACTAGCCGCCGAATTCCGGGCCATCCTCCGAGGAGTGAGGTGACCTGACCACAATGTCACGATACGATGGGATGACAACCAAAACATCCGATGCAGGGATTATGGTTACCGGCGATGGGTCATGCTGTTTCTCAACCGCCATTGGTCCCCAAAATAGCTCTCTATGATCTCTGGTCAAGGTAGAGGGAGCTTCTGGTGACGGCGGTGGTGACTGCATGGTCAGAACCTATGGGATTCCCAAGATTTCCTCCTCCTGGATGTACCTAGGAAGAGAGACGGGAATCTGGCGTACTTCAAACTCTTGAAGGATGAGGCTGATACACCTTGTTGCTTCCCCGGTCCTTGACACAGAGGACCGAGGGGAGGGTTCCACCGCTGAGTCATACTTTGCTTCGGAATCTGAGAAATAGACCGGTTTGATCTCAGTCTGGAGATTTTAGGTATTCTTCTTGCGGCAGCAATGACCCTCCTTACTGTCCTGGGATGGATCTTTGGGGAAGGGATGATTCCCGACATGAGGAGGTCCTTCGGCCTTATTAGTATTGGGGCGGGGAGTGCTTCCGCCTAAGTGGGCCAGGGTGTGAGGAGCACTGGGGCAGATGTCAAAGGGGACACGGGGAGGACCTATGTGCAGGATGATAGTGTGGGGAGGACCTCCACTGGAACTGACGGGAGCATGGGTAGGACCTCCATGCCTGGTTCCCTTGGTGACCTCAGTGCGAGGCAGGTCCCCATACTCATCGGACAGAACACGGGTAGGACCTCCGTGCTGGTTGTTAGTGGAGTGAATTTGATCTCCACCCCTCGGGTTTCTAGGATGAATAGGGCCTCCTTCGTCTGCTATAAGGGTGTGAGGAAGGTCCTCACATCGTAGAGTGACTGAATGTACAACGTCCCTACCCTGGCGGTCCGTGAAAGGAGGAATGGCTCCATACCCAGTGTAATGAGCGCGGGAGAGGCTCCCATATGAGGTGTTTCTACCACGGGGAAGGCCCTCATTCGAGTCAAAGGTGGCACAGGGCATACCTCCGAGTCGGGCCTCGGAGCGGGAAAGGCCCGCGTCCTCCATGGTGGTTGTACGAGGAGGGTCTCTGTACTGGGTGGCACTATTCCAGGTTAATCCACGGTGGCCAACATCTGTGCCTACGGCTAGGAGAGTCGACCCATACTGCTCATGGGGTTGTTGGGGCCTCGATCCGAGTCGGGCATACAGATGCCCCTACTCGGCGTATCCAAGGGGATGATGATGCACGTCAGCGGTGGATCAGGCCGTAGTAACCGCTGACGTTGACGCCCCATGAAGAGAACCCTCCTCGGCCTGTGCCCGACATTAGCATCGGGTCAGCTGGGCCGGTGCCGGTGGTGCAGGTAAGTAGTCTACCCGCTCTTCAGCTTGAGGAACCTGGTGTCAGCGCTGGCGTATCCTGGTGGGGGCCCTCTCTTGGAACCCCTGGGACGAAACTCCAGCCGGGCTATCCTAAACATCCCCTACCTCATCAGTGTAGGGTACAAAGTCATCGAGGCGTTCTGGGGAGAGGCTCCCGAAATGGTTGAAGGTCGGAGTGGGGAGAAATGACTCCTTGCGCGGCCCTCGGGGGCGGCATTGACGGCGGGGCCTGGACGCCTCCAGGTCCAGGTGGGCCATATCCTGGGTTGGGATTATGCCCTCCTCCTCGTAACGACATACGAGGTCGTTAATCATCCTTCGTTGGATGACTTACAATGGGGAGATGGGGCGTGGGTGCCCCACGTTCGTGGACGCAGATGCCATTGCGACAGCAGTGGAGCCACACATAGTGACTATGCTAGCGTTGCCCCTTCCCCTGCATAGGTGGGTGGTCGGTGATCGTGTTTCGGTGGAAGCAACCTGATTCCTGAGAAGCAGGGAGATTAACTCATTAGCAATGCTAGGAAAAGAAGTCGACAACCAGTGTCCCAACGCCATTCCGTCTTCCGTGGACGGTAAGAGGGATCCACGCTGACAACGTCGCAGAATGGGATTCCCAATGTTCTACTGCCCCAACTTATGGTGAGTTTCACGCCAGGCTCTCTATTTGCTTGGTAGGACCTGACGCTGGATATCTGGATCCGGTGACACGTCACTCTACTGATGTCTCGAGCGCTACTAATCTCCACATTGAGGAGAATAATTTCACGTCGGGTTCACCATTTCTGTTTCCGACACTTTCGCTGAGGCGCGCGCGTCCATCGTATTTGGGGGACATCGGCACGACTCTGTTTCCCCACATTCCCGCTTTCCAAAGGTGGGAGACATTCGCTCCTTATTCAGGGATGTCTTCTCCTTGATCAAAATGAGATGATGGGATGTCAGTTCTTCCTTCTTTGGATTCCTCCTCAGAACTCGTCACCTTGTCCGGGTCTCCCTTATAGATTTAATACGTTGTTCGTGAAAATCTTCCCAGTACCATGTTTCCATGGACGCCGGTTAATTACACTGATTCTGTCAAGACATTCCAAGGGGTTCGGTCAGGGCAGAAACCTTCAGTTGGGGGAGTAGTCACGTCGAGGAACCACTGGCATGTCTGGATGCTGGGGACTTGGCGTGTCTTTCTTTTGTCCCTTATTATAGGGATTCTCAAGGGAACAGAAGCCCGAGGAATCCCACATCGAGCACGGAGAATCATATACCGTAGGCATGTATATGAGGTTTTCCTTAGCTTCCAATGTTTAACACAGGGTATTCCACAAGTTTAACATCCAACGGGGATGGATCAGACCGATTAGAACACCGATGAGGGTGGATCAGGTTGAGGAACCACCTTGAGGGAACATCGATATTGGGGCCAACGCATGGGTGACTTCTCGAATGCTGTGGAGGGGAATGAGGTGGCATGATCTCACCGGGACGTGGCAGACTGGGTAAGAATCAAGATGGATGATAGAGAATTGAATGGATTGGAGGAGGAATGAGACGGGACTGTCATGAATATGACGGTAGTGATGGGCTTGAGCCTCGAAGAGACCTCCTACGTATCCCCATGGTAGGGAATCAAAGTCCGGGTAGTTTTATTGGTGAGAACCGACGCGAAGGGGGGTCAGAGCGACCGGCGGGTGGTGGGATTGAACCTCAGGGAGTATTCCTACGTACCATGCCTTGACATGGATCAAATTCCACGTAGTTCAGAATGCGTGCTGGTGAACTGACTTGAAGAAGGACCTTGGTCCAGATGGATGGTGGGCTTGAACCTCAGGGAGACTTCCTAAGTACCATGCCTTGACATGGATCAAAGACCTCGTAGTTCAGAAAGGTGTGTTAGAGGACTGACGTGAATGCGGTCGGAATGACCGGGTGGTGGGGTTGAACCTAGGGAGGCTTCCTACGTACCGTGCCTTGAAACAGATCAAAGTCCTTGTAGTTCAGGGTGGCGCGCTGGCGAACCAACGTGAAGATGGGACTTGGCCTAATAGATGGTGGGCTTGAACCTCGTGAGGCTTCCTATGTACCATGCCAGTACATGGATCAAAGTTCACGTAGTTCAGAAGAGAAATGGGATGTTGAACTGACATGAAGGGATGTTAGAACAACTGGATGGTAGGGTCACAACGGCTTACCGCTGGATTCAGATGCAGTTTAACATCATGCGGGATGAGGGCGTGTCAGAGAAACGACGTGAATAAGGACCTTGGTCCAGGTGGATGGTGGGATTTAACCTCAGGAAGGCTTCCTACATACCATGCCTTGACATGGATCAAAGTCCACATAGTTCAGAATGAATTCCAGAGAACCAATGTGAAGATGGACTGGGGGTCTGATGGGTGTTGGGCTTGAACCTCGTGAGGTTTCCTACGTACCATGCCTTGACATGGATCAAAGTCCACATAGTTCGTGTTAGACACAAAGGATTACTGCTGGACTGGAATTCAGTTTAACGTTATGCAGGACAGGGTGGAACCTGACGTGAAGAAACGACCAGGCGGTGGGCTTGAACCTCGTGGAGGCTTCCTACGTACCATGCCTTGACATGGATCAAAGACCTCATAGTTCAAAAGGTGTACAATTTAACTTCATGCAGGATGAGGGTTGGTGTCATAGCCGATGCTTACTCTAAGCCCACGTGAGTCATGCTCGGTGTGAGAAACAAGAGGCGGCAGAGACCTGACGATCACGTCGCGAAGGGGCGTTTGTGAGAAGCGAAGAGGGGCTTATGAATTGGGCGGCCCAGGGTGCTGGGACTTACTCCAGGATGGAGTCCTGAGGGTGAAAAAGTGTAGAGGGAGAGGGGAAGTACGGAGGTTCATGGGTGCTACCTTCTGCAAGAAAGGCCAGGGGATTACACCAAGGAGGATGCACTTCCCCGCAGACAAACGCCACTCCCAGAAAGAGTATATCATCCTATGTGGAGACCATAGGGGGTGTATAGAATGTACAAGGTGGGGGAACCCCGCGTGAGAGGCACGGGGTGATGTCATAGTTTAACGTCGTGTGTTGAGGACAAGGGTGCTTGGTAGTTTAATGTCCTGCAGCTCGGAAGAGGGTGGGTTTGCTCCGCACCCCTAGTACTTACATGACCAGTACCCTCTGCTCCTTGTGGGAGGGAAGGTACCGAAAATTCCATGCTAAAGGGGGGTCACAGAGTGAACCATCGAGGGGTCCACATTAGCATGGCTATGCGAAGAAGAAATATCCATTAGCATGCCTATGCGAATAATCATTAGGCGAAGCAACGCCACAGGCAGTATCGTCCAGGGGACTTTGAAATCACATCGTGCAAACCTGGAGGGTCACACGGGAGAAGGAATTACCAAGAAGAGGGGTCCATAGGTGGGGGCCTTGTGGAGCTCGGTCGCTCTGCATAGTGTAGGGCACTTGCGAAGGGGTGTGCTTCGTGAATTGGGGTTCCTTATCCTTAGCATATGGCAGAGGTGCAAATGGGAGGTGCTTCGTGAAGTTAAAGGGCGTTCACAGAGCACTGCCTCATGAAGCATAGGTTCCTCGCGAAGCCAAGTGTCGTGAAGCAATGTTCTTCGCGAAATACAGTGACCCTACCTTGTCATGTGGATCACATGTACAGAAGGGGTGTTTCATGAATCATAAATGCTCCGCGACAACCCGGGTCCCCTTGGGGATCCCCTTCCTTCGCGAATGCCTTTAGGATTCGCGAAGGGCATCCCTCTCGGAAGAGGGGATCAAAACGAGACAATGCGGAGACACCTCACAAAGAAAAAATACCTCGTGTAGCTCATGATTAACAGAGAAAAGGGTGATTCATGATTTGGGAGCTAAGAAGGTTAAAGGTCAGATTGTCCGTCTATTGGGCTCAGGGAAAGTCTGGTATTTATAGGCAAGGGGCGCCGCGGAGCAGAGCTGATGTGACGCGAAGAGGGATTCAGTTGCTTCATGGCGGGTCGAAAACGTCAAGGGAGTTGGTGGATCATACCACCTCGGTTGCTTCGCGGCGGGTTCGTGAACATCATGGGTGTTCGTGGAGTGTACCGCCTCCTTTTCTTTGCGGCGGGCTTGCGAACGTCAGGTGAGTTTGCGGAGCGTACCGCCTCCTTTGCTTCGTGGAGGCCGCGTTGCTTGGGGGGACTCCGCGCTGGGGATTCGCGAAGTAGGTCACGAGACCTCTTTTTCTTCATTCTTTTTGTCTAACATTTTGGCGCTAACATAGTTATGTCATGGTAGAATCCAAAGAATGTGCTTGATATGAGGATCTTCCTTGGTCTAGCAGGTTATTATAGGTGTTTTTTTCAGATGTTCTCTTGACTTTCTTATTCCATGACAACACTCACCTGTAAAGGGGTGAAGTTTGAATGGAGACTAGAATGTTAGGTGTACTTTGAGGAGCTAAATTAGTGATTGACTATAACACCCATGCTTATATTTCCAGAATCAGGAAAGGGATGTGTGGTTTATTTCAATGCTTTAGGTATGGGCCTCAGGTGTCTGCACATGCAAGACAATAATGTGGTGACATATGGATCTCACTAACTCCAACCACATGAAAAGAACTACCCAACCCATGATTTGGAGTTGGTAGTGGTGATTCATACCTTGAAGACATGGAAAAATTATCTTTTTGGGATGAAATTTGTGGTCTACTCTGATCATAAAATTTTGGCCTACATCTTCTCTAAAAAGGATTTGAATTTGAGGTAGTGCAATTGGATTGAATATCTATAGGGGTTTGACTTTGACATTATCTATACTCTAGGAAAGGGTAATTTGGTGGTTGACAAGTTGAGCATAAAAGTACTAGTAAAGGCATTGAGGAATTCCAATGATGATTGGACTTTGATGTATCTCTTTACTGAGATGCACTTGGAAACCAAGGAGCATTGGGGAGGTGCTTTCTTAGCCAGTGTTCAGCTAACACCTTCTCTTATGGATATAATTCAATAGGAGAATCTTGGTGATGATTTATGCGAGCAATATATGTAGTTTCTTCATGGTGGGGATACATCTTGCGATTGGTTGCTATCTCCTGAGGTAATATTGTGTTTCAAGGGTTGTTTTTTGGTGTCGTTGTCTTTGGGGAAGGTGGTGATGTGAGATAGACACCACTATCAGTGGGGAATACATCCTAGTGCTATTGAGATATATTATGATGTTTTTTGGTAGTCTTGGTTTCCAGTTATGAGGTAGAATATAGCTAACTTCATATCGAGGTGCTATACATGTCAGGAGGTGAAGAAAGAGCATCAAATACCCTTTGGTTTTCTTTAACATTTACCCATTCCTACTTTGAAGTGGGACTAGGTTTCCATGGATTTCATTATAGTATTTACTCATACACCATGGGGAAGGAATTCCATTTGGGTGATAATAAACCATTTGACCAAATCAAACCATTTCATTCTGATCAAAGATTCAACAAAAGTGGATGAGTTGGGCCAGTTGTATATCCAGAAAATAGTGAGGATTCATGTTGTGTTGTCAAAAATTGTATCTGATAGAGACCCCCATTTTACCTCTAGGTTTTGGGAAGGCCTTTTAAAGGTTTTGGGATTATTGATCAAGATGAGTACGACATTCTATCCTAAACAGATGGTCAGATAGTGCGGGAAAATCAGATTCCAGAGGATATGCTTCATGCATGTGTTTTAGATTTTGGGGGATCTTGGGATAACCAATTGGGGTTTTTTGAATTCACATATAATAATAGTTATTAATTCTCTATTTTAATGGCTCCTTTTGATGTTCTCTATGGTTTTCCTTGTTGTTATCCTTTGTGTTGGGATGAGGTAGGTGAGACCTCACTTTTGGGGCCAAGCCTTGTGCAAGAGATGTCTGAGAAACTCAAGTTAATCTGGAAGAGGATATCAATATCTCAGAGTCACCAAAAATTTTATAACCACCAAAGGAGTTGAGATCTTGAGTTTTCTATGGGTGATTGGGTGTTATTGAAAGTGGCACCTCGCTTAGGTAATCATCATTTGGGAAAAAAGGGGAAGCTAACACCAAGGTGTGTCGGACCCTTTGAAATTAATGGGTGGATTGGAAAGGTGGAATATAGGTTGGATTTTCCTTATCAAATAACGTCAATACACTATGTGTTCCACATATCCCAGTTGAAGTAGTATAACTCGAACCCATCTCATGTGTTGAATTGGGAATAGTTGGAGTTGGATCCTGATTTTTCTATGTTTGAATGACTAGTGAAGATAGTGGATTCCCAAGAGAAGATGCTTTGCGGGAAGTCTATTCCATTGGTCCGTATCCTTTGGTAGCATGGTCATGATACTCATGAGAATTGGGAGTGGAAATCATGGGTTGAGAAAGATTATCCATTCCTGTTTTCTGATCAAGCTTCGAGTTTCATTTTTTGGGATGGAAAGTTTTCATGGTGGGGAGAATTGTCACATCTATGACCTTATTTTGAGGTATTTTTATTCAATTTTTGGTCTACCCTTTTCCACATTTTATTCCTATTTAGTTTTTGAGGAAACCGTGAAAATTTGGGTAGACAGTACATGGTGCATGGTTGGCGCATGTTTATTGATAACTGTGCGCCCCTACCCAGGTAACTGTGCGGCAGCTGCAGGCCAAGGAAGTAGCTACCGCATGACCAAAGCACCGTCAGTCAGACTATGTGAGGTAGATGTATGGTAGGAACCTTATTAGGTAGAGCATGAAATATGGTTTTCGCATGGTTTATCAAAACCGTACGGACTAACTGTGTGCCCTTCCAACTCATTAAAAATTTGGTTTATTTTTCTATCTCCTCATAATTTTTAACCCATAAACCCTCATTTTTTCACCCCACATAGGATTCTCCTCCCTAGGTGCACCTCCCTCTCCATCCTCCTCTCTTACGACCTCAATTTCTTTCTGTATTTGGGAGTTTCCTCCTTGATTCTTAAATTAACTCTCATTCATCCTCCTATTCTTACCCTATTCTAGGGTTTCTTCTCTCTTTTCTTGGGATTCCATTTATCCAGTGGCTAGGGATTCATTTTTAGAGTTCCATATTGACATTTTGGGTTCAATATCCATGATTAGGGTTCGATTTTTCTCCCTTTTGGTGAGGTTGAGGTGTAGTTGGAGATTCACACTAGTTTTAAGGGTTTTCCTCACCCAAGTTAGGTGATTATGTGCTTAACCATTATTTGATAAATTTAGTATTCTTTCTTGAACATATTCGAGTGTTCTATGATTATTGTGTGTGGTGTGAATTTGGTTTTTGAAAGAATTTGGTAAGCGTTTAGTTTGAAAATGGATTTTCTATATAGAATTGGGTGTAATTGTTGTGTCAATCCTAGTTGTGCTTCTTGTATTTTTTTTATAAATTTTCTAGATGATTTATTAAATTATGTGTGTGGTGGAAACATGATTGGAAGATGTTTTGGTGTGCATATGATTTTAAAAGAGGATTTTGAGTATGAAAGTGATGGATTATAATGTGAATTTCATTTTTTGGTTTATGAAGTGAAAAGTGTTGTGTTATGTAAATGTGTAACTTGATTGAGAACAAAAAGGGAAGACTGGGTAACTAGGTGGGAAGACTAGGACTAGTGCACCAGTGATACAGAAGTGGCTTTGTCCTGGTTTCACTTAGTGGTATTATCAATGAAAACACTAACTAAATATTGATTATGATTGGATACCACTAGGCCAATGGGGTGTCCCCTCCCAATAGACCGTGCATGAGGATACTGTTAGTCATGGTTTCTAAGACACATTTCACCAAGATGCGAGGTTCTAGTATCCCACTGCTAGCTGGTGCCTATAGGTTTCTCCCATGACTAGTGCTCTTTGGTTATATCACACTTACTTTTGAAATATTGTATCATTTGTTGGAGACTTTGAATGCAAGATTTTTTTATTTTAAAGTTGTTTTCTCTTAAACTTGTTCCCTTTTAAAGTGGTTTTCTTTAAAGGTTGTCTTCCATAAAATGTTTTTAGAATTGTATTTATGAAAACTTTAAAGTTATTTATCTTATAATGTTTATTGCATGGAATCCTTTTTGGGAGTCATTCTACTAGGAATCAGGTCACACCCTACTTACACCTTTGGGTGTAAGTAGACTTGGTAATGTTTGACTCAGGTAAGGGTAAAGTTTTTGGAGATAGTGGTTTGGGTTGCTATAGGTTCTCCTTGGTGAATCATTGTTGAGATAGCTTGAGGGTGATTCCCATCTTTCCATGTGGTGGTTTTTGAGTTAGTTTTAGCCCCTTCCTTTATAGTAGCCTTTTTGGTTTTTTTAAACTTGTAACTTGAAATCTAGAAATTGTTTAAGGCATGCTTGTTTATGAATTTTTAGATTTGGTTTGCTTATATTTTTTGGATGTTTTATGTTTATGAATTCAGGTAAATCATTACCATGATGTAATTATAATACCTAGACACTTGTTACCAGCACATTGGGATCAATAATGCCCCTCTAGAAATGCCACAGACTGAGTCAGGTTCCAGTTCAGATGAAGAACCAACTTCATTCGTGACAACTGACATAAGAATCACCCTTTCCCAGCCTCTTAGAGAATGCACCTTGATTTCTAGTAATGTTTTTTGTACTCACTTGGTCTCTATATTTAAATACATATATAGGATATGAATATTTTATTTAATAACCAATAAGTATAATGAAATCATTACTTTATATTGACGAATATTCCTAAAGTAAAATCATATGCTTACTTCTTCTTCAGTTCATAGCAATTTATTGTTCGAAGAACTTATTTACACATGTGAAGCTAATAGCCTCCTGTTCATTTCTCATCATCTGTATCTTTTGTCTCTTTTAATGATGTTACAAAAGAAGAATTGATGAATATGGAGAACCTATAATATAGGATTATAATGTGAGATTAATTGATAATTTATTATCCATATAGAAGGTCAACATTACTAACTGATCAGTTCACTTCAATACATCCTGAAAAGATGAATAGTTGTATACGCATCTTCTTGTTTACACTAGTATAGTGTATTAACTATATTAATTATCTAATGCTTCTATTTCTCCTTATATAGAGATAGGATATGAGATATCATGGAATAATAATTCTAGTTCTAATGTTTCATTATTAGTTCTTTGAACACAACCTATTTCCCAATGCAACTGACTATAGGATCATTCCCATGTACCACTTGAATGAATCATTTTTTTTACCTTTTTTCACTTGATGAGGTGGATGAATAGATAGTGGGTCAACAACACATCCAATTTCCTTTTATATAGTAATACTATGCACAAGTGTCTGTACTACTCTTGAAAATTGGTGTCGGTATGAACATATTTATTATCCAATATTTATCACAGTGAACACGTGGTATTACATTCTATTTATGTACTAAATAAAACTTTAGAAAATTATTACTTTATCTTGATTACCAGTTATTATAAATTATATATTTTTTAATCATTATATGTATCTTACCATTTTATCAAATCATAGCATCTCTCAAATACTAGATTTATAATACTCTGTTTCTTGAGTATTATAGTGGTTTGGATCCTTAAAACACCTCCACATAGTTAAAGATATGGTTATGAAAATTCTTGGAGAGTTTAAATCTAGGATTTATCTTGACCAAACATATTAATTCATAACCCCTTGATCTGTTGAGTGGAGTTCCATCTCATGTAAAGAAAAACCTTGCATTACTCAATGCTTTGCAGCTAAAGTTCAAGCAACCTAGCCATGCACATTTATTTGTTACTAACCTTAGTTATGTTGACCCACTACTTTCATAATAACACCCTAGAAGTAAGAGGCACCCTCAGAGGGCTGATGAGAACTTCAAATGTACATTTTTTTCAAATTAAATTGATTGAATACATATGAAGTAATATTACTTTGAGTAATTTTAGTTATTTTTGGTGGATGTAATCCATTTCTATTTACACTTTCTTGTGCACTCACATATTTAGAATTTTATAAATAGAAAAACATTCACCACACACATTCATTTTATCTATGTATGCATGTTTATTATTCTATGTGATCACATGTATAAACACATACACAAAAAATAAACCATGCATAAATAAATAAAAATAAATGATGTGATTATGATCCAATTCTAATGGTAGATCCATTGATCGAATAATGGATCAACCTAATTCATAGGGGTAATTCCTTGAGTCATGTCATGTGCGACCTGAGTTACAATTCTCACCCCATCCAATGAATCAAAGTCCCATTATGTGTCTCTCTAAGTCTCAACAAGAAATGCATCACCTTTCACCCTTTCCATTTTAAAATAATACTCACATGTAGGTTAAAGGGTCTCAAGAATGTAGTATATACATGAATAAACTATCATGAATATTCAAATCCTTATATAAAGGATGACATAAAGGACAATGCACAAATCATCATTTTTTAAATAAATATTAAAAATAAACACAGTGCAATAAATAAATAAATAAAACCAGACATTCATTGGTTTGTTTATGACTCATGAAAATTGTGTAAATAAATTAAATGTTCATAAAATTATTCTCAAGGGTAATTTTTATGAATTTAAGTAAATTAAATTAATTTTAATTCACAAAAATTAAGTTGCAAAATACCAGAAATAATTTTAATAAATTAAAAATATTTTTAAATGATTTGGATTTTTTTTCAATTTTTGGACTCCCCACATATTTTTTTAACCCCACAAAAGGGTTTTGGGTCATAGAAAAACTCAAATAGGGTGGGTGGGTCGAATCGAACATGATGCCAGTTGTGTTGGCTAAAACATAAATGACCCACAAAAGGGGTTCACACATAGGGAGGGGTGGCACCTTATGCTAATGCCATTTTATTTTAAAAAAGTTTTTTTTAAACATGCAGTGCCCCTTGGGCACTTCTGGTTTTCACCCCCCCAAATTGGGGTGGGTGGGGGGGGGTGAGGGGTGCGGCTCCTAAATTTTCCTTTTTTTAAATTTAAAACCTTTACAAATCCTACCTAATGGGATTGGGTTTTTTTTCAATTTATGTTATGAAAGGAAGCTTCCCATACAAGAACCTAAATATATATATATATATATATAAGATTAAAAAATTGAGTCTTTTTAATTAACTATGTATATATATTTATTATAACACATGTTTGACTGGGAGCATTGCCCACTAAATCTAAACACTTTTTTGGTCATCTCCACTGGCTTGATTTCACTGGTCACTAGAAAAATAATTCCACACTAGACATATATATTAATAAATATATATATTTTTTCTTAATTTAATATTGAACAATTATATTTTTAATCTTACGATGAACGTAACTTGGTCATCCGATCTCTGATCGATAAACCATTTGTGGCTGTGAGATCGTGACCATTCACTCTTTTGGAATAAATAAAAATTTAATTTTTAATTCAGATTAATTATATAAATAGATACTCTGATACCAATTGACAGAGCCCAGAAAACATGTTGAAAGAAACCTATAGATGTGTTTTTACTATTGGAATTGGGTAATATTGATATTGTTTTTCCTTGAATTTATGAAATGATTATTGTGGGATGGTTGTAAATTGTGTGGCCTTGGTAGTGGGGTGAAATGTTTATGGGTTTTAGTGTGATTTTGGGTAGTGGGTGCTGCTATAGATTCCATGGGCAACATATTGTGGCATGATTGAGGATACATATTGTGTAGTGAGGTTGTGGCTTCCTTTCCATGGTTTCTAAGAGGGAATGTGATTGATTATTTGTAGTTTTCTAGTAGTATAAAAATATAACTAGTGATGATGATCTTGAAATGGGTGTGGTTGGTATTTAATTAATCTATGGTTGTAAATTAAATAATGGTGCATGAAATGAATGGTTAATGGATATAATTAAATGTGGGTAATGACTGGGATTTTTTTATTAAATATAGAAATAATTGTATATTAAATGTGATGTGTCTGGTAACGATAAATATGGAGATGAGAAAAAGGTTATGTATTTATGTTAAATCATTTATTTGTGTGATAATTTTTTTTATAGAAATTAGGGCTGATTTTTGGTGTTATAGTTGGTAAAAATAGTACTATGTGGCAATGGTAGTGTGGTGAAGGTTGTGGGCTATAATGGTGCTGTTTTGGTGTGAACCTACTAGGTTGAGATTGTGTGTATAAGTACTATATTTTTGTATCTTCTATGATTTCTTTCGCACTCCATCTAGTCATATACTTATAAACATCCAAATGTTTTGGGTTCTAGTTTCTTTCCACAACATCTTGGTTGGTGAGGGAATAAATGATTGAATACTCCATATTCTCTACTCTCCCTTATAGTTGTAGTATGAGTTGTGATGGTTAAGGTAGGTATGATCATACCAACATTATATGTGGTGTATTGGAAAAACTATGGTGGTATTGGTGTGATGATAGGTATGATTATACAGGTGAAATATATGATGTACTGGTAGACCCTATAGGGTATTGGTAAGATGAGATATAGTGGGGGTCATGCATGACATGAAGAGGGCATGGGGTTGATTCCATTTATATTCATTATTCCCTACTACAATACTAATGTAAAATGTTTATTGAGATATGGGATGTGGTGGAAGATATTACATGATGATGATGTGGTTGTTACATATGATATGGTAGTGATATGAGATATGACATGATGCGACATAGTTGTGGAAAATATTATGATCACATGAGTTTTGATGTTGTGGAATGAGAATGAAAAACAATGGAGAAGTGTTTTTATGGGACATCCTTGAATTATATTCTTCAATAATATTTTATCATGCTTGGATATGATATTTTTTGATTGGGTCTTGATGAGATAGGGTGGTAGTTGACCTGATATATGCATATGGGTTCTAATATTTTTTCATAAATTCATTTGTATAGTTCTCCCACATTTTCATGAGAGGTCTTGAGTATGATCATACTGAGTATACATGTTATGATCACCCCTATTTATAAAAAATTATTTTCTAGTTTTCAGGGCGAGTTTAGAGATTTGGCTGGGTGGTACTAACTTAGAGTTTGGAGCTGTGGTTAAAATTCTCACCTTGGAGTTTTACTTGGTTTTTTATTTGGAGACCTATATTTTTCTAATATATCATGAATTTTGGATTATTGTAGGTATGAATTATATATAATATTAAATGGTTTGGTGGGATTCATAATGTTCTTGGGATATATAAGGGTAATGGATCCCATTTTCATGTACTATACCCTCGGTGATAGTCGCCAACCTAGATCATATTAGAGGTAGGCCTCAAGGGCTACTCTCAACTTCACTAAAACCCCCTATGGTGTTCCTAGTTGGAGAAAGTCTTGAAAAAGTTGTATCAAAGATTTTGGTTGAGTTTGAGGATAAAGACACAATTTAGGGACCAGTGGGGTTTTCTTAGGTTGGTAGGAAAATAGTGTTGGTTGAACTTAGTCTGTGACCCATGGGAGACCGGTTAGGGTAAAAGATTTTAGACCATCCTGTGATATGATTTAATGACCTCAATATCATTGAACTTTATAAGAAACGTGATGTTGATTCTAGGGTAGATTACTAGGATAAGTACATGAATGATGATTTCCTGCTCTTTTATTTGATTTGGGGTGACTTTGGGATAAATTAAATTGAATTTAATTCAATGAATTTGATAAAATGAATTCTGATCTACCAGGATTAATAGTTCTTTTCCTTTCTTACAAAGATTCCTGCTAGTTATTGCCTGTATGTGGTTTAGTTTTATAATGTTCAATAAGATAAATCGATTGACCATATGAGGATTGACCAGACTAAGGAGGATGATCTTTGGAGGAAGATATTGTGTGAGTTCCAGTGTCAATTTGTAGAGAGGTATGAGGGGAGAATATCTAATTCAGTGACAGAGCACTGGTTATAGGATCTTGAGATTTTCTTTTAGCTTGAATCATGCCAAGGAAGAATATCTTCTTCCATTGGATTTCAGTCAGATTCAAGGAGAATCATAGTGGTAGTAGATCCTGTATCTTGGAGAGAAAAAAGAGGCATATTTTTATTAGGATGATTTATAGAGTTACTTTCATATAGAGTTTTTATCATCGATGGTGTGGGTGACAAAGAGGCATAAGATACTCCCTCTTTATCAGGGGCACCTGAGTGTGTAGGATCTTGGGATCAGATTTAAAGTCCTTAAATTTTCCCCTAATCTTTATCTTAATGAGTATTATAGAGTTTTATGTTTGTAGGAGGTACTATGCCTAATTATTCAATATGAAGTCACCCTATTTATTCCATCTATGTATTTGGAGGTGTAGAATAAGACTGAGGTTATTTAGTGGATTCATGCTTAGTCGTCTCAAGAGGGGAGTTATTAGAGTTCCTCAAGAAGAAGAGTTATTAGTGGAGGATCTCATGTATATAATATATTAATTTTTCTTTTGGAATAAAACTGACCTTAGTAGTTTTATTCTCATTTATATGGTTCTAGTAGTTCCCATGAATATATCTGGAGATCCGGGCCTGTGTGTTTTGCTTACGAGAGGCCTGTTCATTAGCAGTTTCAGTGCCCAACCATCTTTGGGGTTAGTGAAGTGGGGGTGTTTAGTTCCTGTAATTACTTTTTTTCCTTTTAAAGGGTTATATTACTTTAAATTATATTTTTTAATCTAGGCACTGGGCTAGTGTGGGATTCTAGAGCCCTGAGAGGCTTGGTATTGATATAATAAAAATATTAAATATATTATATCATGCACACACATTTTATATGAAATAATGGAATAACTCCCGAATGGAGTCTCAAATTATAAATCTAATACTTACATTAAATCCAAATTATGGGTTTTATACAATGCATGACATAATCTTTATGTGCATCAGGTGTTTGGCTTGAGCTCCATCTTGGGTGGAATAATAGTTAAATAAATTATTTAATTAATTTATTTGTTATTAAATCCTAAACCTAAACCCAACTCTATATAAACACACTTATGTAAAATCACTAGGGTTTTACACATAACCCTAGGGATTGAAAGATGTCCATTAGAGAAGTATTCATGGATGATCAACGATGGATCATGGATTGGAAAATAGTGTTCCAACGGTGCTTGTGGATCTCACCAACAATAGTGATGTGTAACCCTTCATCATGAGAGATTAATCCAAAATCGAGGTAGTAAATTTTATTTTTATTAGCTCAATCACTTTTTAGTGATCCCATAATGAATGTGAATAAACTTCAATAATAGTTTGATTCATGGGTTGATCATGTTTTGTAGGTAGTGATTTATCATCTTACGGTTAGGAATTAATGATATTTGATTATTGTTTGTTTATTGGTTCTTCATTCATAATTATAATGACAATGAATCAATGCCAACCCAAACAATTACTGAGGTTCATTAATCTTATTATACCCTGATATTTTAAAATAAAATTATGTTTGATAGTGTATACAACACACACCATCAAGCTTAAACGAACCCCAAATATTATTATTTAAATATAATCATTATAACATAGCTGTTAAATTAGTGGTTATAAATAATATTAACCAAATTATGAAATATATATAAAGGACCTACTAAATAAAAATTTATTTATTAATTCTTATGAAATAAGTACTCAATTTTCAGTAAAATTATTTTATGCTTCAAAAATACGTTTTCTTCAAAAACCACTTTTATTGTTTTTTTGTGAGTAAATATTATAATTAATTTCTTGAACTTTTAAAAATTATATTTTATAAAAATAATATCATTTTTTAAATCATCATATGAAATTATCTTAGGGTAAAAGTTTTGTATTTTTTTTTGAAAATATTTATTTTCCAGTGAATAATAAAAAATACCAATTTTTATTGAACACTTTATTTTTATTTCAACCATTATAAAATTTCCATTTTATATTAAAATGGTATAAAAGTAAAAATTTCTTCTATTATATTATAAATAATCCATTTATATTCATTGAAATAAATTTTATAAATGAATTTGGTATAAAAACATTTTTATACTTAAAAGGTATTTTTTTTTCTGAAAAATTGCTTCATGCTGCTTTTTTCATTTTAATCTTAAATTAATTTCCAAAACTTATTGAAATTAAATATTAAAGAATAGATGAAATATTGGTAATCATGAGTTCTTAATTTAGTAAATAGGACCATTTTAGATTCGGTCATTATGAATAGTAAGTAAAATAATTTATGTTACCACAGTAAATGGTAAATCGAGTAATTAAGGTTAAAAATAAAATGATAAAGACTAGAAAATGAAGAAAAAACTTTAATTAATCTTATTGGATGTGTTTATTTCAACCATACTCATCCAATATTTAGTTATATGGAATTTTATGGCCATTTTAATGAGATTATTACCTTTATAGTATTTTATTTCAAGAAAAGTCAAACATGTCACTCTCTTATTTTTAATAACTATGATATTTTTAATACGAGGTTATATAGAGGATATGTTCAAATATAAATATTATTTTTAAATATAAATTTTTTAAAATCACCTTGGTAATTTATTTTTAATTTTTAGTGAATAAATAATTACCTTAAATGGTTACACAACGCTGATGTAATAATTATTCAATTAATGGAAAAATAAAATAAATAATATTTAAAATATTAAAATTAATATAATTTGATATGAATAATGTGATAGAATAATTTTATATATTACCATGAAATTTTAGATAAATAATAGAAAATTTATTTCAAATTCTAAGCGTTTTATTGATATTATTGAAGTCAAAGTAATGAATAGTTTTAAAAATTGACATTATTGATATTTTGTAATAAATAATATTTTATTAAATGATGTCAAATTCCTAATAAACTTTTATTTGAACAAGTGAATAGTATAAGGTTTATAATATTAACCATGTTCCATTTATATTCCATTTTTCCATTTATAGTAATTATACTAACCCTCAAAGAGTAAAAACCTTATTGGCATGGTATGTTTAAAAAGGGTTAACGAGGGTTTAAAACCAAAAGATAAGGATAAAAAATAGTTAAAAACTATCTAATTTTTATTTTATGAGAATATTTAAAAACATCCTAATCTTATATTATAAATAAATCAGTTTATATCTATTTGTAATTAAATATTAATTTATATCAATTTAATATTCTAAAAAATTCCAAAAGTTACCATCACCTCAATTATAAAAGGGGAACCTCCTACCTTTTTTATTTACACCACATTTAACCATATATCTTGAAAAAACCCAACCCATTCCTCTTATAAACATACTTATCCACGTTATTGAGGTTATTTTCCTTCCAAAATAGCAACCCTAGTCCCATTAAGAAGAGATCTAAAGGGATTCCGCTAAAGAAGAGGTATTAATCTTTATCGACCCTTTAAAGTTTATTTCTTCTTATACTTACTATTTATGTGTTGTAATCATCATAAAATAATAACTCCAATATAAAAAATATACTGATATTTTATTATGATTATAGTAAAACTATATTCCTTCTCTTTTTCATCTTATGAAAAGTGAAAACATCGCTTGTGCGTACGTACGACTTAACGCCTCCATGTAGCAGTGTAATTCGTTTTTCATCACCAGTTTACTTGGATGGTTATAAAGATCAAAATAATGAGTATATATTATATTTATGAAATAAATATTATTATTAAAATATTAATTATTATACATATTTCTTTCTTTCAATCCATCGAAAAGTGAAAACAACATTCATGCGAACGTACGACCTACCGTCTCCATGAATGGTATAATTTACTTTTCTATATATATCTTTATAGATGAATATAAATATATATATTTAATATATATTATATTTATACCATAAATAATATTTTTAATATGATGGAACCATGATAAAATTATAAGGATCATAATTACTGAATAAAAGCATACATGAAAAGCTAAGGAATTACCCACCAAAACAATGATTTTAACAATTGATTAATAATAAATGGGTGATAAAATGTTATAATTAAATAATATTTAATATGATATATGTGATTATGGTTATGAAATAGATGTATAATAAATCTATATTTATTATACACGAGTTTCAAACATGTACAAAGGAAATCAAACACGAGGTAAGGGTTTCTTGTCTCACTTTTACTTCCGTGAGACATATGCCATATTCACCACTTATTTATTTTTTATAGTGTATATACTAATCATTTGAAATATTATATCATGAATACATATTAATGGTGTTTAAATTTTTATTCAAGTTTATTTATTTCATAGGGATTACTATTCAAAAGTTACCCAAGTGGTAAGGGTTTATTTCAAAATCTCGTTATTTTTTGGGATTATTTATTTTCAAGTATCCACTAGGGAATATATATCTTCCATGTACATGTTTTTCTAAAATGTTTTCAAAAATATTTTTACTATTATTAAATTATTTTTTAAATTCATTTTTACCCATATTTTACTTTTTACAGAATGGTTTAAAAGGAATCATCCTATCATTTTTCAAACATTTTACTTTATTGGCTTTTCATACAAAAGTGTTAAAGGATTTTTTTTAAAATTATATAGAATAAATTGAATTTACCACCATCATGACGCCTCAATGATTTAAATATTTGTTTAAAATTTTATAAGGTTAATTTTAATGAAAATTATTTCTTTATTACATGCATAGTTTTTATATTTTAAAAATTATTTTCAAAGTAAAATGGGTATTTTCCTCAAGAAATATTCTAGTAATCTCTTTAAATTATTTTCATCCATATCAATATAATTTTTAAATATTATTTTCTGGATGTACTCTAATGATACCATTCATCATATTTCTTTGGATGATTTAAAACTAGTTTGACTTGGGAAAGTACTGATATTCCTTATGATTAGTTCTTTCAATACAAAAAATTATTGATTTTGTTAAGAAATGAGGATTTATTTGTTTTATTTATTCATTTAAAGAATAAATTAGAATTATTAAGTGATGATAAGGGACCACTATAGACACTTGATGCATCAGTAATTCTCATGATAAAAACTAGCATGTGTTTTGGTATATATTTTTCCCATTTATTCAGATGTCATGGCACAAGTATAATAGTCCATACTTTACATATAGATATTATATCAACATTGAATAATAATTCTTACATAACATAACAAAATCCAATCTAGGACCTTATAGTTTTAGTGTTTCTAGAAACTTGGAAACATAAAAAACTGGTTTATAAAGCATCAATATTGTCTCTCGCTTATTTCCTCATAACTAGATCAATTTTTGACATATCTTACTTAATACCCTTCTTCATGAAATGGGGAAAAGAAACATATGAAAGTATGAGCTCAAATTCTCAGTAAGGGTAAAAAAGGAAAATATCAATCATATCATAATCATAATAACATAACATTTGAAAATTTTATCCTGTATATAAAAGATCATAATATCATGTCATGGGATAAATCATAAAAGTTCAGTGTAATACCAATAGTCATAACATAAGACATGAAATTTTTTGGTATACACAAATAATAATAGAAAATAATTTCATATTATTCAAGGCTCATTGCTGAGACCATCATAGCGGATAAAGTCAATTACTGAACCGAGTTCACTCTTCGTTCCAGCCCTGTATTACTGAACCAAATTTACTTTCCGTTATAGTCATGTCTATCTCATGAGATATAAATATATACCCAATGCATTGGAGGGAGATATAGGTCCCACCCATCTCATAATTAAATCATTCTTACATGTTCCATAAAAACATAAATAATTAATCATAGCATAACCCATAAAATAAAATGAGTTTCTTAAACATCATTCTATCATAATCCATATAAAATAAATGGATTTCAAAAAAATAATTCCATCATAAACACAATAATATCAATTTAATAATAAGGATAGAAACATAACCCTATGTCATATTATATGGAAAATAATTTTGATAAAACACTTAAACTTAATTCTTGATGAAAATATCATTTCTCTTTCAATTTTTTTCCTTTCTAAAAATGCCATGAAATTTTAAAAGAAAATAATTTAGTTGAAAATAATCTTGAAATAGTCTAGAGTAATATTAATATAAATAAGGTGTTATTAAACCATAAAAATCCATTCATGTTGTATAATTAAAAAAACATTATCATCGTAATTTTTCTGAAAAAGTCAAAAAGTACCTCAAATCGAATAACAACAAAATATTCCTTTCATACCATTTAATAAAAATTCACCAAAGGGTATAATTAAATTAAAAAATTGTAGAAGAATATAAATAATATTAAATAATTAGGAAACATGGATTTTGATGATAAATATACCCCAGTGAATACTTACGTATAAACAATCTCAGATGAAAATGAGATTAAAATATTATCCCTTAACTTAGGTTCGATATCCTTCGTATATATCCAAACCTCCTATATAATGATTTAAATAATGTTATTGACTTAATAAAAAATAATAATTGTTTTTATAATATCATATATGATTATATTATCATCCGTTTGTTAGTAACATTTCATTGTCACTCATTATTCAGATATTGACTGTTTTATGTTCTTATACAAGATTTTTTAGATAAGTTCATGTTCCACTTATTAGATTATAGTTATATCATTTACATAATGATATTAGTAGAATATATATCATATAATAAATAAGATATCATATATATCATATAATATATATCATATAATATATATCATATATATATATATATTGTATAATATATATCATATTTATTCACTCAATTCATGTATATTATGATGGTTTAATGAAGATCATGTAGAATGAATTGCATCGCATCGTGGAGACGGTAGGCCGTATGTACGCACAAGCGATGATATCATTCACAAAATTATTGAATGGAATTAAAGTGGATGGTGTATGATATTTCATAATTATTATAATGTTATAATAATCATATATAGTTTTTATTTCCATTATTATACCCATCCAAGTAAGGTGGTGGTGAAAAACAGATTACACCATAACATGGAGACGGTAAGCCGTACGTACGCACGTGTGGTGATTTCATTTTTCATATGATGGATAGAAGGTGAAATATGGTTGTTTCATATTTATAATAAAATATCATTATATTAGTTAATATTATGTTATTAGTTTATAATGAAACAACTAATGAAGAGGGAGTAGAAGAAGAAATGTAGCGACCCCCAACCCAGGGTGCCTAATGAGACATGATATACTTAACATTTCATTACATCATTACAAAAGATATCATGTCCCATTACTACATAAGATCGTGAGGCTCAGGATTCTAGGAAACCAGCTGCTTCTGATTAACTTCATTAGTACCAACCATGCCAGAAAAATTTTAAACAAAAACGTAGGGTGAGCAAATATGCCCAATAAGGGGTTTTAAAAACGTTTTAAGAAAACTCTTTCTCAAAGCAGTTCCTTTGAAGAGAATAAAACACTTTACAAAAAATGAAGCATTATCTTTTCTTAAAAACATGAAATCCAACATTTTTGAAAACCACTTGCATAGAGAAGTACGTACTTGAAATAAGCTTCAAAATAAACATGATCAGAGAGCGCAACATATGAAAAATAGGCAATGCATAATATTCAAACAAGGTTACTTAAATTCTAAAAATAATTCTGTGACTAAGCAGGGAAAACGTGCATAATATGGTTCATGAGAATATACAGTTCTTCTAACAGTTTACCACATGAAAACAGTTCTTGACACAAAAATTACATTTTCATAGTCATGGGAGTTTTCAACTAGGGGTTGTCCTGTTAGTTGAACTAACCCCTGGTTGACCTTTATCATTACAGGCAGAGGGAATGCATAATGCTGGACTTTGTCAAGACCGTATAACATACTTAACAGGTCAAGGCTAACTGCCAATCCCGTTTCCATGGTAGCACAAGCCAAGGATAACTTCCAAGACCGTCGCATATAACGTCTCATGAGACTCTTGCTTTACCCAATGCATTGGAGCACTGTATAATTCCGAGCACACCTGTCACATCATTCTTATTGCGCTATATAATTCCGGACGCACCCGTCACATGTAAGTCCTATACATCCCTCACATATCTTGACATGGTCATTCATTCATAGGGTTTCATGCATTATTAATCAACCCCCTTTTTTCATACATATTCATAACTTGAAGACAATTCAATCATAAATAAACTGAGACATTCATGCTAAAATCCGTACACCCAAGAAAATATTTTAACAATTGAAACATGGGTTTTAAGGAAAAGAACATAATCACTTAACATTCCATAACATCATAATACCCAATTAAAGCATGGTCGTTCATAACTTACACATATTCTGATAAATGGATATTGTGGGTGTTTAAAATATACATGCAGTTAGGGATACAATGGGTGAAATCAAGTCCATCTTGGGAAAACCATGTACATAATTGTGTAAAAACTTTTTTATTATCACTTTAAACAACATGAACCCTTTTCTCTATATAGTTTGTAAACACCATAAAAAAAACTTGTAATTGAAAACTACATGATGATATATATACCAGTACATATGCATGGGTTTACCACAATAAACCATACTCAAAAATATTTCCCAAGTTTAAACAAAAACAATGTTTGGCAAGCAGAGTGGGGATCCTTTATATAAAAGAAATGAACTTGAATTTCATAAAACCCTTATGTGATAATGAGATAAACTTTAAAATAATTAAAAAAATTTTCCTCATATATGCACATAGATGTACATGTACATATTATATAACCACATGTACATATACATGTATATGTTCTATATTTTTGCATAATCTTATATGTTTATACAATTTACCCGCAAACTCCATTTTCGTAAGGCAGGGTGAAGAATAGGTTGATTATATATAAAAATATTGTATATACATTCATAAAGTGTATTATATATATATATATATGTATATATTTATACACACACATATATATATACACACAAAGTGTATTCATGTACACGCAAACACCCAAAACCGAAGTAAAATAATACCCAAGAGCTTCTTTTACCCCGGTTTGTTTTTGCAGTAAGTGGGAAGCTGATTATGAATGGGTCTTATCCCTTTGTATAATTATGTATATATATATATACCTACACATGATGAATATATATATATATATTTATAACCGGGTATTTTCCCAAAACCAAAAGAAAATTTTCAAACAGGAAAGACTCCTTCTCTTGGGTTCGGTTCTAGGAAGGGAATAATTTCATGAACCGATTCACATGGTCCCGTATACATATTTATACAGGTTTATATAAAGAGTATATTCACATATTCAAAACCCTAAAAATTGAAGGGGAACAAAATAAGGGAGTTTTCTTTACAGGAGCTAAGAAGAATAGTTTTTTTTGAAAGCCTCGCATATGTGTATAGATAAGAAATATATACACATAGGTTCATATACATATAAACCTGTATATATATGTGTATATATACCTGATCTTAAAATAAAATAGGGAAGATTTTCTCTCCTAACAGATCGGAGAGGTGGAATAGGCGCAACAGATGTAACTGGGTATATAAACACAAAATATATATACATATATATAACACATATATAATTATATATATATAAAAACCGAAACTCAAACAAAACCCAAAACAGAACTCGACCCTTACCTTATCTCAGAGAGGAGAAGGAGAAACGATGTAGCGACGGGGACCGGTGGTTGGAGATCCAAAATATTCGGGTGCGCAACCTCCGGCCTTCGGTGCAACTTGGGGTTTAAAAAAAACACAGAACTCAACACGAAGGCGTCGACCCGGGTATCCGAGGCGAGTCAGTGCCTAACCCATGGAAAGGAGGGAGCAATGCGGGTCCACTAGCCGGTCTACGAGAAGAAAGCGAGCCACCCTAACCTAATGGTACAGCGGTGCGACGAAGAAGAAGGATGCGAGGAAGAAGAAGGCTGGAAAAATGATGGATGATTGAGATTATACCGAAGGTGATCGTGTGGCTTAGAAGTGGTGCAGTTTTAAAAGAGATGGACAACTGCGATCAGAGGGGAGAGATCAGATGGCCTGGGTTCGTTACGGCGTTTAATGAAATGCGGTTCAACAGTTTAAAAAAAGTTTTATTATTATTATTATTATTTTTCATTAATTTATTACAACATTGTTTTAAAAATTCAATTATTAATCCAACTTTTATTATTTAAAAAAAAGAGGTCATTGGCCAATAAAATTATATATATTGATTCAATCAAAACATATTATTATATAAATATATGTATATATATATATTTTATTTTTAAAACACCAATAATTTTTATTAACCTTATCATTATTATTATTTTAAACCATAATTACTAATTACTTAATATTACATTATGAAGATCAGTTGTTAAAAACATTGATTAAACAAAACATATCACACACATATATATATATATACATTTTAATTTCATTTATTAGATAATTACCTTAATTTTCTTAATTAAAGATTATTATTAATTAAACAACATTCAATCACACATAATAGTGCGTTGATATAAGTATCATCACCACGAAACACATAAGTAAAAGAAATCATAGTTTGACGTAGTTTCCAAGACTGTTTATCCAAGTTATAAACATTTGCATTAACATTAGCCCTTTAATTTAGAGAAAAAGAATCATTTAGTTTGATGCAATATATATATATATATATATATATATAACTCAAGGGTTAGTACATATTTAGACAAAATAAAAACCCATTAAGCTTTAATATAATTACAACATAAAATTTTAATTGCTCAAATTAAGAAAATAAGTGTAGTGAATAATAATATTAATTTTCATAAAACATAATTTTCATTTTTGGGAAAACAAGAAATAAATTGATTAAATTATCATTGATGTCATTAAAGAAAATTACATAGTTAATTTTCCGAACCTTCCATGGGTAAGCCATTCTTATTTCCAACAATCAAAAACAAAACTTAGAGGATAGGAGAAACCAACGGTCATATTTATAGCCGTTTGGGTTCAACGGTCAGATTAGTTTGCTTATAAAGGGTATGGTCTCGGGGTGTCCCTCACTCCAGGTGACTGAAGGAGAAAGGAGAAGATGGTTCGTATGATTCCCATGGTGCTCAGCACGGTTGTAGTGTCTTCGGCCATCCTCATGTTCATTATGATGGATGCCAGAAACCCCTACCGCATTCTTGGGCTCTTGGTGGTTTTAAGAGGTCTCCCCATTATTGTAATCAGGTTCTTAGTTGGGATTTGTGGTTAATTTATCTTCTTGTTCGGTCAGTGGAAGTTTTAGCCGAGATGTTTCTTATTTGAATAAAAGGAGTTTTCATTCATTTGGTGCATTTTTCTATTTTATTATTATTTTTACCTTATAAGTTGATTGTTGGTTCACTTAACGGGTGACATTGAAAAGAAAACTTGCCAAAAATCAAAACATAGTTTCTCGGGTCGTTACATTACTTTCCCCTTCAAAGAATTGCGCCCTCGCAATTCTATCATAAAAAGAAAAAAAATTGAAACCCCAAATGTAGAACACTACCGAAACAGTGGATCTGGCTCGGTTAACGTGATACCAAGGTTGGCACACAATTCTTCCATTTCCCTAGTCCAGATGCACTTCGAACAGTACGTGCGGAACTCCTGTTCGTGCATACTGCACAGAGGCTTCCAATGGGAGGATCGTGCTGTGAAAAGCTCGGAAACGTCCGAGTAGATAAACTCCTTGATAACCCTTATGTCCACATCACGCTCGAGGTAGTCGAGAGGGATGATGCGGTTGAGGAGACTGAGATTCAAGACTTGGAACATGTAGGCTGCACTAAGCTGGCCATCCTGGGCAGCCACGAGGAAGCACACTCTGGCAGAAAAGTTCTGTGCCAGAGTAAAACACTGGAACAGGCCCTCATGGTACCTTCCCCTTCACCTATATCAGGGGAGTTGAGCAATGGAAACGAGGTGAAAGACACGATCATCCTATTGACATAACCGAAGAATCTCGGGACCATTTGCTAGATCAAGAAGACGCTGACAAGACCCTCGCAGGTGGAGAAAGGATGGATAATCCACCGTGCATTCCCTGATCAAGATGACCTCTACTAGCTCATCGGGTAGTGATGAGAAGTTCGTTTGGCCAGCCATCTGAAAACAAACATCGAAAGGAAACTCTTAACAACATTGATAAGGTAGAGACATGAAAGGAAAAAAGAGACTTCCATTTATGCAAAAGTTTACATGGAAAAGCCTGAGTTTACAAGACGTATGCCACAAAGAGTGGAAAAACTTCCTAACTCTTCAAACCACACACAGGTTGAACAGAAAGGACTAAACTCATGGGAACATTTATGACGCCTCCTGAGTTTAGAGTGAGGGGTATGGATTTGGGAAACATCGGTATACACTTCTTGCCTAAGAGACAATCAGGTGGACTCATTTTCCAACACTCCAAAGTCCATTAACTGGCCCCAGAAGCCGTAGTGCAAAATCTGGCACAGGTAAGCCGCTCGGAGGTCTCCAGTAGCAGCAGCTTCTTGAAAGGGGTTATAAAGCATTGTGCCAAATTCCTCGCCAGTTGTGAACACTCGAAAGAGTCCTTCTTGATACCTTCCCCGACGTGCATAAGAGGAAAATTGGGTCATCATCATTAGGAGATAATCCATCCCCAATCCCCGGTGAAGACTAAGCACCCTAGGTGAGTTTGACATGTCATACAGGTGCTTACACGTCATGTGAATTTGAGAATAATTCAGAAAGTTCTCACGGCTAGCTAGAGATACAATGTTCTCTAGAGCCTCAGTGGGGAGTAACAAAAGGTCGCTAGGTACATCAGCCATATGAAAGTTATAAAATTTTTATTTAGTCAGTCATTGTAATACATTTATATCACCTAGTTTTCCAGAGTTGCCTAAACCTATCCTCTAATACCAACTGTAGAAACCCCCAACCCAGGGTTCCTAATGAGATATGATATACTTAACATTTCATTACATCATTACAAAAGATATCATGTCCCATTACTACAGAAGATCGCGAGGCTCAGGATTCTGGGAAATCAGCTACTTCTGATTAACTTCATTAGTACCAACCATGCATGAAAAATTTTAAACAAAAACGTAGGGTGAGCAAATATTCCCAGTAAGGGGTTTTAAAAACGTTTTAAGAGAACTCTTTCTCAAAGCAGTTCCTTTGAAGAGAATAAAACAATTTGCTAAAAATTAAGCATTATCTTTTCTTAAAAACATGAAATCCAACATTTTTGAAAACCACTTGCACAGAGAAGTACGTACTTGAAATAATCTTCAAAATAAACATGATCAGAGAGCGCAACATATGAAAAATAGGCAATGCATAATATTCAAACAAGGTTACTTAAATTCTAAAAAGAATTCTGTGACTAAGAAGGGAAAACCTGCATAACATGGTTCATGAGAATATACAGTTCTTCTAACAGTTTACCACATGAAAAAAAGTTCTTGACACATAAATTACATTTTCATAGTCATGGGAGTTTTCAACTAGGGGTTGTCCTGTTAGTTGAACTAACCCCTGGTTGACCTTTATCATTACACGTAGAGGGAATGCATAATGCTGGACTTTGTCAAGACCTTTCGTCAAGACCGTATAACATACTTAATGGGTCAAAGCTAACTGCCAATCCCGTTTCCATGGTAGCACAAGCCAAGGCTAACTTCCAAGACCATCGCACATAATGTCTCATGAGACTCTTGCTTTACCCAATGCATTGGAGCACTGTATAATTTCGGGCGCACCTGTCACATCATTCTTATTGCGCTATATAATTCCGGGCGCACCCGTCACATGTAAGTCTTATACATCCCTCACATATCTTAACATGGTCATTCATTCATAGGGTTTCATGCATTCTTAATCGACCCCCTTTTTACATACATATTCATAACTTGAAGACAATTCAATCATAAATAAACTGAGACATTCATGCTAAAATCCGTACACCCAAGAAAATATTTTAACAATTGAAACATGGGTTTTAAGGAAAAGAACATAATCACTGAACATTCCATAACATCATAATACCCAATTAAAGCATGGTCGTTCATAACTTACACATATGCTGATAAATGGATATTGTGGGTGTTTAAAATATACATGCAGTTAGGGATACAATGGGAAAAATCAAGTCCATCTTGGGAAAACCATGTACATAATTGTGTAAAAACTTTTTTATTAACTCTTTAAACAACATGAACCCTTTTCTTTATAAAGTTTGTAAACAACATAAAAAAACTTGTAATTGAAAAAAACATGATGATATATATACCAGTACATATTCATGGGTTTACCATAATAAACCATACTCAAAAATATTTCCCAAGTTTAAACAAAAACAATGTTTGGAAACCAGAGTGGGGATCATTTATATAAAAGAAATGAACTTGACTTTCATAAAACCATTATGTGATAATGCGATAAACTTTAAAAGAATTAAATAAATTTGTCCTCATATATGCACATAGATGTACATGTACATCTTATATAACCACATGTACATATACATGTATATGTTCTATATTTTTTCATAATCTTATATGTTTATACAATTTACCCGCAAACTCCATTTTCGTAAGGCAGGGTGAAGAATAGGTTGATTACATATAAACAGATTGTATATACATGCATAAAGTGTATTATATATATATATATGTATACATTTATACATATATATATATACACACAAAGTGTATTCATGTACATGCAAACACCCAAAACCGAAGTAAAATAATACCCAAGAGCTTCTTTTACCCTGGTTTGTTTTTGCAGTAAGTGGGAAGCTGATTATGAATGGGTCTTATCCCTTTGTATAATTATGTATATATATATATCTACACATGATGAATATATATATATATATATTTATAACTGGGTATTTTCCCAAAACCAAAATAAAATTTTCAAACAGGAAAGACTCCTTCTCTTGGGTTCGATTCTAGGAAGGGAATAATGGCATGAACCGATTCACATGGTCCCGTATACATATTTATACAGGTTTATATAAAGAGTATATTCACATATGCAAAACCCTCAAAATTGAAGGGGAACAAAATAAGGGAGTTTTCTTTACAGGAGCTAAGAAGAATAGTTTTTTTTGAAAGCCTTGCATATGTGTATAGATAAGAAATATATACACATAGGTTCATATACATATAAAACTATATATATGTGTATATATACAGGAGCTTAAAATAAAATAGGGAAGATCTTCTCTCCTAATAGATCAGAGAGGTGGAATAGGCGCAACAGATGTAACTGGGTATATAAACACAGAATATATATACATATATATAACACATATATAAGTATATATATATAAAAACCGAAACTCAAACAAAACCCAAAATAGAACTCGACCCTTACCTTAGCTCGGAGAGGAGAAAGAGAAACGATGCAGCGACGGGGACCGGTGGTTGGAGATCCAAAATCTTCGGGTGCGCAACCTCCGGCCTTCAGTGCAACTTGGGGTTTAAAAAAACACAGAACTCAACACGAAGGCGTCGACCCGGGTATCCGAGGCGAGTCAGTGCCTAACCCGTGGAAAGAAGGGAGAAACACGGGTCCACTAGCCAGCCTATGAGAAGAAAGTGAGCCACCCTAACCTACTGGTACAGTGGTGCGACGAAGAAGAAGGTCTCGAGGAGGAAGAAGGCTGGAAAAACAACGGACGACTGAGATTATACCGAAGGTGATCATGTGGCTTAGAAGTGGTGCGGTTTTAAAAGATATGGACGACTGCGATTAGAGGGGAGAGATCAGACGACATGGGTTCGTTGCGGCATTTAATGAAACGCGGTTCAACAGTTTAAAAAAAAGTTGTTTTATTATTATTATTATTTTTTCATTAATTTATTACAACATTGTTTTTAAAATTCAATTATTAATCCAACTTTTATTATTTTAAAAAAAAGAGGTCATTGGGCAATAAAATTATATATATTGATTCAATCAAAACGTATTATATATATATATATATATATATATATTTTATTTTTAAAACACCAATAATTTTTATTAACCTTATCATTATTTTTATTTTAAACCATAATTACTAATTACTTAATATTACATTATGAAGATCAGTGGTTAAAAACATTGATTAAACAAAACATATCATATATATATATATACATTTTAATTTCCTTTATTAGCTAATTACCTTAATTTTCTTAATTAAAGATTATTATTAATTAAACTACATTCAATCACATATAAGAGTGCATTGATATATGTCTCATCACCATGAAACACATAAGTAAAAGAAATCATAGTTTGACGTAGTTTCCAAAACTGTTTATCCAAGTTATAAACATTTTCATTAACATTAGCCCTTTAATTTAGAGAAAAATAATCATTTAGTTTGATGAAATATATATATATATATATAACTCAAGGGTTAGTACATATTTAGACAAAATAAAAACCCATTAAGCTTTAATATAATTACAACATAAAATTTTAATTGCTCAAATTAAGAAAATAAGTGTAGTGAATAATAATATTAATTTTCATAAAACATAATTCTCATTTTTGGGAAAACAAGAAATAAATTGATTAAATTATCATTGATGTCATTAAAGAAAATTACATAGTTAAATTTCCGAACCTTCCATGGGTAATCCATTCTTATTTCCAATGGTCAAAAACAAAACTTAGAGGATAGGAGAAACCAACGGTCATATTTATAGCCATTTGGGTTCAACAGTCGGATTAGTGTGCTTATAAAGGGTCTGGTCTCGGGGTGTCCCTCACTCCAGGTGACTGAAGGAGAAAGGAGAAGATGGTTCGTATGATTCCCCTGGTGCTCAGCACGATTGCAGTGGCTTCGTCCATCCTCATGTTCATTATGATGGATGCCAGAAACCCCTACCGCATTCTTGGGATCTTGGTGGTTTTAAGCAGTCTCCCCATTATTGTGATCAGGTTCTTAGTTGGGATTTTTTGTTAATTTATCTTCTTGTTTGGTCAGTGGAAGTTGTAGCCGAGATGTAGCTTATTTGAATAAAAGGAGTTTTCATTCATTTGGTGCATTTTTCTGTTTTATTATTATTTTTACCTTATAAGTTGATTGTTGGTTCACTTAATGGGTGACATTGAAAAGTAAACTTGGCAAAAATCAAAACATGGTTTCTCGGGTCGTTACAAGAAAGAAGTTTGTAGGAATCAGTAGAATATATTACCTCTTCTTTGACGCGCTTCCACTAAATATCTTCTTAAAGCACTAGAGTTGGTATTTTAAGATGACCAGAACCTCTAGAATGAAAATAGGGAAGTTTATAAAGAAAAAAGGGTAGGTTATGGCAGAGCTTTAAGGCTCAAAATGAAGTTAAGAGATGAGGGAGGAGGTTCCCTTTTATAATTGAGGTGAGGGGCACTTTTGGAAACTCCATAAATAATAATTTATAATAAAATCAAATCATACCCAAGAAAACTCCAAAATCTACCAATTTAGAATATGATATGAGATAAGGTTTTAATATCATAAACCAATAAATTTTAGAAAAGTTATTTTTTCAATTTAAACCATATCTTTTTAATTGCCACTTAGTTATTCTATTTAATTTTAATTGTGGTAATAACATTCTAAATATTTAATGGATATAAATATTTACTTATATGGTGTTAATTTAATATAAATAGATATTTTATGACCTTTTATATCTTATAATTATAACATTTTAATTTTTTAATATTTTTATATAATTTAATAAAATGTTATTTTTTAGAAATATCAATATTGTTAATTTTGACACTATTCATTTATTTGACTTTAACAAATCCACAGAGATGATATATTTGAACCAAAATATTAAATACACTCCTAAAATATTATAGTCACCTAGAAAATTTGTGGAGAACATTAATTAGTTCATATGATATTTCTTTTAATATTTTTAATACCATTTATTTGATATTTATATTAATAAAATAATTTTTACATCACTATTGTGTCATCATTAACTGTAATTATTTAATCTCTAAAAATTATAAATAAATTTCTATAATGTAGGTAATTATTTTATATTTACACAGACTATATATAGTTAATATTATATCCTAGTTATCTATATATTAAAATTAATATACTTATATAAAATGAGATTGTGACATTTTGTCACATTTATTAGTTTTTATTACATTCATGTAATATTCATAGGTAAGTCGCCATAAAGTGATTCTATTTAAAAAAATAGATGATAAGGGTCGAATTTAATCATCCAATTGGATTTTTACAAGTGTTAAGGTAATTTTATAATATTATTTTTACCTTTACCTGATTTACCTTTAACCATGGTAATAAAAATAATTACCAAAGTTACTATTCATAATGCCCAAAAATAAAAGTAGCCTATTAACAAAATTTTTACATACTGATTAAAAATATGGATTATATAAGTTGCAATAATTAATTTAAAATCAATTCCTTTGTCGGAATAAGAGAACAAGTTTTTTAAAAATTAAAACTTTTCAAAATATTGAAATGTTTTTACATATTAACTCTATGTAAAATTAATGAAAATTACATAAATTATATTAAATTATAAGAATATATTCTATTTATACTTTAAAACCATTCAATATTATAATTTAACCATATAAATTATCTCAATGTAAAAAGTTGTCTTCACTTAAAACTTAGTGTGTTTTTACTATTCATCAAAACTTGAATGTTGTAAAAAAATATCATAAATTCAACCAAAGTAAATTTTTATATGAAAATTTAAAATAACTTGTTTTTGTTATCATATAAAAATTAAATGTGTCAAAATATTAATTTAAAATGGGTTTGACATTCAAAGGTGTAAGATTACCCCCCCTTTTTTATAAAAAAAGTAGGTTTTTATACAAAAATAGGGTTTACTAACACCCTATGATTAAAATATCCATTCGATGAATAAAAAAATATTTTATTAAGTATATAACATATATATCTCATTAATTTCATTACCAATAGTAATTCTTTCAAAAATAATAATATCTAATTTATATTTTTCATAAATAATTGATAACCAAAGAATTCACAATAATTTTTTTGTAAGTTAGTTATAATTATTTCCTCTAACATAATAAATAGGATATAATGGTAATTTTATACTAAGGGCATCTCGTGGTTCTTTTAAACTCATTATTTCATGCAATACAATCTACTAAAGAATAAAAATTATTTAAATAATTTTTTTCATAAAAAAACATCTGGGTGTTACATTCTACCCCCTTAAACAGAATTTTACCCTCAAAATTCATCACTTGAAAAACAAATATGAGGATAAATCTCCCTTATTATATCCTCAAGTTCCCATGAAGCTTCTTCAAATTGATGGTTCCTCCATAAAACATTAACCAAGCGAGTGGTCTTGTTTCATAGAGCTTTTTTTCTATGATTCAGAATCTCTATCAGTCGTTCTTTATAAGAAAGATCTTTCTCCAACGGCACGACTTCAGAGCTTAGTACATGTGAAGGATTAGGTATTTACTTTCTTAGGAGAGACACATGGAAAACATCATGAACTTGAGATAGATTTGGTGGAAGTTCCAATCAGTAAGCTACCTTCCCAGCACGATCCATAATTTCAAAAAGACCAATATACCTAGGGATTCGATTTCCCTTCTTTCCAAATCTCATTACTCACTTCTAGGGAGATATTCGTAGAAACACCTTATCACCCACTTCAAAATATATGTCTTTTCTTCGGGTTTTCAGCATAAATTTTTTGTTAACTATGAGCTGCTCTTATGTGTTGTTGAATAGATCTGATCTTTTCTGCCATTTCTTCAACAAGATCAGGTCCTAATAGCTTTATTTCCCTAACTTCATCCCAGTAAGTTTTAGTTCTACACTTATTTCTATATAGGTCTTCATAAGGATCCATCTGAATACTAGAGTGTAAGATATTATTGTATGAAAATTCCACCAATGGTAGGTGTTGATCCCAACCACCTTTGAAATCCATAGAGCAAACTCTCAACATGTCTTCCAGAGTTTTAATTGTCCTCTTAGACCGAACATTTGTTTGAGGATGAACATAGTGCTGAAACTTATATCTGTATCCAGAGCATGATAAATACTTCACCAGAACTTCAAGGTAAACCTTGGATCCCAATTGTATATAATGGAAAGTGGTACTCCATGAAATCTTACCACTTCATTTACATATATCATGGTAATATAATTAAGATACAAATCCTATCTAATATAAATGAAGTGTGATGACTTTGTAAGGAAATCAACTATAACCCAAATAGCATTATTTCCTTTGGATGTTTTGTGAAGTCCGATAACAAAGTCCATAGTGATTTTTTCCCATTTCCATTCTGGTATGGGTAATGGTTGTAACACCCCCTTAGACTTCTGTCTCTTAACCTTATCTTTCTAATAAACCAAGCATCGAGAGACATATTTAGTGAAATCTCTTTTCATGCCATCCCACCATAAGTACTATTCCTGGTCCCTGTACATCTTTGTTCTTCCTGGGTGAATAGAGAATGAATAACTATGAGACTAAACCAATATCTCCTTCTTTAATTATGGCATGTGAGGAATATAAACCTGGTTCTTGAACCTTATTATTTCATCACAATCATGGTTGAATTCAGGAATATTTATCACCTTATTTTCTAACTATAAATCTTTATTTTGAACCTCCTTAATCTTCACTTATATAGATGGTTGAACTTTCATTTGAGAAAGATAAGATTTATCCCCTTCCATTAAAATTTCTAGATCCATCCTTTGAAAAATTCATAAATATTGGATCTTTCATGATCCTCATCATGGATAATCTAGCATGGTCTTTTGGACTCAAAGCATATTCCATCTTGTTCACTTTCCCAGGGTGGTAATGTATTGAGTAGTCGTAATCTTTAATTAACTCTAAACCTCTTCTTTGTCACATATTCAATTATTTTTGGTTGAAAATATACTTTAAACTTTTATGATCAGTATTAATATCACACCTTTCACCATAAAGATAATGCCTCCATATCTTTAATGCAAATACTACTACAACTAACTCTAAATCATGAGTTGGGTAAATTTTCTCATGAATTTTCAACTTCCATGAGGCATAACCTATCACCATATAATTTTTCATGAGAACACATCCTAGCCCCTTCTTGGATTCACCACTATAGATCATAAACCTTTCTCCACTACAAGGAAGTGTGAGCACAAGTGCACTGGCTAACCTTCTTTTTAGATCTTTGAAATTTTATTCAAATTCCTCCATCCAAACAAACTTAAATCCTTTACAAGTAAAATTGGTTAGTGTATTAGATAATCTTGAAAAATCTTTCACAAAACATCGATAATATACAGCCAAACCAAGAAAAATTCGGATCTCAATTACCGTTGTTGGTCTCAACCATCTTTTAGTAACCTTTGTTTTCTTCTAGATCCATAGATATCCCCTCTCTTGAGATTATGTGACCCAAAAATGAAACTTTCTAAAGCCAAAATTAACACTTGGTAAATATAGTATAAATCTTCTCTTTTATCAGGGTCTTCAGTACAATTCTCATGTGATCCTAATGTTCTTTCATGTTCTTTAAATAAATAAGAATATTGTCTATAAAGACTACCAAAAAATAATCAAGATATTCTCTAAAGACTCTATTAATTAGATCCATTAATATCGTAGAAGAATTAGTAAGACCAAAATGCATCACTATAAATTCATAGTGTCCATACCTTATATGGAATGATGTCTTTGGTGTATCCTTTTTTTGACCCTTAATTGATGATATCATGAATGAAGATTAATCTTGGAAAATTATTGAGCTCTACTTAGTTGGCCAAATAAGTCATCAATGTGGGGAAGAGGATATTTTGTCTTTATAGCGATCTTGTTAAGTTCTTGATAATCAATGAAGAGTCTCATTGATCCATATTTCTTCTTAAAAAACAGAAAAGGTGCTTCCCAAGGTGACTCACTAGGGCATATGAATCCCTTATCAATATTCTCTTGGAGTTACTTCTTCAATTCCTACAACTCAATTGGGGCAATTTTATAAGGTATCTTTGAAATAGGAATAACACCCGATATGAGTTCTATTGAAAACTCAACTTCACAATTTGATAGAAGACCTGAAAATTTATCTTTAAATACATAATCAAACTTCCATACAATGAGGGTATTATTAATCATGAGTTTCTCCCCAACCATTTGCGATAAACAACCTTAATTTATAGGAATCAATACCCCTAAAATGGAATAAATTTCTACTGGAAGGTTATATTCATCCTTGCATTGATAGATGATCATAGATTGATCTGGAATATGAAATGTGACTTACCTTCCTTGGAAATTGATAGGAGCTCCATATAGAGAAAGCCAATCCATGCCAAGAATCACATCAAATTCCACTATTGGAAAGATCACAAGATTTTTAGGAATCACTTTACCACAAACTTAAATCAGAGAATAATTATAAATTTTTGATGTGACCGTTGTTCCATTAGAAGTTGTCATAGCTAACTCAACATCTAATTTTTGAGGTAATGTGGAGATACCCTTAGAAAATTCTTCAGAAATAAAATAGTGGGTGGATCCAGAATCAAATAAAATATTTTATATTTTAGAGTGGATGATAATTGTACCTTTCACCACTTAATTATTGTACTCCATGTCACCGATAGTGATTGTATGTGACTTTCCTTTGTATTTGTCCTTAAGAGTTTGTTAACGTCGATCATCATCAATAACCCTTGGATTAAGGAATCGATTGGCATAATGCCCCATTTCCTTGAACATGTTACATTTATGTGTAGGAGGTGAATTTTGTGTAGCATTTTCTTTGTTCTCATCATTAGAAACCTTTTTCCCATCACTTTGGCATTAAACTGCCTGATGGACTTCTTTTCCATACTTAAAACATTTACTATTCCCTTTAAGTCAATTCCCTCCATGTTTTTCCACACTTTGAGCATAAGGGAAAACTCATCTTCTTTTCAGTGTGGTCTTTAAATTTTCCTTTGAATTCTATTTTCTCTTCTTATAAAACCCCTATGACAGATGGGTTACTCCAATATCTATCTCAACCTTGAGAGCACATCGAAAAATTTAATCATAGCTATTGAAGTTACTTATGGTTAATACCCTTTGGAGACTTGGTTTTAAGACACTAAAGAATCGATCAATTTTAATCTCAGGTTGGATAATAATTCCAGAAGCATACCTTTAAAGTCTTGTAAAATTTTATTCTTAGGTACTAATAGATTCATAATCCTTTTGTTTAATTTCAAGGAACTCCTTATCTATCTTTGTTTGAAGAATACAAGTAAAGTACTTATTGAAAAATAAGTTCTTGAACTTGTTCCTTTATATGGACTCAATTTCATCTCTTTTACTTGTATTCTTGATAAGATTACACCATTGATTATCTTCACCTTCCAAATGATATAATTCTAAGATGAATTTATCATGTTCAGAACATTTTATAACTAAAAATATCTTTTTAGTGGTATCAATCCATTATTCAGCAACTAATGGACCAAAAGGCCCACTGAATGAAGGTGGATGCTGGCTTATGAAGGATTCAACAGAATGTTGATCCCTCCTTTGATCATTTGGAAGTCCGGAATGATTCATATCTTGAGAAAGTTACGTGATCATGTATACAATATTTTGTATTCTAGCTCCCATAATATTAGGTTGCTCAGGGAGACAATCATTGCATTGCCCGTCGCATTCAGCATTAATGTGGTTCCTTCAGGTTCCATCCATTTACTGAATCCAAGAATCATAGTGTGAGAAACACTAATAATAATGGTAAAACCACATAATTCAAGAATAAAATTAAATTTTGGACACTTTAGGTTTTATCCTAGGTTATTCATGAACATCTCTAAAACACTAGGATATGATTTTAACCTATACTTAGACATATCCTTAGGGTTATTACTATGGTTCTATCATCCTATTTTCTAAAGGTTAACTATACCTTTGCTTTGGTACCAACTATAATGACCGATAATTTACATATAGATTTTACTTCAACATTGAAGAATATTTATTACATAACATAAAAAAAACATGTCATGACTGCATAGGTTTAGTGTCTCTAGAAACTGGGAAATATAAACAACTGGTTCATAAAACATCCACATTGTCTCCAGCTTATTTCTTCATAACTAGACTCCTTTTTGACATATCTTACTTAATACCCTTATTCATGACCGGGGGAAAAGAAACATATTAAAGGGTGATCTCAAATTCTCAATAAGGGTAAACAAGGGAAATATCAATCATATCATAATCATAAAAACATAAAATTTGAAAATCTTATCCATCATATAGAAGATCATAATATCATGTCATGGGATAAACCATAAAAGTGAAATTTAATCCCAATAGTCATAACATAATAAATGAATTTTTTTTTCATACACACATAACCATATAAAATCATTTCATATTAGTCAAGGCTCATTTCTGAGACCATCACAGCGGACCATGTCCATTACTGAAATGAGTTCACTCCTCGTTCTAACATTGTATTACTGAACCAAATTTACTTTCCATTCCATTCATGTCTATATCATGATATATAAATCTTTACCCAATTAATTTTAGGGATATATATGTCCCACCCATCTCATAATGAAATAATTCTTACATGTTCCACAAAAACATAAACCATTCATCATAGATAACCTATGAAATAGAATGGTTTTCTTAAACATCATCCCATCATAATCCATATAAAATAAATGGATTTAATAAAAACAATTCCATAATAAACACAATAAAATAAATGTAATAATAGGAATAGAAACATAACCCTATATCATCTTATATGAAAAATAATTTTGATAAAATTGTTGAACTTAATTCCTAAGGAAAATATCCTTTCCTTTTCAAAAATATTTTCTTTTCTCAAAACACCATACAATTTTAAAAGAAAATAATTTAGTTGAAAATAATATTTAAATCATGTAGAGGAATATACATGGAAATAAGGTTTCATGAAATTGTAAAAATCAATTCATTCTATATAAGTTAAAAAAAACATTCTCCTCGTATTTTTCCCGAAAAAGTCAAAAAGTACCTCAAATTGAATAATGAAAAAAGATTTCTTTCATACCATTTAATAAAAATTCACTAAAGGGTAAAATTAAATTTAAAATTTTTATAATAATATAAATAATATTACATAATTAGGAAACATTGATCTATAAGATAAATATACCCCAGTGAATACTTATATATAAACAATCTCAGATAAAAATGAGATTGAAAAATTATCCCTTACCTTAGGTCTGATATCCTTCGTATGTATCAAAACCTCATGTATAATGATTTAAATAATGTTATTGACTTACTATAGAATCATAATAGTTTTTTTGATATAATATATGATTATATTATCATCTATTTGTTAGTAACATTTTATTTTCACTCGTTATTCTGATATTGACTGCTTTATGTTCTTATGCAAGATTTGTCGGATAAATTCATGTTACACTTATTAGATTATAGTTAAATCATTTAAAAAATAATATTAGTATAATATATATCATATTTATTCATTCAATTCATGTATATAATCATGGTGTAATGAATATCATGTAGAATGAATCGCATCACATCGTGGAGATGGTAGGCCGTACGTACGCATGAACGATGATATCATTCCCAAAATTATTGAATGGTATTGAAGTGGATGGTGTATGATATTTCATAATTACTATAATTTTATAATAATCATATATAGTTATTATTTACATCATTATACCCATCCAAGTAAGGTGGTGGTGAAAAATAGATTACACCACGGCGTGAAGACGGTAAGCCGTATGTATGCACACATGATGATTTTGTTTTTCATAGGATGAATAGAAGGTGAAATATGGTTGTTTAATATTTATAATAACATATCAGTATATGAGTGATACTGAAGTTATTAATTATAATGAAACAAATAATAAATAGGATGTATAAGAAGAAAGAAGTTTGATGGAATCAATAGAAGAAATTACCTCTTCCTTGATGTGCTTCCCCTAAATCTCTTCTTAGAGCACTAGAGTTGGTCTTTGAAGATGAAAAGAACCTGTATAATGAAAATAGGTAAGTTTATAAGGAAAAGAGTCATGGGGTGACTGAGCTTGAAGGCTCAAAATAAAGTGAATAGGTGAGGGGGTATGTGCCCTTTTATAATTGAGGTGAGGGACATTTTTGGAAATTCCATAAATAATAATTTATAATAAAATCAAACCCTACCAAAAAAAAACTCCAAAATGTACCAATTTTGAATATGAGATGAGATAGGGTTTTAATCTCATAAACCAATTAATTTTGGATAAGTTTTTATTTTCAATTTAAACCATATAGTTTTCATTGAAACTTAGTTATTCTATTTAATTTTAATTGTGGTAATAACATTCAAAATATTTAATGGTTATAAATATTTACTTATATGGTGTTAATTGACCATAAATGGATATTTTATGAAATTTTAGATCTTATAATTATCACTTTTTAATTTTTAAGTATTTTTATTATTTTTAAATAATTTAATAAAATGTTATTTTTATAAAATATCAATAGTGTCAATTTTGACACTATTCATTTATTTGACTTAAAAAAAATCCAAACAGAAGATAAATTTGAACAAAAATATAAAATACACTCCTAACATATAATATACACATAGAATATTTGTGGAGAACATTAATTATTTCATATGATATTTCTTTTAATATTTTTAAAACAATTTATTTGATATTTCTATTAATAAAATAATTTTTACACCACTATTGTGTCATCATTAATGGTAATTATTTAATCTTCAAAAATTATAAATAAATTTATATGATTTAGTTAATTATTTTAGATTTATATATACTATCTATAGTTGATATTATATCCTAGTTTTTCATGTATTAAAATTAATATACTTATATAAAATGAGATTGTGACATTTTGTCACATTCATTAGTTTTTATTACATTCATGTCACATTCATAGGTAAGTGGCCATAAAGTGATTAAATTTCTAAAAATAGATGATAAGGGTTGAGTTTATTCATCCAATAGGAATTCTAAATGTGTTAAGGTAATTTTAAATTATTATTTTTACATTTAATTACCTGTTTTACCATTAACCATGACAATAAAAATAATTACAAAAGTTACTATTCATAATGCCCAAAAATAAAAGTAGCCTATTAACATAATGTGAACCTACTGATTCCAAATATGGAGTCCATTTTTTAAAATTCAAAATATAGAATTCACAGTAATTAATTTAAAATCAATCCAGCTGTCAGAATAAGAGAACGAGTTTTTTAAAAGTTAAAACATTGCAAAAGATTGAAATGTTTTTACATATGAATTCAATGTAAAATTAATGATAATTACATAAATTATATTGTATGATAAAAATATATTCTATTTATACTTTAAAACCATTCAATATTATAATTTAAGCATATAAATTATCTTGATGAAAAAAGTTGTTTTCACTTAAAATTTAGTACGTTTTTACTATTCATAAAAACTTGAATGTTATCAAAAAAATATCATAAATTCATCTAAAGTAAATTTTTGTATCCCACTTTAAAATAAAATGTTTATGTTTTCATATAAAAATTATTAATGTATAAAAATATTAATTTAAAATGGTTTCACCAATCAAAGGTGTAAGATTACCCTTTTTTAAAAAAGTAGGTTTTTATACAACAAATAGTGTTTATTCACATCCTATGATTAAAATATCCTTTGGATGAATAAAAAAATATTTTATTAAGTATATAGCATATATATATCATTAATTTCACTAACAATAGTAATTCACTCAAAAATACAAATATTTAATTTATATTTTCCATAAATATTTTATAGCCAAAGAATTCACAATACATTTTCATAAATTAGTTATAATTATTCCCATTAACCAAACAACTAGGATATAATGGAAATTTTATACTAAGGGAGTATTGTGGTTCATTTAAACTCATGATTGCGTGAAACCCAAGCTACTGAAGAATAAAAATTATTTAAAGAAAATGTTTCATAAAAAAACATCCGGGTGTTACAATAAGTCCTTGATGATATTTTTATATTTTTTGACCAAGGCCTTGACGGTATGTTTCAAATGTTCAAAATTATGCATTCCATTATTATAAAATCAATTATTGTTGTCATTGTGGTTATTTTATTAGTTTTGATATCTATGGATAAGTTTCTAGCACATGTGATTACTTATATGGCATTATTTTATCATTTATTCTCACCATATTATTAACGCCTTATTTAGATTCTATTGTATGCATACCCTGACAGAGAATATAAACTCACCCCTTTCTTATGTTTCTTTTCCCTAGGATTCCAAGAAATATATTATTATTTAAATTAAGGGTTATACTAGAATAAATAATTCTATCCTCGAATAAAATACTATATTTTATTTTATGTTTTGAAATTTAATGATAATTTTAAGTATGTATCTGGTTTTCCAAGACTATTAAACTATTTGGTCTTTTAGGATATGATTCCTCGTATCTAGTTCCAATATAATAGAGTAACCACTAACTCTTTTCTACTAGGGTTAGGGTCTTTACACCTATTATTGTGTTTTATGATTTCCCCCACCTTTCATCATGTGTTCATTTTCGACATCCCATTTAGATAGAGGTTCAAAAAATACATGGTGGATGATCATTGCACAATCATTCTTTAGTGCAACAGATCATCACCATGGGTTAGAGATTGGGATTGAAAAAATGATCAAGGTGTGGCGATGACCATGGTAGGTCAAGGTTCAGATTAGAGACCAATGGTTTGTGGTTTTGTGCGGTGATGATAACATGGTATGACAAGGATTGCTTCCCAAGTGGATTGGGTGGCCAAAATCTAGCCACTACTGATGAACAGACTTGATCAAACTGAGATTCATAATTATCAGCAAGTTTCACAATAGATTCAATAGTGAAAGTAATGTGAGAAAAATTTGCATGATGTTTTTGGTTTTTTAGAAAACCCCAACTATAGGGAACGTGGTATGAAGATCACATACCGTGTGGACCCTGGTCGTGGTGACTAGGTTTTAAGTGTGAAACAAATATCACATGCCATGTGGGAACTACCACATGTCGTATAACCCTATGCTGGCTGCTCGGTATGTATCCCTAGGGTACATGTGCATAGACCTAGCCAGAAACATAGGTATAACCATAGTACATGGGAACAACTTGATACTGAAACATGGATAGAGTACCCATACATGACCATGTACACAAGTATGACTATCATACAAGGGAATGAACTTAAGTACATGGGAATGGGAAAAAGTACATTGGCAGACCCAGGGTAGAGAAGATACATCGTGTAATATAATTACATGCCATTTAATTTTTCTATGGTAGTTTGAGGCCCTCATTCTCTTCATTTTGGACATGTTTCTATAGGGTGCATTCCCTTAGTCCTTAACCATGAGGGTAAAGTGAAGCACCATGTCCTAAGAATAGGATGTTTTCCCCTCTACGAAATTATTCTTGGATATATTCTAGGAATCCCTCAGTGTGTCTTGGGGTGTTATCCTATATAAGTTTTTATTTTTCCCTAGGTGGGGTTTGAGGAATCATCATGACCATCATACATGAGCGTATGATACTTTAATTAGCATGTTATTCTAGGTAGGGTCTGATATACCCCAGAGGCCCTGGGTGAGATCTCATATTTGAGCATCATGATATTTGTAGTTCTAGTAAGTAATTATTTTGTGAGGCCTGATGAGAATGACATATCATACGAGCACCATCAGTGAAAACATGGCTCATGGAGTGAGTTCTCCCAGACAAGTGTTACCATGAATCCTCAAGCAGAATCCTACGGATGAAAGTATAGTTGAGAACTATTTAATACTTGGTTTCTATCATTATTATAACTATGTTTATTATTTTTATGTCTCATATTCTAATTAACATATCTTCACGATGATCAGTTGAATATTCTCTTGATGCATTATGCTTGGTTATTTTGGGGTGTCCTACTAAGTATTGTTATACTCACCCTTGCATAAGATATTCCCATGCATTTCATGTATTATGAAAATAACATACCCTGTGACAGAGTCCTAGTAGGACCAAGTGTAGGTGGGGCATGGTTGATCTAGGAAGGCTGTGGTTCATACCAGATGTTTCATTTGATAGCAGTCCCCTCCTTCTAAGTTGATTAGACTGTTTTATCAGATTGGGTGGGATTGTTTTATACCATTACACCTTCAGGTAATTTTTTCATACTCTAATTGTGGGATATATATATATTCATGCATTTGTATATCAGTTTTGATTTACCTTTTAGAATTGTGTGGGTATTTAGTGATGTGTGCATGTGTACATGTACCTTAGGACAAAGCCTCTCATGTGTGTAATATGACTACTCAGTGATGGTTTCCAGCCCCTATCCTATTAGAGATAGGCTTGGGGTGTCACACTCGGCTTACCACTGGCTAGGCATGTCCTAGTGGGTTGGGTCATGAAAGTTCTCATTCCAACCTCTGTGTTAGTTTCTGCAAAGGTTGTATCAGAAGTAGAGACAAAAAACCATTATTTCAATGAGAGGATATGGAGCTAGTAGAGGAAAGATCTATTATGTCCCCTACCCTTAGGGACATAAGGTTGAGTGTGACTAAGTGGGTGGTATTTAGTAGTGATACAAAGGAGTTGGATGTGGAGAACTTCATGCTATAGAGTTGTAAACTCTAAATGGGCTATAGATTATTCAATATACCATTTTTGTATATTCCACTGTGGTTTATGTGTTATTTGATTCTAGATATTTGAACTGATTTATTCCACCCACCTTGTTCCGTGCCATGAGACTCGAGGTAGAGAGGCTTATGGTGCCTCTTGTGTTGACTATGCTAGTTTTAGGTTAGACGAGTTTTCTTGATGTGTGCTGGGGTTATGAGCTGAGGATGTGGAAAAATCAATAATATTGGGATTTATTTCTGATTCAAATACAACCATATGATGTCATTATTGGCATCAATTGGTTATATTTTATATGTGTGGTTATTTATTACTTTCAGTGGAGAGTTGTTTTCTATAATGATGAGGGTTGGTGTATAGTATTTATCTGCAAGAGAAATCATCATAGGGGTCATATTTATTTGGATACATTACTATCTCAACCAATAGCCTTATCATTGTATTTAATAGAGGCACTACTGGTGGAGTTTTCTGAAGTCATTACAGAGTTACTTGATGTTTATATCAGGGAGGTTATAACCCTACCTTCTTGATTTGATATTTAGTTTGGGATAACGTTTCATCTTGATGAGTCTCCGATTTTTTTGGATCCTTATATGATGACACCCTTTGATCCATTTAATATAGGGATTCGGGTTAATGATATGATGAAGAAGGGATTTATTTGTCCTAGTGTATTGCTGTGGGGTGCTCTTGTTTTTTTCTCTTAGAATTTAGATTGTAGTTTATAGTTTTGTATAGACTATGGATTATTTAATTAGGTGACAATCCATAACCACAACCCTCTTCAAATAATTGATGATTTATTCAACTAGTGTAAGGGATCTAGATGGTTTTTGAAAATTTATCTATGGATTGGATATCACTAGACGAGATTAAGGGAAGAGGATATCCTGAATACCACTTTCAAGTATTGATATGGGTACTTTTATTTTATGTTCATCCCATTTAGTGTCACAAAAACCTATTCTATTTTCATGATGGATCATAAAATTCATGTTTCCTAAGTTCCTAGATTAGTTTGTGTTCATTTTCATTAATGACATTCTCATGTACTCAAGGTCATAGGAGGAGCATGTTGAGAATCTCGGGTTTATTTTACAAGTCCTTAAACACCATCAAATTTATGGGAATATTTATAAGTGTAAGATTTGGATGTGGGAGGTGCACTTCCTAATACATGTGGTGTCTCAGTGGGGAGTTATAGTGGATTCTTCAAAGATTGATTCCATTGTTTCTTGGGTGGTACATATAATGAACCAAACTATTATAAATGAAATTATATTTTGAATGAATAAATGACTTATTAAGTAATTTAGTTAATAAGACTCATGAACTATATTTCATTTGTTATTTTAGACCATTATAAAATATTTTCATAATGGTTTTACAAGCTTAAAAGACTATTAAGAATCAAAACCATTGTTAATATAACTATTGTACAATGACCATTAATATTGGTAAATATAAGGGGTTATGATAAAATCTAATTAACACATAAATAAGAAGTAATGACCTTGAACAGTAAGATCATACCCTATAAATACCATTTATCAGAGCTTCTAAGGGAGATGGAATCATTGATCTTTGACCTTGGTCAATCTAAAGACGAGATTCAACAATTAAAACTTGACTAAAAATGTTTACGGGAGAAGTTCAAGCTTACTGAGATCATGACTTAAACCATGTTCTCTGAACTACCCTAAGAATGTACTACAATCACATACTTTACCCTTAGAGCATATACTAGTGTAATAATGGGTATTGTATCATGAACCTACTAATATAAATTTTTATATATTTTTTAATAAAATATTTATTATATTTATCCCTTTTTATTATTACTTTATACACATTATTATATAACAAGTTTAATAAAAACTAGATTTTAATACAAAGAAATCAAAATTATAATTTTGGAAAATACATAGTTTCAATTAAAACAATATTTTTGATAAATTCAAGAATGTTGAAATAGATTTTATTTTTATGAAATAATCTTATTACAATAATATTTATTTAAATATAAATGATAATATAATTTAATGAAGTCCAATGTAATTTTTTTATAAGTGTCAGAAAGTTGTTAGTATCGTATAAAATAGTGTTTTGTAGTAAGTAAGGTTTTTTATTTAATTGTTAATTCTAATATTTAGAAAATTATTTTTATAAAATAAATATTATTTTTGAAATCATCACATTGAAATTAGTCAATGATTAATTTTTCATAATTTTTCGAAACAATCAAAATTTTGGGTAAAAAATAATTACGGTGTAAATATATGGTATGTATTATGACATCAGAATGACTCAAAATGATGTAATAAACACTATAAAGGGTATCCATGAACAAAAATAGATTTCCCCTTTAAAATAACTTGTTTTTAAAGTTATTTTATAAATTTTAAAAACCTATAATGAATCATCCAAATCCTATATTATATTTTATGGTTTTAAAAAAAATTCTTTATGAACATAAATCACTTCCACATCACCAATGATTTTATTTTATTGAGTTAGATTTTTATTCTAATAAAATATTGAAAACCACTCCTATTCAAAAGAAAACATGGGAAAAAAACCAAGGGAATGCTTGTGATTTTTATTATTTTATTAGTCCAAAACCTAAGTTTATAACTTAATAAATACTTCCCTTCTCTTTTTCTATAAATACCCACCTAAACTCCCATTAATCTTCATGAAAAACCCTATGAGAATGAATTTTCTCCCTCTCTACCTCTCTAAATCATTCCAAAGGCATTACCATTCTCTTAAAATGATCCTCTCAAGATTTTAAAATCACTTTCTCAAGTAATGGTTTCTCTTCCCTTCTTTTTTATTAAAGTAGTTTCTTTGTACTAAACCTTTTGATTTCCAATTTTTCATGTTGTAATATGTTTTTACACATCCATTTACTGTAATTATGATTACCAAGTAATGAGGGACCATATTTACCTTTCATTAAACTCTTCCATGAACCATTATGTACACCTATTATGATGCCTAAATTATCCCTTGATTTTCCATGCCAAACTTTTGTGTTCTGAATACCGATCCCCATTTACACTCAAAGGTATTAACCCAGATGTACCTATCCTTCATTGATTAAGGATATAAATTTATACCTAGACTAGTTAATCATTTTATTAAAAGTTATGAAATATGTTATTATGTTGTATGATATATGTGAAACACAAATATATGTAAATAGTATGAATGTGATGGATGAGTTAAAAATCATATATCCCTCTAATGCATTCGGTAATGTTTTTATCTCATGAGATACCATGTATGATGCACATATTATTATCCTAAGAACACTATGTTATAATATCTTTGTAGTTATCCTCGACTCATGCTTATGATTTCATGTTTTATATCATTTCCACATTCATATGATGCCTTGTAGTTATCATCTTATATTATGATTCAATGTTCATGATTATGGTTCTCACCTTTTTTTGTCAACACGTTATTCCCCCTTGAATCACATATACTTATTTACTTCATGTTATTCTATGATTATTCCTTTACTAGGATTTATAGCTCACCCATTTCTTATATACATCCTCAGGTTATCCCGTGCAGTATTAGAAGTTAAATGGAATTTAAGGGCATGTTATGGAGTTTTAAATAATGATGTTGTATCCCCGTTTCAAGTTAGTGTGCTATATATCTAATTACCCAAAGACACTAGATCTCTCAATATTTTTGGATTGTTCTATGTGTAATTTTTTTTTGTAAAAAATCATGAAATAAAGTGTATAAAAGATATGAGTTGTCATAGTTAGTATTAGATAAAGTTCTAGTTATTTTTGGGTATTGGGATTAGAAAAATTAGTGAAAACCATAGTGATAAGACTAAACATACGAAAAAATCCTAAATTTTGGTAAAGTATAGAGTTATCGGTTTCCAAGAAACGAAATCCCTATCTAGATACTATAAGTGAATGTGGATCTAGTATAATTGTATATAGGTGTAATAACCCCCCAAAAGGGTAGATTAAGTATTAACTCAATTGTCACTTGATGAATGATAAAGAGGCCTTACTGTACAAATAATTTTACACTCATGGGGGATATTTATTTTTAAATTCACAAGATCTTTACAAACCATTATGATGGGGAAAATTTCCTAAGAAATTTTTGTCCGGAAATAGACCATGGAAAACTTATATTGAAACTTAGAAATTCATAGGTTAAGGAAGACATATCGTTTATGATTTATCCCTTAAATGTTTAACTTTTATGTGTTTAATAGTTTAAAAATTATTATACCTAAGTCAATTTGGGATGAATTAAATGATTATAACTAGAATAAAATAATGAAAGGTAGACTTATCATCCATTCATGAACTTTATATGTCCTATATGATTACAAATCTATTCATTTTTTCATATCACACAAGTTTACTAGATTTATTCATGTAAGAACCCGGTTTTTGCTACGAAAGACTTTGGAATATTCTTGATGATATTCCAGAGCAGCGCCTTCAGACGGCGTGCGATTCCGAGCCCCGGAGTGGCCGAAATTAAATTTTCAGTGCGTTCACACTGGAAATGCTAAATAAATGAGATAACTCCTAAACGGAGTTCCAGATCAGAGATCTAAGTGTACGAATGGGTCTGGAATGGGGTTTTTACCCTAGGAACGACATAAAACTTGTCGGCGCAGGATGTTTGGACCCCTCGCCCGCTTCTGGAACATTAAGCGGATTAATTAATTAGTTAATTAATTCGTTTAATGGAGAAATGCTAGCATCTTTTAAACGGTGGCTCGGATTGGAAAACTGAGGGCACTGTTGAGTTCGGAGTGTGCCTTTTACCCTAGGAGGGGTATAAGTTTCACAGGCGCGGGGCGTCTGTGAAAAATGGCCCCAGGGGCGTTTTCGTAATTTGGCGGCCTCAGACGCTAAGTTTATAACTTTTGAACGGGGTCTCGAAATAAAATTCTGAGACCACCGTTGCGCTCAGAGCATGGTTCTTAGCTTAGGGGAGGCTAAATCCCGACCCTGTCGGGAGTTCGGGTTCGGGGCTGTCGGGCGGGCGTTTAAGTGATTTGTACTTAAACACCCTCACCCCCTTCTTATTATTCTTCCTCAAACCCTTCCCCCCCCTCCTTCACCTCCGGCGAGGCGAGATCCGGTGAGGCGAACTCCGGCAAGGCAGCAGAGCGGCGACAGACTCCCCATGAAGCTCCGGGCATCGCCCAAGAGGTTGGAGTTGTTTTTGTTTCATTTTATTTCCTCCCGCACCATGATCGTCCTAATTTTACATTGTCGATTTTCTGTACTATCTTCTATCCAAGCCCATAATCGCGTAGATATTGTCCCGAGCTTTCCGGAATGTTATCCGGATCAAATTTTCGACCACCGGATCGTTTCCGGTGGTCCTCTGAAGTTTTCCGGCCACGAGGCCGGTTACCGGCGAGGTGGTCCGGCGGCGGGCGACGGTTCGGCTGGCGGCAACGGCTCCTTCAGGAGGTGGCTGCGGCAGCTCGGGCTTGTCGGCTTCAGGAGGTGGCAGGGTGACGAGGGGGAGTGTCCAGGCGAGGCGGGCGTGCGGCGCTGGCCGGTTCGCTGGGCGCCAGTGCGGGGCGCGCTCACCGGAGCGCGACGGGGAACCTGGGTCGCGGCGCGCGACCCCGCGGAGGAGGCACGACCCGCGTCATGTGGGTCGTCACGCGGCGACCGGGCTTAGACGGTTGGTGGACCGGGTCCACCGCTGGCCCACGCGGCCAAGCCGCGGGCCGGCCCAGGCCGGGCGGACTAGCCGGTCCAGGCCGGTCCAGCCCCAGGGGCTTGCCCCCTCGGTGTTCGGACACCCGTATTTTCTGCTATGGGTGTCCGTTTTGAGTACCGTCTGCGGCGGTGGAACCGTATTGACGAGGCGGTCTTTTTGAAATGGCTTCGGGAATTTTTAATTCCCGAAATGATAGGCCTTGGTGGCGCGACACGTACGTCGAGGGGATTGACGTCTTTCCGGGAATCTTGTTTTGAGCGGCGCGAACGCATGCGACGTCTGCTTTGAGTGCCGTCAGTTGCGTTGGGACCCTGGCGCAAGTGCGAAGGTTTCCAGTGCGGTTTCGGGTGTTGAGGCCGAAGTTGAGGCATGGCCCCCACGACCCGTCTTTTGAGCTGCGTGCAGCTTTTAGCGACTTTTTGCATCGGACGTCCGTTCGGGGCGTGCGAGCAGTCAATTCTGGATGTTTTTCCGAATGGATTGCAATGATGCCATCCACACGCTGTAATTCGGCACGATGGTTCGGGGCCCACGAGGGCCTTTTGGGCGTCGACGGTGATTTTCCATCTTTATCATCGGGTGACCGTTTTGGACAAGTGAGTAGTCCATCTTGTGTGCTTTTTCAAGAGGATCGCAACGGTGCGATCCATTCGTTGAGTTTCAGGACCTGGATGCATGTTCCACGTGGCCCCGCTCGTGTGCGGTGCACTGGGATACACCTTTTTCTCCGGATATCCGTTGCACTCAAGTGAGTAGTTCTTTTGACGTGTTTTCCCGAGGGGATCACAATGGTGCGATGCGTCTGACTGTTTTCAGGGCCGAGGCTCGGGATCACGGGACGCCCTTCGGGCGTGAGGTGGTGTTGGTGACTTTTCCGTTGGATATCCGTTGGAGGTGAGTAAGTAGTCGATCTCACGTTTTTTTCCGCGAGGATTACAATGGTGTAATTTATTTGGTTGTGCAGATCCTTATATGTGATATTATTAAATGTAGAAGCATGAAAGGTGCTCCGGTGGTGGTTTGCCCTACCTTGTTTGTAGCGGGCCCTTGGCATGTGATTGCACACTCTTGGGAGAGTGATGTAAGTGGTTCACGAGTTGTGGTTGGCCGTGCCTGGGCTTTTGAGGTGGAGTTGCTATGTCACGCCTTTGCGTTGACGCTGGGTGTCATGTGCACAATAGCCTTTGGGCTAAAACGAGGTATACTCTGGGAGTATACGGGTGCACTTGGAGGTACGTGTGGTTGGTTGTACCTGAGGATGTTTGTGCGCTCAGTTGGGGTTGACTTGGGGCCACACGTCGTGTGGTCCCCACGTGCGTGTCGTGATCTGCTTGCGTACTTGACCTCTTGCGACGTAGAGGGTCCCTCTGCGCTCATTTGTTTGACCAGCAGGGTGGATTTTTTCCCCTGGCTCTGTGCTCGTTTGTTGACCAGCAGGGTTGAGTGGTCTCCCCCTGGTTTTGTTCTCGATGGTTTGGCCGGTAGCGGTGCTAGTGACACCCAGTGTTGGAGCAGTCACTGCACCTCTTTTGGGTGAGTTGTTCTAGAGTTGGGAGGTTGCGCGATACCCACTCCGTGTTCGGCCGGCCAGTGTTGTACCCTCCTGTAGAGATGGCAGAGCGGTTCTGAGTTTTACCCTCCAATGGGGCTGGGCAGTGGGTTACTCATCGACTTCCTCGGGCTTACCCTCCAGCAGGGCTGGGCAGTGGGTTGCTCACTGACTTCTAGGGTTTACCCTCCAGCAGAGACTGGGCAGTGGGTCACCCGACACTATTAGGGTCTACCCTCTAGCAGAGACTGGGTAGTGGGTCACCCAACGCTATTAGGGTCCACCCTCCAGCAGAGACTGGGCAGTGGGTCACCCGACGACCTCTTAGGGTCTACCCTCCAGCAGGGCTGGGCAGTGGGTCACCCGTCGTCTAGTTCCAGGTCTACCCTCCAGCAAGGCTGGGCAGTGGGTTACCTATCGACTAATTCCAGGTCTACCCTCCAGCGGGGCTGAGCAGTGGGTCGCCGGATGATGTGTTATGGTTTACCCTCCAGTAGGGCTAGGCAGTGGGTCACCCAGTGTCTTATTAAGGTCTACCCTCCAGCGGGGCTGGATAGTGGGTTTCCTAATGATGTATTAGGGTTTACCCTCCAGTAGGGCTGGGCGGTGGGTCAACCGATATTTGGTTATGAATTACCCTCCAGCGGGGCTGGGCAGTGGGACACCTGTTGGCATTCCAGACTCAGTCCTCTCGACTAGGCTAGTCTGTGGCTTACCTCCATGATTACCAGAGCGGGACCCTTGGTTATACGGGTCAGTGTTGTGACGACTTGACTTTGAGGAGACCTCTCAACTGTGGGGCAGTGATGAGTTGTGGTTTGACGTTCCGCAAGAACTCTCAAGTACGAGGGGCACTTTCCCCACCGAGTCACGTTCTTGTGACGTGATCTAAAACCGTGCGGGCGAGTTAGTGCCGCCCAAAGCGGATAGTGTCAAGGTGCGGTGATTGAGCCCCTTGGATTGCGGTTCAGGGCAGACATGCGGGATGCTGGGCATCGATGATAGTTTACTTCTGGGACTGTTGGTTACTCTTTCTTGGGATGAGCTACGGGACGAGGATCCCCTTACGACATTGTTCGGGTTTCTTGTTGAGCATACCGATATGTATATACCTTATTTCCGGTACCCACTTCTTGGGTTTGGTTACTCTCCTTCCAGGAGAGGCGAAGACGCGCAGGGTATGCCACATGATTTCCTTGTCTAGCTTTTCGTGGTTGGATGAGTCTACTCTCCTACTATAGGTAGCGAAGACTCGACGAGAAGTTCATCTTCTCACCATTTCCATCTCCTTGTTTCTGGATGATTCTACCTTCTTTCCTCTTGTTGGGTTGAGCTGGACTCTTTACTGTACTCTCTGTTGTACCCCTTTACTTTCCTATTCGCTCTACTGCTCACCCTTCGGTACCTCCTTTTGTTGCTCCCTTGAGCCTTCAGGGTATCCTACTGAGTATTTTTATACTCACCCCTGCTTGGGCTTTGCCCGCACTTGGTGTGCCCTTGCAGACGACGGACAGGTGGAGCGTGACTTCAGTGGAGCGTAGGAGCTTGGGATCTTGGACCGCGTGCGGTGGTCGTGGCTGGGATCCAGGTGGGAGACCCGTCAGCTGTTTCTTTTTGTTTACCTGTTGCCGAGTTGTGGCACTTTTTGGTTGGGCGCGTGTTTTTCCCCTTTTCTTTTCAGCTTGTACCCTGTACTGTTTAGAGGTCGATGCACTCTTGCGGTTTATTTATAGTAGTTGCCCTTTTACTCTTCTTTTTACTCTGTACTTTTTCATTGAGTGTGCTACGTGTGGGTGTGTACAGGTACTTAGGCAAAGGCCTCCCCAAGTTGTTGTGCCTCCGACGCTGGTCGCCAGCCCCTGGCCTATGGAGGCGGGCTTGGGGTAGTTGCGGCTCAAGCCCGGGTAGGGTCGGGTCGTCAAAAAGTGGTATCAAAGGTGGTTAGTTCCTTGGGACGCTGTTCGGACGTCTCTAAAATAAAAGGAATTGGTTGGGATATAGGGCAACAGTGTTAACGTGTCTCGAGAGCGACTCTCAGGCCAGGGAGTCTAGTGATGGTGCGGCGGCCCACATATCCATTCACCAGGACCTTGATAACCCGCTTGTCGAATCGGCATGCTGAGACACTAGTTGCAGGGAAAATTTGTTTGTGCATCACATAGGACTGTGTCTTGACTGTCCTTCTTGAGTCAGCTTCCCATAGTTGTTGTTGTTGGTATATACATATATGCTCATCTGATCGCGACACTCCTTGATAATATTCAGGATGTCTCTGCGAAGACAGTCAGCCAGGATACCATCTTTGGGTGCGTGACGACGACCCTGTGAGCTACGAGGCCACAGTCCAGGACCCATCATGCGAGCCCTTTCTCCGGGTGGTCCAGTAGCAGCACCCCCACCTGTTGAGCAGCAGGTAGTTTCAGCAGAGCAGGCTGAGCTTGAGCATAGGTTGAGCGCGCTCCGTGAGTTCCAGCGGCAGAGGCCGCTGAGGTTCAGTGGTGAGCCAGACCCTCAGGCAGCAGAGGTTTGGCTCGAGGCAGTGGTTCACCTTTTCAGGCTTGTGCAGATTCCGGCAGATCAGAGAGTGGCTTTGGCAGCCGCCCTTTTTCGTGGAGCAGCTTGGCATTGGTGGAGTCTGGTGACTCATCTTCTTGACGAGTCATCGCTTTCGTGGGACGACTTTCTGTTGTCATTTCATGAGGAGTTTTTCCCCTCCTTCTTGCGCTCTGTTCGGATTCAGGATCTCCTACAATTTTAGTAGGGAGGGATGGCGGTGGCCGAGTACGTGGCTAGTTTGGCAGACCGTGCACGCTTTTACCCGGACTTGGTCCATGACGACAACCTCCGAGCGCGGAAGTTTCAGCAGGGTCTCCGCTGAGAGATTCATGCTGTCATAGTACCCTTGGGCATTTCCACATATGCCGGGGTGTTAGAGCATACGCTGGTGACAGAGGGCTTCCTGTCATGTTTTGCGATTGGTAGTGGCAGTGGGCGCGATGGAGCCGAGACGTCTGCCGTAGCTAGCAGGCGCCGGAGGACAGGACCTCGATGCAGGTGGCCTTCCCACTGCCGGTTTCGGAGACGTGGTCGTATACCACTATGGCGAAAAGGTGCAGGGCCTCAGCTGAGGATGCCCTTCCGTGAGTGGATCCTGGGCCGTGGTCGTACACCACAGTGGAGCCGGAGGGCACCAGGGCATCCCAGAGAGAGTTGGTGCTATGCTTGTGACGGGCGAGGTCACTTGGCACGAGACTACCCGACCCGAGTTGCTAAGAGCTTCGGGCAGACAGCAGGCACACCACCACGACAGAGGCAGCGCCGTGATCAGAGTAGTACCCAGGGAGGTGGTGCTAGTAGAGGAGCGGGAGGAGCTGTTAGTGAGGGATGACGTTACGATATCTCCCCATCACCACTCAGCGGTCCACGTCAGGCTCCGGGAGCTGACGGTTGGGACCACGGACAGCCGCGAGCTTTGGATGTCTACGATCCTGCAGAGCATGGGATGGTGATAGGTACCCCATGCGACTCTTCTACTTCTTACAGTAGAATTGTTAGGCTCTGCGTGTGAAAGGATTTTCTCCCTGCTCCTTGTTTGAGGTGTTACCAGGGTGACACAGGGCGTCGGGTGTAACCCTGTGTTGGTAAGGAAAAAGGCGTGAGACCTTTTCCTTTAGTCGATGGTGTTGGCTCCTTCGCTTATGAGCGTGTAAGAGAGTCTTGGTAGAGAGACATCGACTGTGAAATATTGCGTGACCAGATATCCTTGGGTGCTTCACCATATGGATATTCTAAAGGAGGGAATCACCGAGCCTTGTTTCAGGTGCGGGCAGTGATTCCAGTCGCGGCGTGCGACATAGAGGTTTGACCGGGGAGGTGAGCTACCCCCAAGGGCCTTCGGGCCGTTTGAGACCGTGCAAAGGGATGGCGAGGTTTCCTACCGCCTTTCCCTAACCCCAAAGTCTGGAGTGGGTGCACGACATCGGCAAGGGCCGACCCCGCATGAACATATCAATTCTTTGGTCTGTGTGCGGTGGCACAGAGCTGTGCGTGGGTTCTTCTGGGTATGGGAAAGCCAGGTGTGGGCTTAGTACCCTATGTTGCTCCCTAGTTTTGATTTTCAAGGATGAAAATATTGAAGGAGGGAATGATGTAAGAACTCGGTTTTTTCTACGAAAGACTTTGGAATATTCTTGATGATATTCCAGAGCAGTGCCTTCAGAAGGCGTACGATTCCGATCCCCGGAGTGGCCGGAATTAAATTTTCAGTGCGTTCACACTAGAAATGCTAAATAAATGAGGTAACTCCTAAACGGAGTTCTGGATCAGAGATCTGAGTGTAAGGATGGGTCCGGAATGGGGTGTTTACCCTAGGAACGACATAAAACTTGTCGGCGCGGGATGTTTGGACCCCTCGCCCGCTTCTGGAACGTTAAGCGGATTAATTAATTAGTTAATTAATTCGTTTAAAGGAGAAACACTAGCATATTTTAAACGATGGCTCGGATTGGAAAACTGAGGGCACCGTTGAGTTCGGAGTGTGTCGTTTACCCTAGGAGGGGTATAAGTTTCGCGGGCACGGGGCGTCTGTGAAAAATGGCCCCAGGGGCGTTTTCATAATTTGGCGGCCTCGGACGCTAAGTTTAATAACTTTTGAACGGGGTCTCGGAATAAAATTCCGAGACCGCCATTGCGCTCAGAGCATGGTTCTTATCCTAGGGGAGGCTAAATCCCAACCCTATCGAGAGTTCGGGTTTGGGGCTGTCAGGCGGGCGTTTAAGGGATTTGTACTTAAACACCCCCACCCCCCTTCTTCTTCTTCTTCTTCCTCAAACCCTTTCCCCCCCTCCTTCACATCCGGCAAGGCGAGCTCCGGCAAGGCGAACTCTGGCAAGGCAGCGGAGCGGCGGCGGACTCCCCATGAAGCTCCGGGCATCGCCCAAGAGGTAGGAGTTGTTTTTGTTTCGTTTTATTTCCTCCTGCACCATGATCGTCCTAATTTTACATTGTCGATTTGCTGTCCAATCTTCTATCCAAGACCATAATCGCATAGATCTTGTCCCGAGCTTTCCGGAATGTTATCAGGATCGAATTTTCGACCACCGTATCGTTTCCGGTGGTCCTCTGAAGTTTTCCGGCCACGAGGCCAGTTACCAGCGAGGTGGTCCGGCGGCGGGCGGCGATTCGGCTGGCGGTGACGGCTCCTTCAGGCGGTGGCTGCGGCGGCTCGGGCTCATCGGCTTCAGGCGGTGGCAGGGCGGTGAGGGGGAGAATCCAGGCGAGGCGGGCGTGCGGTGCTAGCCGGTTCGCTGGGCGCCGGCGCGGGGCGCGCTCACCGGAGCGCGACCGGGAACCGGGGTCGCGGCGTGCGACCCCGCGGAGGAGGCACGAACCGCATTGTGCGGGTCGTCGCGCGGCAACCGGGGTCAGCCAGTCGGCCGGGCGGTGGACCGGGTCCACCGCCGGCCCACGCGGCCAAGCCGCGGGCCGGCCCAGGCCGGGCAGACCGGCCGGTCCAGGCCGGTCCAGCCCCAGGGGCTTGCCCCCTCGGTGTTCGGACACCCGTATTTTCTGCTACGGGTGTCCGTTTTGAGTACCGTCTACGGCGGTGGAACCGTATTGATGAGGCGGTCTTTTTGAAATGGTTTTGGGAATTTTTAATTCATGAAATGATAGGCCTCGGTGGCGCGACACGTACGTCGAGGGGTTTGACGTCTTTCCGGGAATCTTGTTTTGAGCGGCGCGGACGTATGCGACGTCCACTTTGAGTGCCGTCAGTTGCGTTAGGACCCTGGAGCAAGGGTGAAGGTTTCTAGGGCGGTTCCGGGCGTTGAGGCCGAAGTTGAGGCGCGGGCCCCACGGCCCGTCTTTTGAGCTGCGTGCAGCTTTTAGCGACTTTTTGCATTGGACGTCCATTCGGGGCGTGCGAGCAGTCGATTCTGGATGTTTTTCCAAAGGGATTGCAATGGTGCCATCCACCCGCTGTAATTCGGCATGATGGTGCGGGGCCCATGAGGGCCGTTTGGGCGTCGACAGTGATTTTCCATCTTTATCACTGAGCGACCGTTTTGGACAAGTGAGTAGTCCATCTTGTGTGCTTTTTCGAGAGGATCGCAATGGTGCGATCCGTTCTTTGAGTTTCGGGACCGGGATGCGGGTCTTACGTGGCCCCGCTCGTGTGCGGTGCGCCGGGATGCACCTTTTTCTCTGGATATCCGTTGCACTCAAGTGAGTAGTGCTTTTGACGTGTTTTCCCGAGGGGATCACAATGGTGCGATGCGTCCGACTGTTTTCAGGGCTGAGGCTCGGGATCACGGGACGCCGTTCGGGCGTGAGGCGGTGTTGGTGACTTTTCCGTCGGATATCCGTTGGAGGTGAGTAAGTAGTCGATCTCGCGTGTTTTTTCGCGAGGATTACAGCGGTGCAATCCGTTTGGTTGTGCGGAGCCTTATACGTGTTATTATTAAATATAGAAGCATGAAAGGTGCTCCGGTGGTGGTTCGCCCTACCTTGTTTGTAGCGGGCCCTTGGCCTGTGATCGCGCACTCTTGGGAGAGTGATGTAAGTGGTTCATGAGTTGTGGTTGGCCGTGCCTGGGCCTTTGAGGTGGATTTGCTACGTCACGCCATTGTGTTGACGCTGGGTGCCATGTGCACGATAGACTTTGGGCTAAAACGAGGTATACTCCGGGAGTATACGGGTGCGCTTGGAGGTACGTGTGGTTGGTTGTACCTGAGGATGTTTGTGCGCTCACTTGGGGTTGACTTGGGGCCACACGTCGTGTGGGCCCCACGTGCGTGCCGTGATCTGCTTGCGTACTTGACCTCTCGCGACGTAGAGGGTCCCTCTGCGCTCGTTTGTTTGACCAGCAGGGTGGAGTTTTTCCCCTTGCTCTGTGCTCGTTTGTTGACCAGCAGGGTTGAGTGGTCTCCCCTGGTTTTGTTCTCGATGGTTTGGCCGGTAGCAGTGCTAGTGACACCCAGTGCTGGAGCAGACGCTGCACCTCTTTTGGGTGAGTTGTTCTGGAGTTGGGAGGTTGTGCGATAACCACTCCGTGTTCGGTCGGCCAGTGTTGTACCCTTCTGTAGAGATGGCAGAGTGGTTCTGAGTTTTACCCTCCAGTGGGGCTGGGAAGTGGGTTACTCATCGACTTCCTCGGGCTTACCCTCCAGTAGGGCTAGGTAGTGGGTTGATCACTGACTTCTAGGGTTTACCCTTCAGCAGAGACTGGGCAGTGGGTCACCCGATGCTATTAGGGTCTACCCTCTAGCAGAGACTGGGCAGTGGGTCTCCCGAAGCTATTAGGGTCTACCCTCCAGTAGAGACTGGGCAGTGTGTCACCCGACGACCTCTTAGGGTCTACCCTCCAGCAGGGCTAGGCAGTGGGTCACCCGTCGTCTAGTTCCAGGTCTACCCTCCAGCAAGGCTGGACAGTGGGTTGCCTGTCGACTTGTTCCAGGTCTACCCTCCAGCGGGGCTGGGCAGTGGGTCGCCGGATGATGTGTTATGGTTTACCCTCTAGTAGGGCTAGAAAGTGGGTCACCCAGTGTCTTATTAAGGTATACCCTCCAGCGGGGCTGGGCAGTGGGTCGCCTGATGATGTATTAGGTTTTACCCTCCAGCAGGGCTGGGCGGTGGGTCACCCGATATTTGGTTATGAATTACCCTCCAGTGGGGCTGGGCAGTGGGACACCTGTTGGCATTCCAGACTCAGTCCTCTCGACTAGGCTAGTCTGTGGCTTACCTCCATGATTACCGGTGCGAGACCCTTGGTTATACGGGTCAGTGTTGTGACAGCTTGACTTTGAGGAGACCTCTCGACTGTGGGGCAGTGACGAGTTGTGGTTTGACGTTCCCCCAGAACTCTCAAGTATGAGGGGCACTTTCCCCACCGAGACGCGTTCTTGTGATGCGATCTAAAACCATGCGGGCGAGTTAGTGCCACCCAAAGAAGATAGTGTCAAGGTGCGGTGATTGAGCCCCTTGGCTTGCGGTTCAGGGCAGACGTGCGGGATGCTGGGCATCGATGATAGTTTACTTCTGGGACTGTTGGTTACTCTTTCTTGGGCTGAGCTACGGGATGGGGATCCCCTTACGACGTTGTTCGAGTTTCTTGTTGAGCATACCGATATGTATATACCTTGTTTCTGGTACCCACTTCTTGGGTTTGGTTACTCTCCTTCCAGGAGAGGCGAAGACGTGCGGGGTTTGCCACTTGCTTTCCGTGTCCAGCTTTTCGTGGTTGGACGAGTCTACTCTCCTACTATAGGTAGCGAAGACTCGACGGGAAGTTCGTCTTTTCACCATTTCCATCTCCTTGTGTCTGGACGAGTCTACCTTCTTTCCTCTTGTTGGGTTGATCTGGACTCTTTACTGTACTCTCTGTTGTACCCCTTTACTTTCCTATTATCTCTACTGCTCACCCTTCGGTACCTCCTTTTGTTGCTCCCTAGAGCCTTCGGGGCATCCTACTGAGTATTTTTATACTCACCCCTGCTTGGGATTTTCCCGCACTTGGTGTGCCCTTGCAGACGACGGACATGTGGAGCGTGACTTCAGTGGAGCGTAGGAGCTTGGGAGCTTGGACCGCGTGCGGTGGTCGTGGTCGGGATCTAGGTGGGAGACCCGTCAGCTTTTTCTTTTTGTTTACCTGTTGCCAGGTTGTGGCACTTTTTGGTTAGGCGCGTGTTTTCCCCTTTTCTTTTCAGCTTGTACCCTGTACTGTTTAGAGGTCGATGAACTCTTGCGGTTTATTTATAGTAGTTTCCCTTTTACTCTTCTTTTTTACTCTGCACTTTTCCATTGAGTGTGCTGCGTGTGGGTGTGTAAAGGTGCTTAGGAAAGGGCCTCCCCGAGTTGTTGTGCCTTCGGCGCTGGTCTCCAGCCCCTGGCCTATGGAGGCGGGCTCGGGGTAGTTGCGGCTCGAGCCCGGGTAGGGTCGGGTCGTGACAATTCAAACACCACCTCAAAACATAGAAGTCAATTTATCTCTAAAAATGAAAAATGGGGAGATTATTGTATCCTAAGTATTTAACTCATCCTCTATCAATATTTGTGGACTTAATTTCCTTAAAAACCTTATGATATCCCATTTAGTGAAATTTTATGCTTTTCTAGGCAAGGATTAAATTTCCTTGTACATAGATAACAAATATTTTCAGGAGAAGTAAATCACCCTCTATATTGAAAATCACCCTATGATTATAAACAAATATAAGTAGGAGGATAGATCTCATTTAGAATCATTATCTAAAACATGGATATTATTTCATTATGAGCAAGATTATTTATATCAAATTATTCAAACTAATGAAAATATCATCCTTGAAAACATACCCATTATACAAGAATATATTGATGTGTTTTCCAAAGAATTTTTTGATATTCCTCCTAATATATAGGTTGAGTTATTAATTGAAATTATACTTGGATATTTACCAATATTCAAGACTCTATATATAATGACCATTTTTGAACTTAAAGAGTTGAAGACAAAACTATAGGAGAATCTAGATAAAGGGTTTATATGCTCAAGTGCTTCACCATGGGGTTCATTGGTCATTTTTATCAAGACGAAAGATTGTTGAATGCACATATACATTGATTATCATGAACTCAACAAAATAATGATAGAGAACAAGTATCCTCTTCCAAATATTGATGAATTGTTTGATCATATATGTGGAGACCAATACTTCTTTAAGGTAGATCTTCAGTTGAGATATTATCAAGTAAAGGTAAAGAAGGAGGATATACCCAAGACTACTTTTCCTACAAGGTATGGGCACTACAAGTTCATAGTGATTCCATTTGGAATAATTAATTCTCTAACTATCTTCATGGAATTAATGAATGGATTTCTTAGGGGTTACCTCAAAAAATTTGTTGCAGTCTTTATAGATGATATTTTTTATACTGTAAAAGTAATTAGAAACATGAGGAGAATTTAAATGATTTACTAAATACCTTGATAAAGTAAAATTTATATGTGAAGTATAATAAATATGAGTTTTATATGGATAAAGTAACATTATTGGGGAATTTTATCACCAACAAAGGGATATTTTTGGATCTTTTGAAGACACAGACAATTAAATGATGCCATAGATCAATATCTATGATAAAGATTCACAGTTTCTTTATATTAGCTGTGTATTATAATTTATTTGTGAGAAACTTCTCATGATTTTCAAAACCACTAACTAGGATAAATCCTAAGGGAGTGAATTTTATTTGGATCAATGAATGTGAGGGTAGCTTTAAAGAGTTAAAGAGGAGTCTAATCACTACACATGTGCTCAGATTACCCACCAGTTGGGAGGGATTTCTGATCTACAATGATGCATAAAAATAGGTATTTGGAAGTGTAATCATGAAAAATGAAAAAGTGATAGCCTATTCCTCCCTCCAATTAATGATCCATGAAAAGAACAACCTAACACATGATCTGGAATTGGATGTAGTGATCTTAACATTGAAGATTTAGTGACATTATCTCTATGAGGAAAAGTGTGATATATATATGGATCATAAAATACTAAATTATATATTCACACAAAAAGATATCAATATTCACCAACAAAATTGGTTAGAGATATTCAAGGATTATAACTATTCAATCCATTACCATCCTGGGAGGGAAAATAAAGTGGCAGATGCTCTAAGTAGAAAGGATCCCACAACTCTATCTATGAAGATCATTGAAAGAGATCCAATCTTTTTAGACATGAAAATGATGGAAATTATAATCATAAAATTAATTTCATCCTACCTTACTCAAATAACCACTCAACTATCCATTCTCGGGGGGATCAATGAGGCCCAAAAAGATGATAATGATCTATAGAGAAAGGTAATGAATATTTTCAAGTTCAACTTTTCTAAATATGGATTTTTAAGGTTTTAAATAAGGATATGTGTCCCATAAAAACCATAATTTAAGTTGGAACTTCTATATGACGCAGATTGATCATCCTTATCTATTCATTCAGGAAGCACTACGATGTATGGATATATGAAGAAAAACTTATGGTGGGATAACATAAAGAGTGATATTGTAGAATTTATATCTTGATGCTTGGTATGCCAAAATGTCAAGGATTAACGTCATAAGTAAATGGGTATTATGAAACCATTACCCATACTAGTATGGAAATAGGAAAACATAACCATGGATTTCATCATAGGACTCCCCAAGAAATCTAAAGGTAATAACACCATTTGGGTGGTATTTGATTGCCTTATAAAGTCAGATCATTTCATTGCTATCAAGGAAGTTTTATCTCTTGACCAAGTCACTAAGATATACCTAAGAGAAGTGGAAAAGATCCATATAGTACCACTATATATTTTATCTGAGTGAAATATGTGGTTATCCTTGTGGTTATAGAGAAACCTTTAGCAAGCGTTGGATACAGAGATGAGTTTAAATACTTCTTATTACACTTATATGGATGGTCAGTTTGGGAGAACCATCCATACTATATAGAATATGTTAAGATCATGAATAATGTATTTTAAAGGATGTTGGGATCAACACATTCCCATATTAAAGTTCTCATATAATAGTAGTTTCCATTCTTTTATTTAAATGAGACCTTATAAGGATATATATGCGAGGAGGTGCTATACTCCAACATATTGGGATGAAGTTAGAGAGAGGAAGCTGGTGGGACCTGATCTTATCCAAGATATAATAGAGAATGTTTAAACCATTTATCATCATATGAAATTTGTGAAAAGTTTATAGAAAATATATGCATAGAATCATTGATTAGACCTTGAGTTTGAGGTTAGAGATAATGTGTTCCTTTATATATCATCATGGAAGAAATTTATGAGGTTTGGGAAGAAGGGAAATCTTAGTCCAAGATACATCAACCACTTTGATATCATTGATCACATTGAAGATGTGTCCTATTGACTAATACTCCCACCTAACCTATTTCAAGTACATGATGTGTTCCATGTATCCATCTTAAGGATGTACACACCAAACTCCTCACATGTACTGAATCCAAAGGTGGTACCTTTGGAGAATGATCTTTCATACAAGGAGTATGCAGTGAAGATCTTTGATCATAGAGAAAAAGTTCTACAAATTAAGAAAAATCACACGGTCAAAGTACTATGGTGTAACCAAAATAATGGGGAGGCAACATGGTAACCAAAAGAGGTTACAAAATAGAAGTACCCTCATATGTTTTAGTGTATGAAATGAAATTTCAATGTCAAAATTTTTGAAGGGGAGAAGAATGTAATGACCCAAACTTTTATAAATGAAATTCCCTTCTTAATTAATAAACACCTTATTAAGTAATGTATTTATAAAAAACACATGCATTATATTTCATTTATTATTTCGAACCATTATAAAATATAACCATAATGGTCTGGAAGGATTAAAATACCATTAAACATTATAACCATGGTTAATATATCCATTATATAGTGACCAATAAAATTATAATATATAAATGGTTATGATAAGATTTAATTGATATAAAATAACTTATGAACGATCAAAACCATTTACCAGATAAGTTATATATCATAGAGATCACGACCCAAACCACGTACACCAAACCACACCATGAAAGTCTCTCCATCACAGACCTTACTCTTAGCGAATTTTATAGTGTATTAAATGGATATGTATGAAGAACCTAACAATACAAATATTTATATATTATTTCCATTATATTATTGGTTATATTTACTTATTATTTTTATTTTGTAAACAATTTCAATTTTGATACAGTAAAACAAAATTTCATTTTTGGGTAATATTCAATTTCAATAAAAACAATTATTTTGATGAATTAATATATTTTTGAAATAAATAATATTTTAATAAAATATTATTATTAAATATAAATGATCATTTAGTTTTTATGAAGTCAAATGAAATTTTTATAAGGGTTTGAAAACCGTTATTGTCAAAACAACCTAGCATTTCTCAATAAATGTCAATTCTTATTTTAAAAGTAAAAATGAACATATTTAAAAATTTATTTTAATAAAATTAATATTATTTTTTAAATCATAATGTTGAAATTATCCAATGGTGATTTTTTCATAATTTTATGAGACATTCAAATGTTTGGGTAAAAATTAAATACCATATAAATATACAGTGTCCATCATGACATCATAATGACCCAAAAGTGATGTAATAAATACTATAAAGGGTTTAAATTACCAAATATATGTTTTATATTTAAAATAATGTGATTTTATGTTTATTTTATTAATTTTTTAAATCCTTTATGAATCCTCCAAATCTTATAATATATTTTAAGGACTTAAAATTATTTCTTTAAGAGTATGACTCACCTCTACTCACAAAGGGTAGTATTTTAATAATTTAAGACCTTGGATTTATAAAATAATTAAAAATAACCCTATTTTGTATAAACCATGGGCAAAAACCATGGGAAGTTTTTTGGTTTTAGTAATTTTATTATATAGAGTTCAAAACTTAAGATTGAGAAATGATAAAGAATTCACCACTCATTTTCTATATAAACCCACCCAATCTTCCATTACTATTCACTGAAAATCCTTGTATGATTTCTTTAATATTAAATCACATCTCTATAGTCATACCAAGGTTCCCCCAATTTCTCAAGAAGCTCCTCCCAATTATTTGGTGTCACACTCTCAAGGTAAGGGTTCTTTTATTTATCCTCTTTGTTTAAGTATCTTCATTATCTTATGACCTTTTTCTCTAATTCCTAATGCTGTTATATGCCCTTACATATCAAATTAATTCACATATTATGAATAAATGATTAGATACCCCTTATAATCTCATTAATCCCTTCTATGAACATTTATACGCCCCATTATGCTGCCAAAATTTAACCACAATTTTTCATTCCAAACAAATGTGTAGTGAATACCCATACCCAAAACCTATCAAGGGTGTTCACCTTTATAAACTTATACTTATTTGATTTTATAATGAATTTTTTTTATTCTACACACCTTTATCATGGAATTAAAAGTAATGAAAAATTATTCCATGTTTTATGATCTATGTGGCACACTTCAGCATGAGAATTAATTGAAAGTGACAGGTGCACCTAGAATTATATAGAACTCCAATGAATTGGGTGATGTTTTATTCTTATGATACATCATGAAATGGAATAAAGAGTTAACCTAACCCACCATGGTAATTTTTCCATCATGATTTCTTGGTAGTTATCCTTGACTAATGTTTATGATGTAGTGTTTTAAGTTGTTTGCACATTTCATGTTGCCTTTATGATTATCATGTTATATCATGACTCATTTTTCATGTTTATGATTATCACCCATTTTATGTCTCATTGATATGACTTTTCACAAACTATACTAGATACCCTAGTACCTTAACACCTCATCCATTCTTGACATGGCCTGAAGGGCGTTCCTGATCCCCACGGGTTGGAGACTAGCACCTGGCATCATACAAGATAAAACTGGGAATAATTTTACCACACAAAAAGTTGAAGAAACAATTACAAGTTAGAATGCTCAAAATAAAACTCCACAGGGAAAACTATACCAAAAAAAGTATAAAAAACCCAATGTACATCACCAAAGTACCAAAAACTAAAAGAAAAAAAACCCAATTCCCAATGGAAAAATCTCTCCAAGCCCAAAGATCAATAACAAGAACCACCTCCAAATGGAACCTTACCCTTGATGAAACCTAAAAGAAGATAATCTAAAAACACCTAAAGGAACCAGTTGGGCATGAGTTAAAATTCCAATAGGGTCTCACTAAGGATTCTATAAGAAGAGGTCACATTTATTAAACAAATAAATCTTTCAATTTTAAATATAATAGGCATATCAGTAAAAAATAATATTTAAAACAAATCATGAATTAAATTTCAATTAATGGAAATATTTTAAAAATGGATTAATAAACATTTTATATAAAATAGTTATATAAATTCATAAGGAATTTGTAAAACAGTTTACAAATAATGTATATATATCAAAATAATCACAAATGATCAACATGATCATCTGGAAAGAGGTACGATAATTCCATGTTACGGGATCCTCACACACTTTAATAGGTGATCATGACAATATGTGTACTCACATCCCAAAAATAATAGTCAAATAGGACTTGTCACCATCCCATTGGGGATGTGACCTACTACACTATGTTTATTTAGAGTTATAAAGCATCAAAATAGTGTTGTCCTAAATAACTCACCAACTACCTATAATTGAAAGGTATCTAACAATAATAAATAATGGGAAATTTATTTCAAAACCATTTAAAATAAAATTAACCCATTTCCTATTTCAATATGCTAATTTAAATTTAAAAACCAAAAGAGGTTTTTAATCAAATCATGCATTTTTACAGGATAAAACCAATGGGTTTATATCAAAACAATTTAAGCCATTTTTCTCAAATACAAATTGGAAATTAATTTCAAAATTTAATTTAAAAATTTAAATTATACAATTTATTTTTCATTTTTTTCCATCAAATTCCACAAACTAACCCTAATTCAATGTAATTGGGTTTTTTTAAAAATTTAATTAAAAATAAAATTTAAACCAAAATCCACAATGAATTGGTTTTTCACAATTTAATTGAAATCAATTTAATTTAAATTAAGGAATTTAGGGTTAAATAAATTTTCCAATCATAAAAGAAACCACCTTCCTCAGGATCATGAGATCACAAATCACAATGCCCACAATAGGAAACTCCAATGAAGAATTTTAGAAATGGATATCTGAGAATCAAAACTAGGTTCAAGATCAAGAACAATGGGTATTAGATCCTCTAACAACATGAAGATATAAAAAATACTAAGGAGGATAGGAGAAGAGAGTGGGAGAGAACGAATGAGGAGATAATTTTTACTAGGAAAAAAAAGACCACCTAGCTTTGATACAACTTAAAGAGGGTTTATAGGATCCAAAATTGGTCCTTGGGATAAATCTTAATAGATAAAGTTAGGGTTGAGTGGGGGTCAAAAAGGTAGGTTTAATAATTTTTAATGAATTTTTGAATTAATTAAAAGTTGCGTGCAAATTTTTCTAGGTAGAGCTACATAATTTTTCAAACCATGCACCCTAGTTGTGCACTCTTACTGGCTGGGTTTCAAGATCTCTCCTTGGTGGGTTCATGGTTTGTCAAACCATGCACCAACTATGAAAACCCACACTACTTGGGTTTGCACAGTTTGCACTAGCAGGGCGTAAAGTTTGGGAAAACGTGCACCAAACATGTATAACCCAAGATCCCTTAATGTTTTTCAAAATTTGACCTGAAGAACTCCTAAATGAGACCTAACCAAATCATGATCAAAATAGGGGTTTAATATTACTTGATATTAGTAAAAATATGTTACAACCTCCCCACTATAGAAACTTTATGTCCCCAAAAATTCTTTTTAGATGCTTCCATGTCAAAAAGATGAGGCCACTACTCTCTCATCAGTGCCAAACTCTCCCATGTCTCATGAGTATTAGATCCATGATACCATAACACTCAAACTAGAGGTATTCTAATCCCATGAAGTATATTGGTTTTAGAATAAACTATCCTAACTGGATTAATAGTCATGGGTAAATCAGGATTAACATCAAGAACACTCTAACACAAGATTGATCAGAAATATACTTCTAGAGATGTGATACATAGAACACATTATGTATCAACATCATATGTGGTGGTAGTTCTAAATGGTAATTCAATTTACACACCTTCTCAAAAACCTCAAAAGGTCCCACACAATGAGGTATAAGTTTTCCTTAGCTCCCAAGTTATTTATGACCCAAATGAGGTGAAATTTTCAAGAACACCTGGTCACCAATTGATAAGTCCAATGGTCTATGATGATGATCAACATAATATTTATACCGACTCTATTTAGTCAACATTGTCTGATGAATAAAATGAATCATTTCTATCATCTATTGAACCAAGCTCATTACAACTAAGGAAATTTCACCAATCTCTGACCAACATAACAAATATTTTCAAGGTCGACCATAAAAGTCCTAAAAAGGATCCATTATGATCATAGATTGGTAACTATTGTTATAATAAAACTCAACCAACCCTAAATGATCATCACAATCTCCAAAAAATTTGAGAACAAGGAAGAAAATCATATCCTCAAGAATCTGTATAGATCTTTCTGTTTGGCCATATAAATGTGGATAGTAAGTCGTAATCAAATGAACCTGAGATCCCAGTGCCTCCTGAAGACCTCTCTAAAAATGAAAAGTGGATATTGGATCCCTATCAAAGACTGCAGTAGATGTAACTCCATGTAAATGAACAATATCTTTCACATAGATATTTTCCATCTCTTCAACTTTAGTTGTATCATGATTGGGTATAAAGTGATCCAATTTGGTTAGACTATCAATTACAAACCCTATCATATTATTCTTTCTCTGGGTACGTGGAAACCTAACCACAAAGTCTATAGATATATCTTCTCACTTCTAAGTTGGTACTGGAATTGGATAAATCAAACTCGAATGTCTCTAGTGCTCGGCCTTGACCTTTTGGCCTGTATAACAATGAGAGACAAAATTATAAATGTCTAATATCATACCTATCCAATATAATCATCTTCTCGTGTCATTGAACATCTTTGTGGTTCTTGGGTGCACTGTACACTAATAATTATGGAAATCCCCCATCACATCTTTGCTAACCGATAACGGTATCACAAAATTATTCTGATAACATATAATTCCCCCCATGGAGAATAACCACTCAGAAACAATATCCCCATTATAAAGAGAGTCTCTAATTATACGGAAATCATGATCCAATTTTGTTCCCGAATTATCATCTAGAGAAGAGAAGAGGTCAACTGAACACTATCCAAAACAACTTCAACCCTTGATTCCTAGACTCCATTATGAAACTGTGCAAAAAGATCCATCAAGTTTCACTCTTATGATGATTCTTTCATGGTCTGGGTCAGAAGTTTCTTTTTTAAAGTATTTATGACAACATTACCTTTCCTTAATGTATATTCAATGTAAAAGTAAAAATATTTCAGGTATTACACCCAACTACTTTGGCAGAGATTCATATCTTTTTGTGAGAAGATATAACTCAAGATCTTGTGGCCAAAATACATAGTAAACCATTCTCCGAAAAGGTAATGCCACCAAATCTTAAGTGCATGAATCACAACTATGAGTTAAAGGTCATGGGTTGAGTAATTTTTTAGTGTGGCCTTATATACTGAGATCTATAAGAAACAACATGATCACCCTACTTAAGAACGCGGCCCAAACCTACACCTGATGCATCAAAGAATACCACATTTCCCTAACCAGCCTCTAGAAGAGTCAAAACTGATGCAATATTCAAAAGACGATTCATATCAACAAAATAATTCTTAAATTTCTCATCCTAAGAAAAATTTAATCCCTTCTGAGTTAGAGCATTCATCATAGAATCCAACTTTGAGAATTCCTTTACAAACTGATGACAATACCCAGCTAAACCCAAGAAGCTTCGAATCTTGAAAACATGTAATGGTTTCTCCCATGGCATAACAGATTTCTCCTTTTCAGGATCAAATTAAATACCATGTTTTGACACCACATTTCCCAAAAAATTCACTTCCCAAATCTAGAAATCACATTTCGAAATCTTGGCATAAATTTAGTGATTTATCAAAAAATCCAGAACAACTCTTAGATGAAGTTCATGATCCTTATTAGACTTAGAGTAAAAAAGGATTTCAACCATAAATACCACCATAAAAGTATCAAGGTACTCATGGTAAATTATTTTCATGTAATATATAAAGTCTAAAAGAAAATTGGTTATAGAAAATGGCATGATAAGGTATTTATAATGGCCATACTTTCTCTAAAATGAAGTTTTCTAGATGTCATATTATTTAATCCTTAACTGATGGCAACTAGATTGTAGATCAATATTTGAAAACCACATCTCCCCTTTCAACTAATCAAATAGATCATCAACATATAGAAAATGATACTTATTCTTTACAATGTATCTATTAAGTTTTCAATAATCAACGAAAAGCCTAAGTGACCCATCAAATTTTTTAGAAAAGAGAACCGACACTTCCCAAGGTGACACATTGGGACTTATAAATACTTTATCTAAAAGATCATCCAACTAAGTCTTCAACTCTTTCATTTTAGTTGGTACTATGTAGTATGAGGTAATAAACACTAGCTGAGTACCTGACACTAACTAAATAGAAAACTCTACCTCACTTTATAGTGTAAAACCATTGAATTCATAAGAAAAAATGTTCGAAAACTTGATGAAAATTATAGGGAGATCATTTCTCAAGGATTATTGCTCCAGATCAAAGGAAAAACAGATATTACTTTCTCCAAACCTGGATAAAAAGGTACGACACTACTCAAACTCGAGTCCCATTCCACATGAAAGATACAGTACACCTCATTAGGTGTAGTAAAGGAGACACGTCAAAGATAACAATCAATTGGGATTTTATTAGCAATGAAAAAATACATCTAAAAAATGATGTCAAGTGGTTTTAAATTGAGAACCATAAAATCCCAAGAAAGATCAATATCTAATCATGATGAAATATAAGGAGGACTATATAGACCATACTCTCTTTTAATTCCAAGGGGAATAGTAATATCCATCACATAAGATAAAATATCCATAGGAAGATTTAGTAGATTGAAAATACAGGTTGAAATAAATGAATGATATCCACTAGTATCAAATAAAGAAATCACTAAAGATTAATCTATAGTGATGGTACCTCTCACTTTCACTAGAGCTATATCTACTTCCTCTAGATACTCTTCTACTGTGTGAAGAATATTTATTCCGAATGCTTGTGTTCGGAACCCCTTTGTCCTTGAAGCATTTGATTTCACTTGAGTTTTAGGAGGTGTTGATGATACCATGACACTATATAGAGTAAAATATATATTGATAAACTTCTTCAAGTGAACCAAGCATCCATAGGAACCATATATTTTGGACACCTCAATGAAAACCCATTTTGAGTGCCTTGGTTTTCCACACTGGTAACAAATCATAGGGCCTATTCCAGGCACTATAGAAGGTCTAGAAAAACCATGCTATCGAGAAACACCACAAGAATCATCATGCTTCCTATTTCCTTTATGGAAAATCACACTGCCACTAGGAGAAAAAGGCAACTCCCTTCAACCCTGGCTTGCAATCTAGGTATATTTCAACCATCAAAACTCCATCCAAAACATTAACATAAGAAGTAAATAGTAGAAAGAACACATGAGAATGAATATATAATCAAAATCCCATATCTAACCATTGAGTATTTATCCTTTAATTTGATAAAATCTCTAGTGAAAACTGCATAAGATCATCAAAGTGATTTTTATATTCTATCACAGTCCTGTCAGCCTGCTCGAGTTTGAAAAACTCTAAATCCTTAGCCAGAACCATATACTCTAGATAAAAATAGTTAGTGAAAATAAATTTTAATTCTTTCCACTCTAAGACCTCATTATTCTTCAATATCACCACCATGTCCCACGATATCTTTCTATGTCCCTCTAGCTTGAAGGTGGAACATTTCACCTTTATTTCGTTTGGAATATCCAAGAACTCAAAGAGAAGTTAGATATCCCTTAACCAATCCTTAGCTAGTTGAGGATTATTAGATACTTGAAATGATAGTGGATTTTGGTGAAGGAAATCCTAATAATGATTCTTTAAAACATCCCTTTGAGGTTCCAAAATTGGATCTTGAATGCGAGTGGGTGTAGGTTCCTGTCCTAGAGCTTGGAAAATACACACAATAACCTCAACTAGATTCTAGTCCATTAGAGGATTTTCCCACTAAGGTTCATTAGTAGATTCCTCCTGGATCCTATTTACATGTCTTATCAAAGTAATTACGATACACAACATTAGATTACATAATTGAATACATCATATCAATACTCAAATAGAGAAACAAGGAAAATTAATCCCAATATATAGGTAAAAAGGATTTATATTTCAATCTATCCAAATCAAAATTAGGGAGAAGACTAGAAATAATACTCAATAAGTCTCTCCCAAAATACCCATAGTGAATTAAATATCATTATGGTGAGAGATATCTAAACAATCAGTTGTAACTACCTCCTAATTACCAACAAGATTACACAACTTCGTAATAACATCAAGGTAACATTCTTAACATAAACCTTTGATACCAATTTTTCATGAACCATCATAGATACCCTGGTACCCTGACACTAAAGCTGGTCCTTGTATGGTTGAAAGTACATTCTTGATCCCTATTGGTTTTCAACTAGCATCTAACATCATACAAGATAAAACTGGGAATTTTTTCCACATAAATAGTAGAGGAAAACACTTACAATTTATTATGATCAAAATAAAACTCCACAGGGTGAACTATACCATAAGTCAAATAGGTATAAATAACCCAGAGTACATCACCAAAGTACAAAAATCTGAAATAAGAACAACCCAATCCCCAACATACAAAGCTCTCCAAGCACAAATATCAACAACAAGAACCACTTCCAAGTGGAACTTTACCCTTGATCAAACTTGGAAGAAGATAATCTACAAATACCTAAAGGAATAGGTAGGGTGTAAGATAAAATACTAGTAGGGTATCACCAAGGAATCCATAAGAAGAGGACACATTGATTAATCAAATGAAGCTTTCAATTTTAAATATAATAGGCATTCCATTAACAAAATAATATTTAAAATAAATCATACTTTATATTTTAATTGATGGAAATATTTTAAAAAATGGATTAATAAACATTTTATATAAAACAGTTTATACAAATTCACAAGGAATTTGTAAAATAGTTTAAAAAAAGTTTCATATATATCAAAATAATAACAAACGAGCAACATGGTCATCTTCCAAGAGGTACAATAATGTCAGGTTATGGGACCCCCACACACTCGAATAGGTGATCATGGAAATATGTGTACACACATCCCTCTGATTCTAGTCAAAGAGGACTCATCACCATCCCATTAGGGATGTGACATGATTCAATTTGTTTAGTTAGAGTTGTAAAGAATCAAAAGAGTGTTGACCAAAATAACTCACTAACTACCTAAGATTGCATGTGATCTAACAATAATAAATAATGGGAAATTTATTTCAAAATTGTGGAATTTAAATTGTAAAATTTTTCTAGGATAAATAGTGCACTACCTCGCAAACCCTCAATACCTAGGTTTTCATGGTTTTCACTAATATGGTGCATAGTTTGGGAAAACCATGCAATAATCATACATATCCCAATATCCCTTCAAAATTTCCAAAATTTTACCCAAAGCACCCATAAGTGAGACCCAACCAAAGCATGATCGAAAGAGGGGTTTAAGAGTACCTAAAAACAGTAACAAGATGTTACATGCCTATTGTATAACATATATCGATTTATTTATGTTAGGTCATGTTTATTCTCTTATTGGGATTTATAACTCACCCATTTCTTATGTATGTCCCCAGGTTATCCCATGACATGTTATGTATGAAAGGATAATATAATCATGTTATGAAATTTTTCAATAAAGATGACATATTCCCTGTTTTAAGTTGTTATGTAATGTACCTAATTCCCAAAGACACTAGAATTATTTATCTTTTGGGTTGTATTATGTGTAATTTTATGTAATAAATAATGAATTCATGTATAATAAAGAGTAGGTTTTTCATAGTTGGTATCAAAGGAAAGGTGTAGTTATTTTTGAGATTAGGATTAGAAAACTATAGAGAAATCCTTAGGGATAAAACTAAGTATGAGAAAATATCCCTAAATTTTGGTAAGTATAAAGTAAGTGGTTTACCAAGAAAATACATCCCTATTTGGATACTTCAAGTGGATGTGGCTCTGACATAGATGCACATAGGGGTAAAATCCAAAAACACCACATTAATCTAGACTCAATCGAGAACTAGTGCACAAAATCAGGCCTTTCTTCCCACTTGGTTTGACACTCCCGAGGGATATGATTTGTTAAAATCATAAGGTCATTACAAACCATTATTAAGGGAAAAAATTCCTATAAGAATATATAATAGGAAATAGATCATGGATAACATATATTAAACTATATAAAATCATAAGTTAAGGAAATACATGTAATTTATAGATTATCTCTTTAATGTCATTGGATTCTTGTTTTTTTGTAAATTCATAAGTTAAAAAAATACATGTAATTTATAATTTATATCTTTAATTTCATTGGATTCCTATTTATGTGTTTAATAGTTTAAAAATAATATATCCCTAATTATCCCTTTATTCTAGCCAATGGCTAAAAATAGGAGGAATCAGGCAAACACACAATGTGAAGGGTAATGTGATGACTTCCCCAATGAGATTCCCAACCCGATGGAAGAGAGAATTGAAAACATTATGAAAATACTCTCTTAGTTTACTAAGGTTATTAATAGAAACCTGGGTCAGGAGTTGTGCCTAAATCCCTCTAAGAAGGAACAAGCTGCAATTGAGACCTTTATGCAAGAAAGGCCGCTAACTTTCAATGGATCATATGATCCCTTAATCAAGGAACAATGGATCAAATCCATTGGGAAGATATTCTTCATCCTTCAATATTCCAATCAAGAGAATTATATACTATCTATTTATCATATGAAGAGAGAATCTTATTAGTGGTGGACAATGATAAAAAATACGTAGCTAGAAGAAAAGATTGAAGCAATGGGGTAGAAGGAAATTTGATTTTTTTGATAAATTTTTTCCTCGCACTCCCTAACTTAAAATGGAAAGGTATTTCCTTACTCTCAAGAAAAAATATGATTAATATATCAGGGAATATGAAGAAAAATTCATAAGACTTTCATGATACACCTCAAACTTTGTTATTACCCCGGAATATAAGGTTGAACACTTATTTGGTGGGATAAAACCTAGTGTATAAAAATCCTTGGTGATTCGAGATATTGATAGTTATGAAGAAATATTTTGATGCTCCCTCAAAGTTGAAATGGAGATCGGAAAATCTCAAGGGTATCATGGGGATAAGAATAAAAAATTGGAGTTTAATTATGGTGTCCTAATGAAGAAATATAACAGTGCTAAGAAATTTCAACATCCTACTTATCAAATGTGCAGAAATAAGCACCCTAGAAATTTCCTAAGGGGGATGAGGAAATGATTTAGGTGAGAGAAGGAAATAATCCTAGATAGAAATTACTAATGGGAGAATCCCACTAATGCAATGAAGGAAATTAATGATATGATTAACCCTCAGCTCATTGTTCATTGATTCAACTTCAAGGAACTAGGGAAATTTAAAAACCAATGCACTAAGATAAGGGTTTTTGGAGACAGTCAAAAACCTCCAAGGAAAAATGGGTGAGCTTATTCTATCACATACACTAAGGTGGATCTCGATAATGATATGGTTACATGTATGCTAGTTATTCATTCAATAATATCAAACATAATTTTTGATTCTGGTTCTACACATTTCTTCATATCATGAAAGTTTAGTAGAACTATTTAAACACCACAAAAAATCATAGAAGTAGAGCTATCATTGAAAATAAAAAATGAGACATTTTTTGCATACCAATTATATAACTCCCCACTATAAAAAATTATGGGATGAACTTCCCAATTAACCTTGTGATACTCTTTTTGGTGGAATTTAATGACATTATGCATATGAATTGAATTTACCTATATAGAGCCAACATAGATTTCCCTATGATGGAAATAACTCTCTATATTGTGAATCATTCTCTAATTCTGTACAAATGCAAGGAGATGGATGAATCTTATTTAGAACCAAAATCACAAGAATGGATATTATTTCCCAACATGAAATCATATCTATCTCAAATGATTGATTCTAAGGAAAGGATCATCCTTTAATTAATACCCATTTTGAGGGAATTCCTTGAAGTGTTTCCTGATAAATTTCATGGTCTTACTCCTAGTCGAGATGTTTAATTTTCAATCAATATTATACATGGGGTTTTACCATTATCCAAGAATCCATATAGAATGGATATTGTGGAACTTGAGGAGGTAAAAAAAACTATAGTAGAATCTAGATAAAGGGTTCATATGTCCAAGTGCTTCACCATAGGGTACACCAGTCCTCTTCATTAAGAAGAAGGATGGGACAATGTGACTTTGCATTGATTATCATGAGATCAACAAGATCATTATAAAGAACAAGTATCGTATTCCATATATTGATGACTTGTTTGAATAACTAAGTGGAGTACAATACTTCTCCAAGGTGGATCTGTGGTCAGGGTATTACCAAGTTAGGGTGAAGGGGGATATACCCAAGGCTTCTTTTCATACAAGGTATATGCACCATGAGTTCATAGTAATACCATTCAAAATTACTAATTCTCTAGAAATACTTATGTACTTGATGAATATATTCTTTAGTTATTACCTCAAAAAAAATTGGTATTATTTATAGAAGTTATTATAATATACTCTAAAATCAAAAAGGAGCATGAGGATTATCTGAACAATATCCTAAAGACTTTATGAAAGGAGAATATTTATTCCAAGTACAAAAAATGTGAGTTCTAGTTGAAGTACATCTCATTATTGGGGTATACTATCACAAGAAATGGGATATTCATGAACCCTTTAAAGACAAAAGTAATTGAAGGATTTTTGATGTCAACATTTTTAATAGAAATACATAGTTTCCTTAAGTTATCTGGATATTATCATCTATTTGTGAGAAATTTCTCACGATTATCAAATCCTCTTACCAAGATAACCCAGAAGGGAGTTAAGTTTTTTTATAATGATGAATGTGAAGAGAGATTTATGGATTTGAAAAATATTCTTATTACTACATATGTACTTATGCTACCCTAAATCATGGAAATTTTCATGGTATTCAGTGATGCTTCAAAGAATGGGTTGGGTTGTGGGTAAATTAATAATGAAAAAGTGATAACCTATGCCTCAAGGAAATTGAAATTTAATGAATAGAAATACCCAACACATGATCTGGAGTTGGATATAATTATATTTTCTTTGAAAATATGGTGGTATTATCTCTTTGGGGAAAGGTGTGAAATATATACAGATCAAAAGACCCTCAAATATATATTCACACAGAAAGAGTTGAATATGAACCAATGACAGTGGTTAGAGATGATCAAAGACTATGATTACTCAATACACTACCATCCCAGGAAAGCGAATAAACTGTATGATGCTATAAATAGAAAGGATAAAAATAATTTTATCATTGATGAGAATTGAGAAGGATCCGACCTTCTTATATTTGAAAAACATGGACATGGGAATCATAAAGGAAGGAACATCATCAATAATTCACAAAGTATTTATTAACTGCTCCTTCTATACAGGATAAGGGATACTCAATGTGAAGATGTTAAAATATAGAAGAAAGTGGAAGCTATAAGAAAAGGGAAATATTTTGGGTTCAATGTTAATGAAGAAAGATTTGTGAGATTTGAGTCATGACTATGTGTACCATCAAATCCTGAGTTCAAGAAGGATATTTTGGATGATGCACATAGTTCAATGTTCTCCATCCATCTATAAATAAAAAATATTTATCAAGATATTTTATATCACTATATGTGGGACAATATGAAGAAGAATATCAAAAAATATACATCAAGATGTATTTTATGTTATCAAGTAAAGGAAAAAAGTCAAAAATCCAAGGGGATGATGCAAACATTACCCATACCTACATGGAAATGGGAAAACATCACTATAGAATTTTTCACTAGTCTTACAAAGAAATTAATAGGAAATAATGTTATATGGGTTGTGGTCGACCATCGTACAAATAATGCTCAATTAATTGAAAATAGAGAGTATTTATCACTTGATCAACTTGTAAGGATATTCATTAGATAATTGGTGAGGCTGTATGGAACACCACTATCAATTTTATTTGATCGAGACCTAATATGGCCAATTTGACAAAACTATCAATATACTAGAGGAAATATTGAGATCATGCTCAATTGACTTCAAAGGAGGATGGGAACAACATCTTTATATGGTCAAGTTCTCATATAATAACAGTTTCCACTCAAGCATCCAAATGGCTCCCTATGAATCCCTTTATGGGAAGAGGTGCAGAACACCTACATGTTGGGATGAATTTGGGGACAAAAAACTTCTAGGTCTTGAAATGGTTAAGGAAATGTTGCAAAAGGTCAAGACTATTCAGGAGCACATCAAGGATGCTCAGAGTAGATAGAAGAGATATGATAACAATCATCTAAGAGACCTATAGTTTGATCTTAGAAACATAGTATTCCTCAATATATCTACCTGGAAGAAAGTCATGAGATATTGGAAGAAAGAAAATCTTAGTTCAAGATACATCGATACCTTTGAGATCCTTGATCACATCATAATAGTGGCCTATCGACTGGAATTCCCACCTAACCTATCTAAAGTACATTATGTATCCCATGTATCCCTATTAAATAAGTACATACCAGGCCCCTCACATGTACTCAAATCATAGGTGGTTCCATTTGAGTATGATCTCTCATATGAGGAGCATCTGATAAAGATATTAGATAATAGAGACAAAGTTATATAAAATAAGACAATAAACCTGGCCAAAGTGTTGTGGAGAAACCACAAGTTTGAAGAAGCGATGTGGGAACCCCGGGAGGTGATGAAAAAGAATTACCCTAATCTATTTCAGTATGGGAAAATAAAATTTTAAGGGTAAAATTTATAAGGGGGGGTATATTGTAACAATTTAACTTTTATAAATGAAACTCCCCTTATTATTTAATGTTTTATTATATATATAGAAAACACATGCACTTATTTTATTTTATATTATTGGATTTGAAATTATGTTAAGCACCATTACCATTGGTAATATATCAATTGGACAGTGATCATATGATTAGTATAAATATAGGTTTTTGACAAATCCAATTGACACAGAAAAATTAAGTGATGACCTCAACCAGTAGAATCATACCCTATGAAGCCCATTTATCAATGCTTTTGAGTGAGATAGTGAAGTGCATAAGAGTTTCATTTGTTGTCAATATGGATTGAAGTTTATAATAGTTGCATTTGTTGTCAATGAGAATTCAATATGTGAATTAAAGGTATTGAGAAAGAAGTTGGTGAAGCCTTGGAGAATTATTGTTGATTCAAAGCATTGAATGCTACACTTGATCAATTATATAAGAGGAAAACTTTGACGATTGTTGAACTAGTATTAAGTTCCAAGACTTGTATCAAGGTGATACAATGTTAAAACACTTGAATAAGTACATGAAATACTCAATTTCATAAGGAAAGAAGTGACATCCATCAATAGTCACTAAGTGGATGAAGTGTTGAAGGCCATGCAATATATTCCATGCATTATCCATGTTTGGATTAAAAGAATGTATTGAAAATTTTAGATTTGTTTTTTTCAAAAATAAAAATAGAGGATGGGATTTGAATGAGGAAGGTGGCAATACATTTTCCTTATACTTGACACTTGGTTTTAAAGTAAATAATTCCTACACTAAAAAAATAAGCAATCCAAGGAGGCCAGCTGAGGACCTCACCTCAAGCACTTGCAGAACCCAAGGGTCAACCACGCTTGAAGGAAGCCCTCAAGGCCAGCCTCAATGAGGCATGAGTGTGGGCTATGTGTAAGCCCACAGGTGCCGCATGGTAATGAAACCATGCAACTTGGGCGTTAGGTGTGCACCCGGAGGAGCATAGTGGGTGCTAGAGCGCGCCCGCAGGAGAACCGGTGCGGGGCGACACTAGAGGGGGGGGGGGGGGAATAATCTGAGACACGGTTGCCATGGATTGTATTTTAAACAAGTCATTATCGTGTCTCCGTTTCGATGTGGGATGACCAAAAAATCCAGGGACGCAATCTCCACCGTCTGATGCATCTCAGAGATGCAGTCCGTCATTCGATCGCTACATCATCGATCCAGCACATTTGGGCCATTCATCTGATCGCGTGCTGCATGATGTTTTGACTATGGCCATTCGATCTCTCTACCGAGTTCGTCTTTAACCTCCGAACAACTGAGAACCAGGGATGAAGCTAGACGACGATCTCATCTCTCCGGGCATCATTTGATCCCATTTCAAGCCCGTGGTGATCGTCTGGAAGAACCAAAATCATGCATGCATTAAAAGGTGCATGCATGCGATTAAAATGAAGAATACGAGAAGGACGAAGCAACCAAAGGTTCAAGGCCACATCATGTCACTCGAGAAATCAAATAGAATCCTTGAATGCATTCTAAAAGGCATGCATGAGATGTACTCACCAAGAAAGAAGGAGTCCGCATTGAATGAAATATACCGAGATTTACAGCTATATCTTGATCCACATTTGAATATTTCAAAACACCACATATCTCAGGCATTCAAATATTTTAACCCCATAGTTTTGTATGAGATCCTCGCCTATATAATTAGGATCCCAATACATGAAGAGGTTGCTTCCATTCTTGAAGAAAGGAGCTCCTGTTTCTCCAAAGAAACAAAGCAGCCGCAAACCCCTCTGGTTCGCGAAAGGCCGAGGTTTCCACGCAGCCTTGCTACACGAAGAAGAGGAATCCTATGTATCCCTTTAATGAAGGAGTCTTGCATAGGTCTTGCATGGAGGAGAAGCACGAACCACCCTGGTTCAAGAAAGAAGCCAAACATGCGACAGGTTCCTTCGAACCCTCATCGTGGTTCATGCGTGAAGAAGAAACCACAAGTACACAATAGGTGCATGCACCCTTGTGCTACTCTATGAAGTTACCAAAGATGAGGATTCCTACCTTATTTTACAAAGGATAAGAACCCAATTATACACCATTCACATATCAATTCTGGTTGTGTGTGCATTATTTGAAGGAGAAGAGGCTTAGAGAAGAAAACAAATCGTCCCCTCCTATTTTTCATAAAGAAGAAGAACCCGTGGACTTGTGTTTTTCACAAAAGGAACACATGAAGGAGTCCAAGGATTTGATAATATCTTGAGATATGGTGGTCAGGAAGAAGAATAATGGATTTTGTGTGCAAAGATAAGTAGAGAATTCATGCATGATGCACATGCATGCATATGCATGAGTTGAGACACCCAAGTGTCCTAGAACAAGGTGAACTATGGGAAAACTAATTTGGGATTGAAGAAGACCCATGAATAAACACATAAAATTGAATTAATTAAATAATACAAGTGTGTGAGTGATAATACCCAAAAGAAAAAGAGAAAGAGAAGAAGATAAAGAGAGAAGGTGTAAATAGAAGAGATTGTGTGTGTTCTCAAAGTGTTACACCCATTGGCGTTCTCACACAAGAAAGCAGAGAAGAATTGTGCATGCAAGCATGCATGCACACACACATGAAAATAAAGGATTAAAAGTGTGTGTGTATATTGATAAAAGAAGAGAAGACAGTGCATGTTTAAAAGTAAGAGACCCATGCATGCAATCATGCATAATCACATGCACATGTATCAATTCAGATGATGCCAAGTGAGATGATCTTTAGTGTTTTAATAATCACATTTGTATATGTGATTCTTTCCATGAAAACAAGTAAAAGGTTTAGTGAATTCAAATATTTCACTAAAGAAGAAGAATTTGAGATACCCATGTAATCCATGCATGAAGTAAATGTGAATTGAGACTGAAGCCTGACTGAATTAAAGAAACTCTTCTATATGAGTTTTCAGTAATTGAGAATTCAAGAATAAGGATAGTGATGATATTGTGAAAGATCATTATTGCATATTTATATTCTTGAAGAGGTTGTGTGAACCATTGGAACACATCTAAGTGAGGCTAGGTCTTCATTAGAAGAAGAAATAATTTTCTGAGCATTGTTGAGCTGGGAACTGATCAACTGAAGTGATCAGAGTTGTTGAGCAAGGCCAACAAACCTTATCAAAGGTTCTGAAGATCCTTGAAGAGATTCATAGGAAAGTGTGATTCAGAAAGAATGTGTGAAGAGAACAGAAGATCATCTACAGTGAATCAAATAAGAACTTAAAGAAAGAAGCTGCTCGTGTGACTCGAGAGCTAGAAGAACCCTGTGAGATCCAGGAAGGAGAAGAAGACTTCAGTGAGACTCTGGAGCAGGCCAGTGAGACTCTGGTAACACTGTGTGAAGCAGTATAAAGAACCTCCTGTAGGACTCAGAAGAGATATAGTGTGACTCTGTATCAACCATTGTAATTACTAACCAAATTATAGTATAGAATCTATGTTGGGGAGAATAACCAACATAGAAAGGAGTAGGTATTTGAACTAAACCTTGTAAATTCTTGTTTTCAATGCCTTTAAATTTATAGAATCATTCGAGGTAAGGCTGAGAGAAACAAGAAGAGCAGATCAAGGCTTTAACCATCCATATAGTATTAATTGAAAATAATCAATTTGTAAAGATTTAACAGGGATCACTGATTCACCCCCTCCCCCTCTCAGTGATTTTCACTGATCTGGGCACTTCAGATAAAATATTTGGGATTTCCCCTTGACCAATACTAAGATTAGATCCAATAACTTAAGCTTCTGTGAAACTGTTTATAGAATAAGTTCAAGCTCATTGAGATCATGGGACAAACCATATAATCTAAACCATCCCATAAAAGTCTCACCATCGCACACCTTACTCTTAGGGAATTTTCTGGTCTATTAAAGGGATATTTAACAAGATCCTAACAATATTAATATGTATATATTATTTTCAATAGAACAATGGTTTTATTTACTTCTTATTGTTATTTTGTAAATGATTTCGATTTTGATACAATAAAACATAAATTCTATTTTTAGGTTATATTCAATTTCAATTAAGACATTTTTTTGATGAATTAATGAATTTTTTAAATAAATAATATTTTAATAAAATATTATTATTAAATAATTTTTATTAAATATAAAAGATCATATAATTTTTATGAAGTCAAATGTAATTTTTATAAGGGTTTGAAAATTGTTATTGTCAAAAGACCCAACATTTCTCAATAAATGTAAATTATTATTTTAAAAGTGAAAATGCATATATTTTGAAAATCATTTTTATAAAATTAATATTATCTTTTTAATTAGAACATTTAAATTTTACAACATTTATTTTTTCATAATTTTCTATGATAGTCGAATTTTCGTGTAAAAAATAAATACCATATAAATATGCGGGGTGTATTATGACATCATAATGACCCAAAAGTGATGTAATAAATACTATAAAGGGTATAAAAGATCAAATATATGTTTTAAATTTAAAATAATTTGATTTTATGTTTATTTTATTAATTTTATAAAGCCTTTATGAATCCTCCAAATCCTATAATATATTTTATGGTTTTAAAATAATTTTTTTAAGAGTATGACTCACCTCCACATCAACAAGGGTAATATTTTAATAGGTTAGGCCCTTATAATTATAAAATAATGAAAACCACTACCCTTTGGAAGAAACCATGGGAAGGTATGTGGTTTTGGTTACTTTATTATATAGAGTCCAAAACCTAAGTTTGAGAAATGATAAAGAATTCCCCACTCATTTCCTATATATAATCACCAAAGATCCCATTTATCTTTACTAAAAATACTTGGATCATGTTATTACTCTTCCCAACCCTCTCTAGAGTCCTCCCAAGGTGCCCCAAGTTCTCAAGAAGCTCCTCCCAAACATTTGGAGTCACACTCTCAAGGTAAGGGTTCTTTTATTTGTCCTATTTATTCAAGTATCTTCATTATCTTATGCCCTTTTCTCCAATTCCTAATGCTGGTATATGGTTTTTAATATCTCCCTTACTTCCAATATTATTAATATATGATTATATACCCCTTAAACTTTCATTAATCCTTTTCATGAACATTTATACGCCCCTGTTATGCTGTAGAAATTTCACCATGAGTTTCCATTCCAAACAAATGTGTAGTGAATACCCATACCTAATTCCTATCAAGGGTGTTCACCTTTATGCACTTACACTTATTTATTTGGGTAGTTACATGTATTTATTTCATAATCCTTTACCATGGAATAAAAATTGAAAAAAATTATTCCGTGTTTTATGATATATGTAGAACACTTAATCATGAGAATGAAATGAAAGTGATGGGTGCACCCAAAAGTATATAGAGATCCAATGAATTGAGTAATGTTTTAGTCTCATGAGACATCATTCAAGGAATTAAGGAGTTAACCTAATTCACCACGAGACAATTTCCATCATGATGTCTTGGAATTTATCCATGACCTATGTTTATGATGCAATGGTTCAAGTTGTTTCCACATTTTTCATGTTGCCTTTATTATTATCATGTTACATCATGCATCATTATTCATGTTTGTGATTATCACCCCTTTTTATGTCTCATTGATATTCCTGTTGTATAACATGTATTAATTTATTCATGTTATATCATTTTGATTTCCTTATTGGGATTTATATCTCATCCCTTTCTTATGTACATCCACAAGTTATCCCATACAGTGTTATATATGAAGGAATAATGTGATCATGTTAAGGAAGTTTTCAATAAATATGATGTATTCCATATTTTAAGTTGTTATGTAATATACCTAATTCCCCAAAAAACTGTACTTCTTGATATTCTAGTTTTTATTATGTGTACTTTTATGTAATAAATCATGAATTAATATGTAATAAAGATCAATATTATCATATTAAAAGTGATAAAATACATTATTCTATTTTATAATCTATATGGAACACAAATTCATGTAAATAATATGGATGTGATGGGAAATCCTGAAATTATATAGCTCTAAAATTAACTAGATAATGTTTTTATCTCATGAGATTCCATGTATGGTGAATAGACAGTAATCCTAACCACACTATATTATGATGTCTCGATGAATAGCCTTAACTTATTCTTATGATTTCATGTTTTATGCTATTGACACATTCTTGTGATTACTTATATCTATCATCTTATATCACGATTAGATGTTTGTGATTATGATTATCACCTTTTTATGTCACCATATTATGCCCCTTGACTCACATATACTAATTTACTTCATGCTATGCTTTGATTATTACCTTACCAGGCTTTATAGACTATCCCTTTCTTATGTACATCCCTAGGTTATCCTATGCAATGTTAAAAGATCAAATGAATTTAAGGGAATGTTATGGAGTTTTAAATAATTTTGTTGTATACCAGTTTCAATTTATTATTCTATGTGTAAAATTATCCAAATATACTAGGGATTTTGATCTTTTGGGATTCTGTTATGATTATATTTTTGAAAAATTTATAAAATAAAGCATATAAAAGATATTGGTTACCAAAAAATGTTACAAAAATCATTAGTTTCACCAGTATCACAAGAAAATATCTGAGGATCATGTATGAAGTCTCTCAAATAATAACTCCACTAACAGCGTTGAACAATAATGACTAGTATTTCTTATAGATTAATCAGTTTTAGGAATCTTTAATTTACCTGGAGGAGAGGTTGATTAGTGCTCCCATTCTTCTACTTCTAGACGAGGGAGTGATGTTTGAGGTGTACTGGGACATTTCCTATCTCATTCTTTGTTTATTTTTAATGTGGTTGAAGGAAGTGATATTGTATTGGTCTACGAAATTTTATCCCCATGAGAATAATTATAACACACATGATCTTGAGATAACATCGACATTATTTCTCTGAAGTTGTGGTGACACTACCTCATTGGTGAGCAATTTATGGTCTTTATATATCATAACATTAGGAGGAATATCTTTTCCCAATGGGATTTGAATCTATGATAGTAGTCACTACTACAAAAATGGGAAAGGGAAGCACTACCCTTTTATTAGCATTAAAATAAAGCACTGATAAAGGCCCCCCTTTATCAGCGCTTTCTTAGCATAGATAAAGGGGACCCCTTTATCAGCGCTTTTTTAGTAGTGCTGATAAAGGGGGGATTTATCAGCGCTTTTTTAGTAGTGCTGATAAAGGGGGGATTTATCAGTGCTTTTTCCTACCGGTGATAAATTTTATGTTTAAAAAAAATCATGAAAAATAAATTATTGTTATATAAGTATATTTATATTGATATAAATATAATATATATATTTTAAATATGTTTTAGATACATATAAATAGACTATTAAATTTAATATATAAGAAATTTAGTGAAAATGGCTTTAAAATATTTAAAAAATATTATTAATTAATAATTTTATAATTATTATCGATTAAAAATCATTTAATAACAATTTGAAGACACACAAAATCAAAACAATTAATAAAAGATCTAAAATAAGTTGAAAATGTAACTCAAACTTCAAATGGCCATAACTTTTGATCCGGGTGTCCGTTTGAGCTCTACAACATATCAAATCGAAGCCTGCGATGAGATCTACACATTAGTGACTGAAGAAAAGCTTTTTTCACATTTATTAAGGCTAGAAAAGGTCCAGAAGTCCTCCAAAACTGAGGTTTTAGTCGGGATACACCGAGTTGTTAACATTCAAATATGTATAACTTTTGATCCGGATGTCTGTTAGCCGTGTACCACATATCATATCGAATATTGTTTCGTTTTCTTTGATTTTACTAGTTGTGGAGTTGAAATGTGATTCTTTATTATAAGTTATGATTGTTTTTACATTCTATGGATTTTCAAATACACATATATATGTATTTATTCGTAAATATATATATATGTGTGTGTGTGTGTGTGTTGTATATATTTATGTATGTATTTATTTATTTAATTATAAAAACACATAAAAAACTCATTTCTTAAATGTATTTAAATCTAATCTTATAATTATATATTAATATACAAATAAATATACGGATAAAAAATTATAACTAAATATATATATATATATATATATATAAATAAAAAAATAAATATATATTAATATACGAATGAATATATATATACTAATATATGAATAAATATATTTATATTAATATGAATCTATATCAATATACTAATAAATATAACTATATATATATATATATAAATAGATATATCACTAAATAGAGAAAAAACGAAATAGCTTAGTGGTAAAGGTGCAACCACGAAAGGGGGAGGTTGCGGGTTTGAGTTCAGGTGGAAGAAAAGGGGTGCCCGCATGTGAGGATGCATGGGAAGGGCAGCACGCGGGATACCTCCTAGCACTGATGTGGGGGGGGGGGGGGGGTCAAGCGCTGTTAAAATCTCTCCCCGTATTATTTAATTATTTTTTATTTTTTTTAATTTTTTGACTTTTATCAGCACTTTTTAAAATCACTGATAAAGATCCCTTTTATCAATGCTAAAAAAAAGTGCTGATAAAGGGGTATTTTATCAACGATTTTTTTAGCATTAATAAAAGGGAACTTTATCAGCACTTTTCAGAGAGCTGATAAAAGAGAGACCCCTATATTAGCACTGAGATTTACAGTGCTTTTTTAGCACTGTTAAAGCTCGTTCTGTGCGCTGATATAGGCCATTTTTGTAGTAGTGAGTGGTGGATGAATTTCTTATAGGACTATGAATTTGAAATATCCTACACCCTGGGAAATGAAATTTTAGTTTCTAACATACTGAGTAGGAATTCATGAGTAAGTGTTGTCCCAGAATCTGGGGATATTTAGAGAGTGATGGAGGATTTTGCGATGATGCACCTTGATATAGTGGAGGATGGTGGTAGATTTTTCTTGTTTCAAATAGTAGTGTAATCCTATTTGATACAATAGATAAAAAAGTCTTAGTGGGGAGACTCAAAGTTAAAGGTGATGCAGAATCATGTTCTCCATGGTGATGATTTGAAGTGATGGTTAAAGGATGACCAACATCAAATGTTTTTTTGAAATAGGTTGTTTATTCTACTAGAAATTCAAGTGGAGGTTCTTTGTGAGTTCTATAACTCATCAATGTTAGTGCATTTAAGTGTATCCATGATGTATCATGGTTTTAATGATCCATCTTTGGTGCGTGAGATGAAAAGGTTGGTAGTAGTGTTTGTGTCATGATTTTTTATCCTCCCACTGATAAAGGCAGAGCATTGTTTTCCAGGTTATTTTTTGTAGCCATTGAATGTTCCCTAGTACAAATAAGAGAACATATTGATGGATTTATTCACTGGTTTACCTCAATATCGGTGCAGATGTAATTCTATTTGGGTGACTGTGGATTGGTTGAAAAAATTATCCCACTTCTTATCCATCAGGGAGTTGGGTGCTATGGAGGTTCTTATGAGGCAATATATAGATGAGGTAGTGAAACTTCATAGGGTACCAAGGATTATAATTTTTGATTGAAGTCATCATTTTACCTCACGGTTATAGAGAGTATCACAATATACTTTTGGTTCCCATTTACACCTTATCACTACTTTCCATCCTTAGATAGACAAACATAATGATTGGACTATCTATATGTTGTAGGATATGTTTCATGCTTGTGTTTTGTACTTTGGTTGATCTTGGATGAATCCATTTCTCTTGGCTGGGCTTTCTTACAATAATACTCATCACTCTTCCATTGATATGGCTCTGTTAGTAGTGTTTTAAGGGTAGTATTGTAGGTCTTCATTGTGCTGGACAGGATTTGGGGATATGATATTCCTTTGGCCAAATGTAGAATAAAGCATGACCAAGTAGATTCCAATGGTTCAAGATCAGATAAAGGCAGTGCAGACTATCAGAAGGATTATACAGATCAAAGGAGGATACCTTTAGATTTTGAGACCAGTGATCATGTATTATTGAGGCTTTCCCCTCTTCATGGAAAGTTGATATTTTCTTGAGGGAATAATCTCTCTCCCAGGTTTATCTTTCCTTTTGAGGTGTTACAACACATTGGTGAAGTGGTGTATCAGTTGATGCTTCCCCCACAGATGAACCATCCCCATGAAATCTTTCACGTATCAAATCTTTTCATGTATCTTCATAATGATTCATATTCTATTTATTAGGGTGAGTTAGAAGTTAAATATAATAAAATATTATAGTAAATACCTATTAAGATTAAATACAATTAGAAGAAGGTGTTGCATGGGAGGGATATTCCCTTGGTTTGAGTTCTATAGTGGTATGGTGGTATAGATGAGAGTACATGGGAATGTGAGTTTCAGATTCACACTCAATATCCTAATCTATTTGAATATTTTTTTCTTTGATAATGTAATGCTTGAACCAATGATGATTTAATTGAATTTCTTATTTCCTTTATTGTTATGTTTGGTTTATGACATCATCTTGTTTGGGAGATACCTCTCATGGAGTACTTGTTTGGTGGTATATATGATTTCCATTTTTAGGTTTGGTTATGATTATTGAGGTATCTAATGTAACCATCCCATACCATCCTAACCCATTTGTGTGTTTTGGGTGTTGGAGATACTTGCAGGGGGTTTGAGGAAGTAAAGGAAGAGTTAATCTAAAATTTCAGTCAGGAGTTAGTTTTGCAGCATGGAGGGATGCATTGTGCTGTGATAGTCTAGTTGGAAGGCTTGGTTGTGGCGTAGTTATGATGTTTGTGATGCAGAGCCTCGAGTGGGTGATTTTGATCATTTTTCCTTTTTAGGGGCAGTTGTGGTGTGGTCTCTTGGATGCAGCATGATATTTATCCCAATGAGTTTTTTATTTTCTATGTAATTATCTGCATATTGTTTATGGATACTAAAATGTGTAGTTTTGGGGATTTATATCAATGGTTCTTCTATTTTGGGAGACCATGAACTATTCTTCTTATGCTACACTATGTTTTGAGATTACAAATTCCATGCCATAGAGATAAGTATTGCACCTTGGTGTCCTTTTATTTTATCAAATCTGGGTGTTGAATGAGATATGACTTCCATGATTAACTAGACATAAGTCTATTTCAGCACGAACATCACCCTTGCACCATAGTCTTATGTTTTTATAGTCTGACTATAAATTTGGAATCCCCTCTGTATTCCATTCTGCAATAGCTGATTACCTCGACTCTTGGATGAACCTAGTGTGTTTTTTAATCTTTCAGATCCCTTTTTATTGGTTTTGATCCTTGGATATGAAAGGTTGATTATTGGTATTCTAGGTGAGTTTTTTCTCTTCTCTTCATGGTTTCTTCTATTTTCCTTTTTCAGTGAAGGCTAAGGCAGCTATATTGGTTGGTTCAAGTGATGTTGGGGTGAGTTAATATGATGGTGATCATTGTATTCTAGGATTCATTATGAGATTTCAGGTAAGTGATCATCTCTTCTTCACCTCATCCCTTCACAACGACTTTTGAAGTATTAATTGAAGTTGGGGATTCAAGAACTATCTTCTATTTTTTATATAATATTGAACTAGAATGTTTTTTATTTATCTGGGTGAATGGTATGGATTCAAATAATGAATATAATGAACTATAATTAAAGAAATTGATAGGAAATGGGTATTTCACAAGTTTTTTTTACTTATTTCCATGATATTTCTCATGTGCATAATTCTTGTTCACTTTTGTCAATAAAAATCATTATTTATACTAGGAATTGTGTACTGATGTTGTGATTTATCTATAAGAGCCAGCTTTAATAAAAGGATAAATACTTAAAGATGATAATAAATCAGTTGTGTGAATTCATAAATTTATTATGGATGATCATGAAAGAGGCATTAAACAAATGTGAAATCATGTTAAAAGAAATATTTGGATGTGTTTTACTATGGTAATTAGGTGTGTTTTTATTGTTTTTTCCTTGAATTGGTATTGTGATTTTTATGGGATGGTTGTGAATAATGTTTCCTTGGTAGTGGGAGTGAATTGGTTGTGAGTGTTGGTGTAGTTTGAGGAAGTAGGTGTTGTGGTAGATTCCATGGGTGGTATAATGTAATATTATTTAGGATGTGGATTGTGGAGTGGGATTGTAGATGCCTTGCCATAGTTTACAAGAGGGGATGTGGGGGATTGTTTTTAGTTTCATAGCAGTAGTGAAATATATCTAGTGATGATGAGACTTAAATGGGTGTGACATGGATTGAATTAATCCATGGATGTAAATGAAACAATGATTCATGAAATGAACAAATAATTTCTAGAATTAAATGCAGGTAAGGGCTTGGAATTGTTTGTTATTAAATATATAAATAATAATATAATAAATGTGATGGAGATGTTAAAGGTAAATCTTGAAATGGGATAAATAATGTGGATTGATGGAAAATTATTCATGTTTTAGGTGGATATTTTTTTAGAAAATAGGGCTCGTTTATGGTGTTATTTTTGGAAGAAGTGCTGGTATGTGGAGATGGTAGTGTGGTGAAGGTTTTGGGCAGTGATGGTACTACTTTGGGAATGAACCTACTAGGTTGGGCATGTGTATATCAGTACTATATTTTGGTATCTTCAATGGTTTATTTATACACCCCACCAGAGTTATATTTCCTTACCGACACCCAAGTATTTTGGATTTCAAGTGTTTTCCATAATATTTAGGTTGGTGAGGGAATAGATGAATGACCCCTCCTTCTCCCCATAATATCAATTCTAATTGTAGCATGGTATGTTAAAGTGAGCTTAATGGAAGTCTTTATTTGAATGAATTTAATAAATATTCAATTTGACATTAGTCAATAAAAATATTTGTGGATTACTCCACATGATTGTATTTTTCATTGGGGTTTTAATGAAGGAAAGATCGATATGAAGGTGTATATAAAGAGCTAGGAAAAGATATGTAACAACCTGAAAAATATTCTTCTATTAATAAAAGAACCATTGTCTCTCAACAACTATTTTATTATATGTTACAATGGAATCACATAGAAGGACTATTAAATTTCTTACACATCATGTGTTAATATTGATTACTAATGTTAGGAATAATAAATGGATATAAATGCTGGATAATAATATAATCAATTAAAGGTACTCCATTTTCATGAAATACCCCATGAAGACTATTACTTTCATAATAACTATAAAAATTAATAGAAGTATTAGGAAAATGAAAGAAATTATTGGAGGATGTGTAAGAACCTTGGTAAGTGAAGTGGTGAATGATGAAGTGAGAATGATAATATATTAATAGGGAAATATGATAGTTCGACATTATGACTGTTGAACAAATTGACTATTGGGCATTATTAACATTAGTCAATAAGACTATTACTCATTATTATTTTTGTTTATGAAGATGCAATAAAGAGATAGTTGAGAATACAAAGGAAGAAACCAAAATTATATTTTTAGAAACTACAAATATATTTAAATTTCATTGAAAGTATGTTTTATGATAAAGATATAAGTTTTAAATAAATGTTATTTTCATTAAATAATCATATAATTTTTTTAAAATGATAATATAAATTAATGGAGTCTTAATTAATTTTTATAACGGTCATATAGTTTATCACGTCATAAAAAATGTTTATTTTCATTATAAACTACTAAAAATTTTGGTTTATTCAACACTATATTTTATCAGTGCCTGTGAAAAGAACTAATAAAGGGTACCTTTTATCAGTTCTAAAAAAAGAAATGATAAAAGATTTTATTTATCATAGATTTTTTAGCCTGAATAAAGGAATTCTATATCATTGTTTTTTAGCGCTAATAAAGGTCTTCTTTATTATCACTTTGTAAAGCACTGATAAAATTAAAGCAATCTTGTACGAGTCCCACATTGAACTTGCGGATGTTCGACCACCTATTTTTATATCATTTTTCCACATAACAACATCGAAAGCCTATTACGGGGATTAACTCCCACATACCCTCTTCACTCACCTATATGAGACTATGCCTACATGCATGAGAACATGTGGGCCTTGGCCCACACTATGATCACTGTAGCATAGGCTCCACTCATTAGGCCCTTCGTGTGGCGAGTTTGGATTCACCATGTGTTGCAGTCCAAATATTGACATTGAATCTGTTGGGGCCTTTGGTGCAAAAATCCCAAACCGACAGATAAGGTAATAATTATCTGACACGAAGGGCAATGGATCTTCTGGATGTTCTCATCCTTAGGATCCCTCGGTTTTATCTATGGCAGTGGTTCCTTTTATTCAGGAAACTAATTCAACACAGATCTCCTCAAATCCATGGCCAATGAGCTTGAAGATGATGCAGTAGCAATGATGGTTGGTCGGATTTAGTTTGGTAGGCAAGCAGCGATGGAGTAGGGCTGTCTATTGGAGAGGCTTCTGATCATCTTCAGACCTCGACCATCAGTTTCACCATTTATGTCGATGGCGGTGATAGTTGGTTGCATGCTGTCAAGGACTCAGCCGGTGACGATCATGTTCATAGGATATCCTTGTAATGGTAGTGTGGGATAGTCCAGGGGAAACAACTTCTTTTGGCCGATATTGATGCAGCAATCTAACTGATCCAGTGGGCCTTAAGGCCATGTTTTCATGGGACCTTTGTCTTATAAGGGGTTACTTCTTAGCCCATCTAAAAAAGAGGTTATATTTTCTTTTTTAATAAAGGGGCTTGACCCCAACTTGTTTAATTTTTTTATTAAATTTAATATATATATATATATATCGTAATAAATAGTATATTAACTATTTAATTAAAAATCAATAAATTACAAAAATAATATATATATATATATAATTAAACAAGTAATACATTGTTTATAATTAATAAATATGAATAAATTTATCAAATACTTAATATACTAATTAAATAATTAAGATACTAATTAAATAACTAATATACTATTTATTAATATATATATATATATATATATATTAAATTTATTGTTTTTTATTAATAAAAATTTCATTAATAATTTTTTTTCATATTTAATATTTTTAATACAACTCTAATTTAAATAATTAATATATATTCATTTTTATTGAAACATATATTCATGCGGGTTCACAAGCTGGACCAGGTCAACCCCCAAATTGTTTATAGTTAAATTTATAAAATTTAATATATATATATATTAATAAAATGTATAGTAATTATATATATAATTAAATAACTAATATACTCTTTATAATTAATAAAAATGAATAAAATTATTAAATAAAAATTATTAAATACAAAAAGTATATTGATTATTACTATATATATATAATTAAATTTCACTCTCTTTGAACATGAATTAATTTAATATAATCTATTCATTGATAATGGTAAGTGTGTGCTTACTTTTTTTATAATTTATATATTTTAAATAGTTATTCTTTTAATGTTTTTTGTAATTTATTCATTTTTAATGTTTTTATACATAATTATTCATTAATATATTCAATATTTCTATAATCTATTCATTTTTAATTTTCATTGTTCAATATTTTTTTAATTCTATCCATTTTCTAATATTTATTTATACATATTTGTTCATTAACATTTTATATTTTTAATAAGGTTGTGATTTATATAATAAATATGTATTCATTTCCATTTTAACATATATAAATATTTTTTAACTTATTTATATAATTAATAATTGTTATTCATTTTTTAAATTTATTCATTTTTATTATTTATTTCATTAATAGATGCTATATATTTTATAATGACATTGTTCAATTTAATATATATCAAACTTGTACACATATATATAGATTAATTTCACACACACAAATATTTACATAAATTAATGAAATCTTATATAGAAACACATACACGTAACATTTATGTAATTTATTCAAATTTTAATATTTATTTTATAATTTCATTTAGTAACATAAAATATTTAATATATTATTTTTTAATCTTTAAATTTTATTTTTTTAATATTATTTCAGTTAGTATTATTTACTCATTATTAATATTTTTTATTTTGTATTTTTTTAGTATTTAATAGTTTTCTAATATTTATTTATATATATTTATTTAATATGTTTTAATATTTTTAAAATGTATTCATATTCATTTCAATATATATCTATATTTTATTTTTTAAGAATTTGTATAATTAATAAAATTTATCCATTTTCAATATTTTTAAAGTATACTCATTTTTAATTATTCAATTTCACTCATTATGCATTTAAGATTATATATTCATTAATAATGACAAAATATATTTTTAAATAAATTTATTTAATAAATATATTTTTAAATGTATATTTACTATATATATAAAATTTTATATTTATATTTATACTTATAAATAAATAAATATTTTTTTAAAATAATTTTTATAATTATAAATAAATAATTTTATATTTAAATAATTATAAAATTATAATAAATATATTTAAATAATTAATATATTTACTATATTTCTATTTTTATTTATAAATATTTTCTAAACATATATAATTATATAAATATATTTATAATTATGAACATTTATATTTATTTATAATTATATAAATTTAAAAAAATTTAATCATATTAATTGTTTTATTAAAATCAATTATACAATTTTTTATGAACACTAAAATTTTAGCACTGTTAAAGATATTTTTTATCAACGGTTATTCTTTATCAGTGCTAAAAAATCCCTGATAAAACCCCTCTTTATCAGCACTTTTTTTGAAAGTACTGATAAAACCTTCCCCGATCTTTTAAATAGAACCCTAACCAAATCGAGTTCCCTCACACTATTCAATCTCTTGCAGAAGTTTATCTTTTCCCTCACTTCCCTTCGTTCTTTTCTAAATCAACTCTCAAATCTAAGGTAAGTTTTTTATTTTTCTCCTCCTCTCTTCTTTACGTGTCTTCGATCTCCTATTTCATGAAACCATGTTATTATTTTGCTTTATTTATTAGTTTCTTCTACCACACCTCCCCGCCATCACTATCTTCAACCTGGGCTAACCAACCACTATCGTAAAGAATCCCTTCAGTGCTCAACCTTTCTCCACCTTCCACTCCCTCAGTCGATCGATGCAGCAAACCATCCTCATCTCACTTCCTGTCCATCTCTCCTAGGAAAGGTCTAATATATATTTCTTTATACATATAAATTCTAAATTTTTAATGTTTCTCATGTTGGATTTATATAGTTCTTTTTATATTTTATGTGAACACTAATTTTGAGATATTTCATTATTTTTATTTTATAATACTATGTTAATTAAAATATATTCATATTCTACTTCAATTATGTGATTTTCCATGATAAATGGAATATTTTTTTGGAATGGAATAAAAATAAAAATAAAGAATATGTTAAGAACATTGATGTGATTCCATTAAAAATTATTTATGTGTTTTTGCAGAATTGTTTTATATTATGAATAATATTTGTTTATATTTTTAATTTATTGAAACTCATAATAACATGTTGGATCTCAGATGTGTATTTTTCACACCCAGACATCAGTAATAATTTTTATTATTATTTTATATTTTTTACCTTGTTTAAATTTGTTTTTCCGAGGTGCAAGCTGAGCCCGAATGATTTTTTTTATCTTTTCCTAATAAATGATTGATTTCGTTAGTTGTCTGACGCATGTGCATGGCACGGTCGAAGCCGTATGGCTTCTCCACAACACCGTGTGGCCTTTCTGGTGCATGATTGGTCAATAAATTAACCAGTTGAACATGAAAGTTAGTGAAAAAATAAAATGAGTAAAATAAAATTTATTTAAGAGTTGTTTTAATAATAATAATAATTAGATTATTATTATTATTTATGTTAATATTTTAATTAGGTTATAATTATTTTTATGTTATTGTTATAATTTTTTTAACATTATATTTTTACCACTAATATTAATATTAATATTATTAATTTTAATATTAATATTATTATCTTAAGTTAATTTAGAGTTTTTTAGGTTCTACTTTATCTTTATCTTTTTTTCTTTTTTTCCTTTTCCCACTTCTCTATTCCACCCCTACTCCTTCGTCACACCTAGGGTCCCCTCCCTTCCCTTAGTTCGTGTCGCACCCCCTCCTCTTAACCCTCAACACCCCTTCCAGTCCGCCTTGCACTGACCCACACTATCCCATCCACCTCACACCGAACCAGTGTCTCCCCACCACCTCACACCACCTTGACCCATTCCTCCCCTTTTTCCAACCAGATATTTTGGCATGACACAACCTCAGAAGCTCTCCCCCTTGCTCTGTTAGCTTCCCACACCTTCGTCACAGGTGATATTATCTCCAGTTGGATATTTTCTTCCGTTGAAAGATTTGTGGTCAGGGTTTCATAGAGAGTTTGGTCCTTTTTTGATGCATTTGTTTCGATATCTTGTTTTTAGGGTCAATTTGTATCATTGGCGGTGCGATAATCGTGCAGTGGGAGTTTCGCGCTAAATTTTTGAAGTTTTTCCTACATCGAGGTAGGTAGTTCTGGGTATAAATATTATTTTATGAATTAATTTTCATGTTTAATTGTTTTAGAATACTCTTTAGTTGATCCTCTGGGTACGTTGTTGCTAAAAATTCCTATTTAGTCAATTTTTGGTGTTTTATTAAATTGTGCAGTTGGTTTATTAATCCATGCAAGTGGTGAAGATTGTGTTTTTGACATGTCATTGTGTGCGTTTGGTCATAAAAGAGGATTTTGAGTTGGTTTTCTATGTAAATCCATGAAATACTCTTTAAAATTATTTTATTGAAATTTTAAATGGTTCATTGAATAATATGAATGATGTGAAAGTGTTTTATAAATTTTGTAAAGGTTTTATAAATCTGTTTATATAGTACGGATCACATCTTAAAAGTGTCTCAGTGTGCGTCTGATTCTGAAATATGATTTGGGTCTGTAAATGGTGAATTTTGTACATGTAGTGTTTGATTGTTTGGGTTGTGTGAACGTTTCATACCTTTTGTAGCCCTTGGTAATTTTTAGTCTCCCTTGTATTGCTATAGTGTGACTTGGTCATTTTAGTGTGGATTTGAGTAATCGGCACTGAAGATCTATATATATATATACATGGGTAGGCATGTATATATACATATCCTCCTTGCTCATGTTCCCTGACGGCGTGGGGAATATGTTCTTGGATAAAAGGATATATATATATATTAAAATTCATATGCGTGTAGGTGAAGCGGTCTTGGGCTTCTATCATCAAAATCTGCGTGTCTTGAGGTAGGTTCCATATGCCTTGATCTTTAATTAGAGTTTCCATTATTGCTTGATGTTCCTTTAAATGTATTTCCTTGATTTTTATATTAAATTAATAAGCACTAGACACACAGACACACACACACACACACACACACACATATATATATATAAATGGTAGGTGGTTCTGTGCCCTATAATCACTAGATAAATTTAATTTGTGCTTGTTTGAGTTTATAAATGTATTATTTGATTTGATTATGTGGTGCGAATGGTATTTTTGGAATGGTTGGTGTGTTTATAAGTTAGAAATGAATCATTGATAAATGAAATGAAAATGTTTTGTGTGTGCTTTAATGTAATGTTTTTAAGATGGGTTTTAGGGGTTTGTTGGATGGTTCAAAATTATTTTTCAAGGTCTTTAAGGCGTGTGTATATTTTAATGAAGACTTTCAAAGGAAAATGAATCGCTTTGGTCATGTTTTACTTGTTTTTCATTTTTTGTATGATTTGGGAAGTGTTTGAAAAGGTGAAAATCTTGATTTAAAAAAATGTTTAAAGCATGAGTGGTTTACGAGGGGGATTTGCCTATTGTTTTGGTTAGTCTTAATTGGGGGTTTTCTTGTGTTTAAAAAGGGGAATTTGGGAACTTTATAAGTGATGGGAAAGGTATTTGAAAAGGGGTTTTATATGGTGTGTGTAAATTGAAAAAGGTGATGTTTTATAAAGAGAAGTGTTTTCATTGAAATATTTGGGCATTATGTGAATGTAGAGGTGTGGTGTGTGTGCATGTGAACTTTAACTTGAGAACAAGGTAAACCCTGGGCACCTAGGTGGGAAAACTAGGACTAGCACAGTAGATGATACGTAAGGGGTTCATCCTGGTTTTGTTTATCAGGATTGACATTACAAAACTAACTAAATACTTATGATGATTGAAGACCACTAGGCTATGGGTGTGTTCCCTAATAGTGGTTCGTACATGATAACTTAGACCATTGTGTCTCCTATGACAAATTTTCAATGAAGTATGAGGTCTATAGGGTCCCACATGTGCTAGTTACCTATAAGGACTGCCCATGGTTCTTGTTTGTGGCATAATGTTTGTGATGTGATTTTCTCTTATATTGCTCATGCTTGATGCCCCATTGTGCAAAACCATATTTTAATCTTCATTGATCCCTTTTCATTTTGCAATGTTAATGCGTTCCTGTAATATATTTTGAAAATATATTGGAATAGAAATTATTTCCCCAAAAAAGTAAACTTGTTACTTCGTTTCGAAAAGACTAAAAAACTTATTTCAATATCTATTTTTTTTCAAACTAGCATGATTTTATTTCTTTTTAAAGGAAAAGGCATAGGGTGTTGTTATTACTTGGATTTCCTTTTGAGAATCTCAATGATCATGCCTACTTTACTTTTTAGTTTCATCTTTTAGTCTTATATTGATCTTGGAGTTAGTGTGGTTCTATGTTTGGTGGTGACCCATAGGGTCACTTGAAGTTATGTCTAGTTGGTTAGCTTTACTTTATTTTTCCACTGTTAGTGTTTACATATTTTTTACGGTTTATTTATATTTATATTTATTTTATTTTATGGGATAAATTATTTCCAACTATTTGTTTTGATGCCCGACACTAGTTGCCAGCTCGTGGGGATCGAGAACACCCTTTAGGCCATGCTACAAACTGGCTTGGTTGACTGGTTCAGGGTCGACCCGGGTTGGTTCGTGATAGTATTTCTACCAGAATTAATCTTAATAAGTTGAAATAAATTATTATTTTAAATGTGAAATTATCAATAAATGATAATGTGATAAAAGTATAATGGATTTCTAGAATTTAAAATTGTAAAAAATAATGAGGAAGAATGAACATGTTTTTTTAATCCCATTTTATCCCACCAATTATTATTTATGTGTTGAATATAAGTTTCCACATTTTGTTTTATTTTTTATATGGAAAATTATTTATGTATTCTAATAATATGATGATTAAAAGAAACACTGAAATTAAAGGTTGATAATTAAAATAGTGTAATTAGAGTTGATTAATTCATCCTAGGAAATCATGGTTGGTGTTATATTAGGAATATTATGTGAGTGGATGTTATAAGGCCCCAGCCTTAAACCTTACTTAATCTTGAGTTATTACAAGATTACACATTGAGGATCTTTTCGGGTTTAGAGTTTTAGAGAATTAGATCATAAAACTTGCATTACATTCCACATATAAACAAAGTGGTTACATAAAGATAGTATTCTTCATTCCCATCAATGGAAACACATTTAAAATAAAACATGGATTATTTCTTGACACTTCCTTGACACTATCATCACATCATGTACCTTTCCCTTGACCTGTGAAAAACATTTCAAAAAACATGGGATGAGCATAAAAAGCTCAGTAAGGGATATAAAAACATGGAAAGGAAACATGGGTACATATATACATAAGGATGAGATCATACTTTACCCATAAAACATAAGCACTTTAACATACCTCATCAAATCATGAATAAATCATAAAAATCATAATACATAAAGGTAACTTGAGGCATTCATAACATTCTTACGTAGGGAGTAACCCTCTTGGTTACGTTTGGAATACCCATCACAGTATATTCCCTAAATCTCTTCGGAGAAACCTTAATGTTTCACTCCTTCGTGTTACCCAGTGTATTGGAGAGCTATATCGGGCTCACCCGCCCTTAGTTTATCACGGAACCACCCGTATTCATAATAATTCTCAAGAACCTCAACATAATCGTATCACATAAAACATGCATAAAGGAAACATAACATTTCCACCTTTCAATCACAAGATATCAATACAACACATTGATATAAATACATTATGAAAACCATTTTCAATACCAAAATAAAAGAAAACTAAAACATGGTATTTATTTTTCTTTTAAAAAGAAGGTATGGCTTGTGGAGGAAGCCAAAACTCAAATAACGGTCACGGCGGTGGAGAAGTCGTTGTCACCGCATACGTACGACAAAAACATTCCCTTTTGTCGTTTAGTAAAACGCTTCGTATAAAAAAAGATTCCTTTTGGATAAACGTAAAAGTCAAAGGGGTTTATACACCGTATAAAAGAAGGTTGTGTATAAAACAAAATATGCCTCAATGAAAGGAGATTGAGACGAAGTCCCATACCTCGGGTCCAACTTGACTCGATCGTTCTTTAATGTCCTGAATAATAAACTTGAGTTAATTTATACTTGCTTAAGAACCTTTTTCAAGTTCATTATTCCTTTTATATCACTTATTACCATGTCATGAACACTATGTAATTATTTAAGTTAATAACGGTCGTTTTAACGATCATTGGTACTTGAGTAAAAAATAAGCCCTTTATAATTACATGTTGTTCATGTATCCATTATATCCAGAATGGTATTCATGATTTAGATATCATATATGTCATATATATCCAGTACATGCATGCATTTATAATATTACATAATCATTTAGAGGTAAGAAATGAAATGCACCATTCATGGAGACGGTAAGCCATACGTACGCATGAACGCTACTTTCATTTCTATTTCGTATTTTATAGAATGGAATCATAATGATATAAAGGTATATTATAATTCCAGTATAATATCATATATAATATCATAGTTCCATCCTTTATACGTCCCACATATGGTATTTAACGAATCAACTCACTTTAAGGGGGCGGTAGTCCGCACTTCCTTAAATGAAGATATCGCGTTTACCCATAATGGAAACCATAAAGGTATACCCAAAATGAAAAATACAGAATCTTAAGTAAAACATAAACATATTATATATCATATATAAATATAGTGACATCTTAATGGCCACCTTTGAAGGTGTTAAAAGAATGTTGAGCAATCATCGTTTCGGGAGGCATAAATTCTCCATCCACGGAAACAGTATGTTCGTTAACCATTAGATGTAGGTGTGTGTAAGTGTAGCTTGAATACTTATTATAAAAACATCCTAGTATATTGAGGATACTGGATTTGTTACAAAAGAAAAGAATAAAAAGAGTTTAGGGGGTTGGAGAAGCAAAATAAAACAAAAGGACTCAAAAGAAGACATTACCTTAAAATCGGGTAACTCCCTTTGGCTTGAGCTCAAAGGATTACTTGGGAAGACTTCTTCCAAAATTTAGGATTCAAGGAGTAATATAGGGAAGTGGAGAGACAAAATGGGAAGGGGTTGGCCGAGCCAAAGGCTTTGGGAGTGTGGGAAAAGAGGTAGAGGTGGGGGCCTTTTATAAGAGAAGAGGAGGGACACTCTTGGAAAGTAAAGATAAGTTACTTTATTTTAAAATGAGTTTCGGATTCAAAAGGTCCCACATTGATATAATTCGAGGATAAGGTGATAAGGGTTTTAAATCTACCCATCCAATAGGTTTTGGACATGTGTAGGTCTTAGATATTACATTATCTTTCCATTTTATTTAAATCCTTTATTAATGAGGTAATCGCTACATCATTATGATGTCATAAATACATTTATTTATTTAATGTCAAAAAAATTATAAAAAAAATACTATGATGTAGAAAATCGTTTTATCTTTCCAATGAATATTTATAATCAAAAATATGACTTGTATAGCCCCATTTAAAAATTGTTTTTGTAAAACATATTATGTTTGTGTCATTTTTACTTTTTCATTAAATAAAAAGTTATTTATGTAATTTCCCAACCAAAGTGGTTCCATGGGGTCCCCAAGTTGACCCATGGCTTTTCTTGGTCGGACATGACACAACCAATGAGGTTAAGACATGTGTCAAGCTTATCTCATATTATTAAAGCATTATTTTTACCTTAAACTACACTAATTACCACTAATCGCGATTAAGAACTTAATAAGTTACTATTCACCAAAAAATTATTTTAATCTCATTGAACCACATTTTACTTCTTAATGACAACCATGTATGTCGGATTTTTGAAATTCAAAACACAGAAGTGGTAAAATTTCATTTAAACGAAAAATCTGTTTCCTTAACTACCACTTAGTGATTTCACTATTCATCAAAAATTGAAGTTTTTCAGAAAAATACCAAAACTTCACCCTAAGCTATATTTGATATTCTGAATTCAAAAATGAAGTCTATTTTACAAAATTCAAAACATATAAGTCACATTAATTAATTTAATAATTAATTCCCACTGTCATGACAAATAGCGTGTTTTTATGAAACAATAAGTATCAAAAGATTGACACCAGTTTAAGTCCAATTTCAAAGTGAAATTGATTACAATGACCACCATTGGATTAAATGGTAAAAATATATTCTAATTTCACTTCAAAACCAATTCAAAACATAATCTAATCATATAAATAAATTATATTAAAAAGCAGTTTTGATGTAAAATGCAGTATTTTTCACTATTCATTAAAAAAATGAACTTTATCGGAAAAATACCAAAAAATCACACAAAGTAAATTTTGATGTCCCAATCATAAATAATAAGTTTATTTTGAAAAACATAGCTTATAAAATTGTCATAAAATTGATTTAAAAAGAGTTTTCCATCAAAAGGCAGTAAAATAATCTTTTAAGAATATTAGTGTATTCCATGCATAAGATTGTATTTATTTTCATTTTAAGCCTCTAAAACACTTCCTTAATCATTAATAGACATAAATAAACATATCTATTATTCATTACTTACTTGGGATGTTACAGATGTAACATAAGGTTGTTTAATATCATTAATTGGTTCTGTTTAATTCATGAGGTGATATTAAAATTAATAATTTATCAAATAATTAACTCGTGTGTTATGTATTAGCATGATCTTATAGTAAAATTTATTAGTGATATCTTGTATAATGTTGTTATTTTTATTAGATCATGAATTAATAAGAATGATTTATAAATTATTTATTTATTTTTACATATGATAAATCACTATGCTAATTCAATTAATTTTATTTTATGTAATTGTGTTCATGATTGATTGGATGTGTGATTGTTTTCTTGCTTGATGGACCTATCAATTCCTAGTTAGGTTTCAAGGTGTTTTAGAGTTTTCTATTTCTTTTTTGTATTAGAATAGGAATCTTTGGATTAAAGGTGTTGTGATTTTTACTTGGTTAATATAGATGTTGAGAAAATGGTTTTTTAGATTAATTTTCTTATATAGATACCTTAAATATGAGGGGTGGACAAGGAAAAATTTATTCATTTTTTGAGGTATGTCAGTATATATAATTTTCATCTTCTTATTTATAACAATATTTTGATTAAGCCATGTACAAAATATTATTATTATTATTTTGATCTATTGTGTATTATTAGGAATGATTTGAGTGTCACCTATAAAAATTTCAAATTTAAAACACATTTATCTCAGAAAAATAAAGTATTAGTAGATAATGGAATAATTTTATAAAGTTTATTATAATATCCCCTAACCATACATGTGGTATTGAATAATATATATAAAAATATAGTAACATGGAATCCAAATTAACTTATATCATCAATAAAAGTTTCATCCATTATTTTCATGAAATTATAATCTCCTTGACCATGTGTCAAAATATAGTGACTACATGACCTTATATATTATGAGGAAATATATTTTTATAAAAATTTAGTAACCCAGGTCATAATTAAATGAAAAGAAAAAAATAATTTCCAAGGTAAGTCTTGCATCTAATAACAAATAAATTTTGTTTACCAACATATTTATTATCACCTTTTTGTCCCACACAACATCAAATTGAGAACCTAGAACAATATCCACATGTTTACCCCAGGTTATTTCTTTTCATATTACCCTTGTGTAAAATGATAAATTTTCAAGAATCATAAATGATAACAATTAAATGTTGGGTTCCCCTTATTATGATTAGCTATAATTTTCTCCATTGATTATGAATATATTATGTGTATTTATTTATTTTATGTACAAAATGAATATTTTATGAACCTAATAGGATGAATATGAATCAAAATAGATGCATGCTAATCATATAACAAAAGATTATGAATATGGAGTTAAAGAGTTCATCAAGTTTTCAATAGAGCATGCATATGACCCTTCTGAAATAATTTTCCCATGTTTATGTTGTTTTTATTCAAGAAAAATTAGACTGGAAGAGTTGGAAGAATATTTTATTTTTCACAGAATAGATCATAGTTATAAATGTTAGACTAAACGTGGGAAAATATTGAATATGCACTTCAATTGGGATGATACTATGGTTTATGTATTATTTATATGAATACCATTGTAAATGATGATGAATATAGTATGGAAGAAATGAAAATGGAAATTCAATTTGACCTTCATGATTTTCCAAAGTTGTCTAAGAAGTTAAATAGCCATGATAAAAGGCCCTTGTATACTATTTTTTTATAAATAAACAACATTATCAGCTGGATTGAAGTTATACAATTTGAAAATTGGAAGTGGATTGAGCAACTCCAGCTTTACAGAACTACTTGGTCTCTTTAATGATATCATTCCAGAAGAAAATGATCTTCCATGTTGAACATATGGTGCTAAACAAATGCTACATTCAATGGGAGTGATCTCTAAAAAAATAAATTCTTTTCCAAATGATTTCATATTGTTTCACAAGGACCATGAATCACTCATAAAATTCCTTAAGTGTAGTGTGAATCGATATAAGAAAGTTGAATCAAGAACATTAAAAGTTTTATGGTACTTTCCTATCATTCCATAATTTAGAAGAATATATGGATGTTAGGAAACTGTGAGAAAATTGACATGGAATACATATACAAGAATTAAATATGGGAAACTACGTCAACCAAGAAACTTTCCTTAGTAGAAGAAAATTGATTATACGTATCTTGAATTTGGAATTGAGACAATAATCTTCTGTGTTGCATTATCTATAGATGAAATATATCCTTTTGGTGTATAGATTATTACTCATAGTACACGTCCAGTTATGTTATAAAATTATAACTTTCCTCCATGGTTATGTATGAAGCACAAATACATTATGTTGTCTCTGCTTTTATCTAGACCAAAACAAACCACTAATGACATTAATGACTATTTATATCCATTGATCAAATATATGAAATTGATGTGGGATATATGTGTCATACTTTATGATGCTCGTAGAAGTAAATAATTAACATTGAGACCCATGTCATATGGGATGATAAATGACTTTCCTACCTATGGAAAATTTTCAGGATATAACATTACTGGAATGTTGTGGTGTCTCATTTGTGAAGAATTCACACACTTAGTTCAGTTGAAACATTCCTCAAAGAATTTTTTAGGACATACCTAAACGATATAGAAACCAATCATGGATGAAAACATTTGATGAGAATATCAGAAAAGGTACAACACCATCTCTACAAATGGGTTATAAAAAGTTAGATAAAGCTAAATATATTGACATTATTTTTGATAAACCATTTTTGAAAAACCATACAATGTTAGGTTGGAAGAATAGATCATTTTTCTTAGATTACTATACTAGAACTGTTTGTATGTTAAACATTTTCTTGATGTTACACATCTAGAAAAAATGTATTTTATAGTATTATTTAAGCTTTACTAAATGTTCCTTAAAAATAAAATATGAAATCAAGGGTAGGTTGGACATGATTGTCATGCGGAAAAGGGAAGAGTTGGAACCAAGGAAGGGTAAAAGGTGAAATTTTCTTCCTCTAGAATCTTACACACTATCTAGATAAGAAAAAATTCAAATTTTAATTTTCATTAATTATGTAAAAGTTGCATAGGGGTATTCATAAAATATAAATAATGTCATTTCGATGACTAATTTGAAGTCACAAGGACTAAAATCACACGAATTTCAAGTTTTGATGAAAGATTTGATGCCCATTATTTTATGTTAAATTCTGCCTAAAACTGTATGACATACATTAACCAGAATCTTATTATTTTTCAAATCCATATGTATTAAATTTATAGACCTAGTGAAGTGTCTAATCATGAATAATAAGGATGCAGTCATATTATGTGAATTAGAGATGTTCTTAACACCATTATTCTTTGATATAATCGTCCACCTGATGGTTCACTTAGTTATAGAGGTTCAATTATGTGGTCCTATCCATTACAGATGGATGTACCCCATTGAATGGTATATGAAGATTTTGAAAGGGTACATCAAGAATTGAAGTTGTCCACAAGTTTTTATTGAAGAATGATATCTTGTTAAATAAGATATTAAATTTTGTACTGATTACCTATCAGATGTTGATAGCATAAGTCTCGAAAAATATCATCATAGAAGATGCCTTATGGGAAAAGGGATTTGTAAAAGATATGTTATTAAAATTACCATCATAGAGCAGGAGTAATATAACTTTTACATTTTACATAATAGTGAATATTTTGATCCATATGTTGAATCCCACAAAGCAATTATTATACATTTTAATCCACTATGGGCTGAAGGATGGATATTAAATACACATAATAAACAATTTATAAGATGGTCCTGAGATAATATTTATAAGGATTTATCTAAAAATATGAATTCAATGGCCAAACTACTTTGATGGATAACTAGAGGACCAAAAAAAATTATTATACCTTACACTATTTTTTAATTAATGGGTATATATTCTATACAAAAGAACATGATAACCACAATATGATGCAAAATAGTAGATTTTATCTTGGGGGAAAATGATGCACATATATGGTTACAAGGATAGAAATCCAATTTATGAAAATATGTTATATGTTGGCATCATCTAATAGATATACGAGTTATATTATACAACATTTCAAGTGATAATTTTCTATTGTAAATGGGTTTTCAATAGGAGTGTAGTGAAAGTTGATGAAATTGGATTCATGAAGGTGAATTTTAGTGTGGAATTGGAAATAATGATCCATTCATAATGGAATCACAAGTATTACATGTATTTTATGTATCAGATATAAAGAACAAGAATTGATCAATTGTCCTACTAGCGACTAAAAAAACTATAGGTCCAGATGAAATTTCAATCGAGGATCACCCTTTCATTAGGATATCACAATCATTTCATGGTAGTACCACTGTTGAAAATGTCTTGTATTTTAGAGGGGAATAAAAAGAGGGGATTTTTATTATTGATAGAGGATCCAAATCCCTTCATGATTTTAAAAAATAAAGATATTTGAATGAACATGTTAATTGTTTTAACATACTATGATTTTCTAATAATATTATGTGTTCTCTACTGTATTAACATAATCTAAATTAAATCCAATGAGATTGTACCCAAGTGGTACAAGCTCTTGCTTGGAATCCAAAAGACCCAGGATCAAACCTGGACATGGATGAAATTTTGGGTTACTGTAGCAGGAATGTAGCAGTGGCGGAGGCACTATAGCAGCACTGTAGTGGTGGAGGTACTGTAGCAGTGCAGGTACTGTAGTAGTATTGTTCACAAAGGGGTCCTTTAAGCCAAAAAATGGGATTTCATGCCTTGTATTGAAGCCACTTGGCCTTGGGCCTTCGGGCTATGTAATGGGTCTCCCTCTACCCAGACTAAAAAGAGGTCTTTGCTTTAATAATAAATTGAGACTTCGGCCCCAACCATTAAAAAAATCATAATCTAAATTAATTGTTTTGCTACTAATGCAAACAATGAATTTTTCACATCATGATTTTACCAATATCAGGGAAGAACATACAGTTTATATTTAAACTACATAATTATTATGGGATCAATAATATGTTGATGTAAAAACAACAACGATGTAGCATCAGTGTATTGACTAAAATTATCAAGGCAAGAATCAAGGGTATAAAATTTGAGGTTTTTTGGAATCAATGAGGCCAAACTAGTGACCCCAATAATTTAATGTTCATTAGTTATGTTAGGGTCACAATAAGAATGAATTTACTAATTGATGTTGATTTTTGGAACCATGTCCAACCTATAACGAAGAAAACCCTTTGGGAAGATATTATGGTAATGTTACGATATACTTTATCTATTTTACTAAAAAATTATATAATGAAACATTTATTTACTTTTCATTATCCCTTGATGATTTCATTTATTTTAGAATATTTATGTTAGAAATATTCCTTAATGGCTATTAGAAAATCCCATAGAGTCTTCTAGACACTTATTACCAAGTTTCATCTTAGGGATGATAAGGGGAAAGTAAATACCCACCCACTAGTTACTTATGCACACATTATAAAGCAGAAAACATGGAATTATTTCATCATTCATTATGATGAGAAATTATTTTAGGTTAATTATAGTCAATAATATATTATTTTACATTATTTATTTTATCCAATTTTATTTAAACATTTTAATTTATGAAAAAAAATAAGTGATAAAAATAAACGTGCATCAAAACCAATGTACCCCTATCACAGAGAAAGAAGGGGGTACTCTTCACTAGAGAAGAAAATAATATGTATTTTAAATCTACTATAAAAGTTTTATGTGATATAAAACAACATACGTTCATTTTTTATATGAATATTGATGAATCAAAATATGAAGCCACTTCCATCCCATGTCATGTGCTATGAAAGGAGGCATACATAAATAAAGAGGGTAAACTAGTTAATGGAAACACAAAATCATTATGAGTAACATGTGTAAGTATGAAATAATAGCAATTAATTATGATTTATAATATTATTATATAAAAATATATATTTAAGTTTATATGTTTTTTATATGGTTTAAATACAAGAATTGACATCGACCATAGCTAAATAAAAACTACTTTCAGTAGCTTTGAAGTGGCTAGAACAATATGTCTATGTTAGAGGTGTATGTTTTGGGGTGTCACCTCAAACATATTTTGATAAGAAAAAACTAAAAGAATATACATATCAAATTATGAAAGTATTGAAGGATCAACTAGATTCTTTTCAAGATTTTATTGCGCATTAAAGTTTGGTAGACCAATATATGCTAGATGAGAAAAGTTAATAGGTATTTGAACATAGATAATCAAATGAAAAACCAAATAACCCCACTTGATTTAAGGCTACTCATTCCACTTAACTACATACCTTTACTTTGGTAATAATTTTTTTTCATTACTCTTTCTCCTAAATGTGAATTAAAAACTTCTCATAACTTTATATTACTAAAATTATGAAGAGTAATTTTGTATGTTATTTCTATCTATCAACATCCACACACCACATTTTTACAAGTTATATGATGTATAATATATATGGAGACATGATATAAAATAAATAACTACTAAAATATAACATGAGTGTGGGAATTTAAGTAGATCAATATCCAAACACTGAGGTTCCTATTCCACTTGATGATTTAGTCATCACAATGGACAATGATGCTATTGGAACTTTCATAGAATAAAAGTCTAATCTTATAAAGACACATGAGGTATGTCCTTAACGATTTTTTTCAAATAAAAAACATGTAATAGTTGATAAAAAAGGTCTTAAGTGAGGTATGATATTATAGATAGATAAAACGATGGGGAAATGAATGGTCAGATCAAGATAATCCAATGAATTGACCAAGAAAATAAGAGGACCTTCTGGGAGTACTTTCTCCCTAACAGTTCCACTACAACATATATTAACATTAAAATCTCATTCATACACCAAATTCCAAGATGAATATATAACCTACATTCAATATGAAGAATAAATATTTGGAAATGTAATTAAAAATGCAGTTTTCTAGAAATAATAGATGATATTATCAAGTTTGAATGGCTAGGAGTCTTAGTTGTGAATATATAAATGAGGTACATTTTCATAATTCGTCTATCCAAAAAATGATCTACTATTTTTATTAAAGTTAATAACTATTCATATTTTCTATAGGTTTTTATGTTACTACTATATAAAGGGAAATCCCTTTGAAGCAAGATTTGGATTTGTTAATCCCTTTATTATTTCTATGAAAGAAATTTATTTGGAAGTGAAATAAATTGATAAGAAAAAGATGAACTAAGAAAGGTGTTTGAGAAGAAAATAACAGAAAATAGACTCTTCTTGGTTCCTATAATGTAGGGATAAAACTCTATAACCTAATCATATAAAAAAAATATATATATATTTTAATTATTTTATTTTTTAGGAAGAACTTTATGATAATCATAATCAATTTGGATACCAAATATATTTATTTAGTTTTGGATCCAATTCATGTATTTCCATTAAACCGACCACAAGTGATGTGTATTTTGAATTTTTAATGCATTGAAATAAATATTTTATAGATAAAATTGGAATTATATATTTTATTTTTTGTTTTAATAGGAATTTTGTTATGATAGGAAGATCTATATATATAGGATAAATCATTATATGAGGTCAGTCACTAAACCTAAGAAGCCTATGGATTTATTCAAATGAAAATAGATTAAGGTATATATAGAAATATTAACCATCAAAAAATATTTCAAAACAATTTACTTATTTTGGTCAATGTTTTTGTAGTTTCCCAAGAAAGATAATGACAATGATTATGGATATTACATTTGAAAATTTATGAAATATATCATATACCATAAAAAGACAAGAATCCATGAAAAGGTAATTTACGAAGGTAATTGAAATTTCATTAAAAATATTTATTAATCATTTTGTTGTCTATATTTTCTTAGTACTACCAATATTTCCAACAATATATGTACTTCATAGAAGAGTCAATTTTTTTAGAGATTAGTGGGCATAATAAAAGGTGTCATATTATTTTCCAACATCAAATTTAGGCGATTACCTATTATGTTTTTGATCTAGTATGGGTTATAACATTAAAAATATATTTGGGATGTGATTAATTAGTATCAGAATGCTTATATATATTATTTTTGATTTATTTATCAAGGATAAGTATAATGGAGGAAATCAATTTGTTTATAAATGAATGTAAAAAATACATGGTGTTATAATGCATATAGTCATCATAAAGGGGTTACTTCTTACTATTTATTTAGTTAATTTTATCACCATTTTATCTACTTTTTTAGTTAATTTCTTTATCATTTTTATCTGATACTTATTTTGTTAAATTCACACATGATTTCAAAACACATGTCATATGATAAAAACCAACCAAACAAACTCATATTGTTTTGATACTTTAGGATAATGATCCATAAGCCATTTGGATGTGTAGGAATTGACCACACATAAATATGACACATGATGTGGTTTGTATGACTAGAAGTGTGTGTTTTCAATATAAAAGTTTCATTTTAGTTTGAAACACATATCACATAGCCAAAACTAATAAAAAAAGATTGAATTGTTTTTAAACTTTAGGAAAATAAACCATAATTAATTTTTGACGCGTAGGAATTTACTGAATATCAATTTGACACCCGATGTGGTTATTATGAAAATAAGTCCATTTTTTCAAAATAGAAGTGTCATTCTAGTTTAAAACGCACACCATGTAGCTAAAATAGAGAAAAAGAGTTCATAATATTTTCAAAATTTAGAAAAACAATCCATAATTCGTTTTTCATGTGTAGGAATTGACCACATGTCAATCCGACACTCGATGTGGTTGGTATGACTTGAATTGCATGTTTTCAATAAAGTGTCACTTTAGTTTAAAACATGCATAAAATATCCAAAAATTAGAAAAAAGATCTTATTGTTTTCAAACTTTAGAAAAAGATCAATAGTTTATTTGTGATGTGTAGGAATCGAGCACATGTCAACCCAACACCCGATGTGGTCAGTATGACTCAAAGTGTTTTTTTTCAATATAAAAGTTCCATTTTAGTTTAAAACACTATAAAATCACCCAAAATGAGAAAAAAGATCATATTGTTTTCAAAATTTATGAAAATGATTCATAATTCATTTTTCACATGTAGTAATTAACCGCATGCCAATCCAACACATGATGTGGCCGGTTTGACTCAAAGTTCATGTTTTCCATTTAAAAGTTTCATTTTAGTTTAAAAAAAATTACATAGCCAAAACTAAGAAAAGGATCTTGTATTGTTTTCAAATATTATAAAAGTGATCCATAATTCATTTGTGATATGTAGGAATCAACCAAACATCAATCTGACTCCTAACATCGCTGGTATGACTCAAAGAGCATATTTTCAATACAAAAGTGTCAGTTTAGTTTAAAGCACACATAAAATATAAAAAACTAATAAAATGATCTCATATTATGTTAAAAAATTAATAAAATGATCAATAATTCATTTGTGATGTCTATGAATCAACTAGACATCAATTTGACACCCGATGTGGTCAGTATGAATCAAAGTGTGTGTTTTCAATTTAAAAGTGTCATTTTAGTATAAAATGCATGTCACATTTCTAAAATTGATAAAATTGATCTCATTATTTTCAAATATTATGGAAACTATCAGTAATTTATTTGGGATGTGTATGAATTGACTATATTCCAATCCGACACCTGATTTGGTCGGTATGACTTGAAGTGCATGTTTTGAATACAAAAGTGTCATTTTAGTTTAAAACACACATCAAATAGGAAAAACTGATAAAATGAACTCATATTGTTTTTAAATTTTAGAAAAACAATCAATAATTAATTTTTGATATATAGGAATCAACTACATGTCAATCAAACACTTGATGTGGTTAATATGAATCAAAGTGTGTATTTTCAATATAATAGTTCTAATTTAGTTTAAAATGAACTTCACATTACCAAAAACCAAGAAAAAGATATTGAATTGTTTTAAAAATTTAATAAAATGATTCCATAATTCATTTTTCATTGTAGGAATTGACCACATGACAATACGAAACACAATGTGGTGGGTGTGACTCAAAGTACGTGTCTTCACTATAAAAGTTTCATTTTAGTTTAGAAAACATCACATAGAAAAAATAAGGAAAATGATCTCAAATTATTTTCAAAATTTAGAAAAATGTTCCATAATTCATTTGTGACATATAGGGACTAACTACACATTAATTCGACACCCGATGTGGTTAATATGATTGAAGTGTGTGTTTTCAATACAAAAGTGTCATTTTAGTTTAAAACATGCATAAAATAAACAAAAATAGGAAAAAAAGAATTTATTATTTTTAAACATTAGGAAACAATTTATAATACAATTTTTACATGTAATAATTGAATTTACATTAATCTAACACCTAATGTGGTCAGTATGACATGGAGTTTTTATTTTTAATAGAAAAATTACAATTTAGTTTAAAAAATGAATCACATGGGAAAAATAAACATAAAAATATTATCTTTTTAAAACTTTATGAAAACAATCCATAATTCATTTTTCACATATATAAATTTACCTCATGCCAATCCTACACATGATGTGGTTGGTATGAATCGAAGTATGTGTTTTCTATATAAAAGTGTCATTTTTGTTTAAAACATACATCAAATAGTCAAAACCGATAAAATGAGCCCAGAGTGTTTTCAAACTTTATAAAAACAATCCATAATTATTTTTTGACATGTAAGAATCAATCAAACATCATTACAACACACAATGTGACCGATATGACTCGAAGTGCATGTTTTCAATATAATGGTGTCATTTTAGTTTGAAGAACATATAAAATATTGTAAATCGAGCAAACAAGGTCAGATTGTTTTCAACTTTAGTAAAATGATTGATAATTAATTTTTGACATGTATAAATTGACCACATGTAAAACCGAAACATGATGTGGTCATTATGACTCAAAGTGTGTTTTTTCAATACAAAAATGCCATTTTAGTTTAAAACACACATCGCATAGGAAAAAATTTGATGAAAAGATCAGATTGTTTTCCCATAATTCTATTATTATTTTTTTCTTAAACTTATTTAGTTAATTTTCATAGAGATAGTGCTTGAATACAGACAAGAAATGGTGTGATATTTGAAGGTTTTTTCTTAAAAAGAAAGTTCTCTTGAATTGGATCACATCCGTATGGAGTTTTTTTATCACCATATATGTGAGAAAATTCAAGAGAAACTATTTTTGAGAACAACATAAAATGGTGTGACATGTAAGAATCAAAGAAAACTTAATCTGATACATGGTGTTCCTGTTATAACTCAAAGTATATGTTTTTAATTTAAAATATAAACTTATTTTAAATTTATTTCTTTATAGTATTACTAACACAAGAATTGTTTATTTATATAAGACCATTCTTTTTCTTAAGTTTGGGTGGTTTTTTAGAAACTAATATCAGGATCGGGGGTTAGGGGATAAAGAAAAAGGAACATTGATGTTTCTGAATGCCTATGATAATTTTTACTTACCCGTGTAATTGTACAAACCAAAGTTTAAAATGTCTATAATATACTGTTTTTCTTGTATTTGTGATGTAAACTTTATTTCAATTAAATTATGTATTTGGTCATATATTTTCTCTTATATTTTATATTTTTTTCTACTATAGCATTCTGTAATTTTAATAGCACACTAAAATAGTATGCCCCTATATTAGTGATAAAAAAAGCGTTGATAAAATAATCCTTTATCAGTACTAAACTGGAACTGATAAAGGACTACCTTTATTAGTGTTAAATAAAAGTGCTAATAAAATGGGACATTGATTAGTTCTTAAAGAAGAATTAATAAAGGTTTCCTTTTATCAGTTATGTTTACCACTGATAAATTGTCCCTTTATCATTACTTTTCTTATTCTGATAAGGTCCTAGAGCTTTTAATCATGCTCTGATTGTCAACAATTTTTTTTCACTGAAAAGGCCTATTATAGTGAAGTTAAATACCTTATGTGTAGTGGTGAAAGAAGGGTTTTTATTTAAAAGTTAAAATTATCATATTTATAAGAATATTTTGATAAAATAAATATCATTTTTAGACTCATCACATCAGAATTAACTTTGGGTGAATTTTTTATAATTTTATAACAAAGTTGATTTTTCGGTGAAAAAGTGAAAATTACCATTTACAAAGTACCAATATTTTATGTCATCATTATAATGTGAGAATGATTAAAAATTCATGAATCATTTTAATTAAACAATATTACAGTCAATAAGTATAAAAATTAATTTAAATATATTATTTTGAATTTATAAATTTATACTTTACACTTTGGAAACAAAAATTGGATTTTTGAGATAAAAATTATTTTTGGATTTAGTGCATTGAATGGGTTGGTTGAAAGGTTAATTTTAAATTGGGATGTATTTTAACATAATAAAACTCCCACCCACTCATTAATAAGCTATAAAATTAGTTAAAATTGATTTCACCCTCATGTAGTTGGCTCATATAATAAAATAACCTATATTTTAACCCTTAAAACCACCCATTCAAAATTATAAATAGCCACCATTTCTCCCAGTAATCTCCACTAAAAAACCATTGATCATGAATTTAATCTCTCCCTTTATCTCTAAATCCCTCCCAATACTCTCCTATGCCTCTAATGAGTCTCTCTCTATCTCTAAGAGGCATCCTCTCAAGGTAAGGGTCATCTTTCTCCACTTCTTCAATTCTAGTTCTTATTTGGTATACGAATTTTTATTATCAGTTTATTTTGTTGTGAATTATTTATAAAAAACCCAGTTACTATATATATTATGCATTTATAATAAGATAATTCCTTTCTCTCTCATTAAACCAATTCTATGATCCCTTTTATATACCCATTAGGCTGCCGAATTCATCCCTTGATTTTCCATGCTATATTTTCATGTCATGAATACCCAACCCTATTTTCATTCAAGGGTATTAATTTAGATGTATCATTCAATTATTTATTGGGGATATCCATTTATAAAGCCTATAATCCCCACCCACGGGTTAAAAATGATATGTACTTATGATCTTTGATCAATACGACACACATGAATTTAGGAAACCTAAGGGTGCACCCTGGTAGCACTCCAATGCATTAGGTAAAGAAATAATCTTGAGATATGAAATTTTCATGATACATTGGAAGTATTACTTGATAATTATTTATGATAAATTGGTCAAAATACTTTTTGATATGTTTTAAGACACCTTAGTGACGATTTATAGTGATATGTTTATGAATGTCTCATGTTTATGTTGTAGCCACATTTCCTTATTGTAATTCATGTTATTATGTCCATGTACTTACGTTATTCCTCAAGTTATTATGTATATGTTCCTATGTTATGATTCATGTTTCACCTATGATGTCGTATTAAATTTTTAACCCTTATTAGGATTTATTCTCACCCCTTTCGTTTCATAAATGTCCCTAGGAAATCCTATTCAGTGAGATGTTCTAGGATGAGATAGTAAAGAATACTTTCAAGAGAGTTAAAAAATAATTTATGTTTTATTTTATATACCTTGTATTTATTGTACTATATACCAATTTTATAAGACACTAAACCTAAAAAGGTCCATTAGAGTTACTTATGAAATATTTTTTCATGTAATTATGGATAAAATCATGTAATAAAAGGAAGCTCTCCATAGTTGGTATTAAAAGATGGTTTCATTATTTGTGGAAATTAGGACTTGAAAAAATTTGTAATGACACAAGGGATAAGTCTAAATTTAGGAAAACATCAATAAATATTGGTGAAGTATTAATTTATTGGTTTCTAAGAAATAAAATCCCCATATAGATACTACAAGTGTATGTGGCTCTGATACAGTTGTACATAAGGGTAATAACCCCGAAAAGGGTGCATTGGGTATTAACCCGATAGTCACCTGGTTCATGAGAAATATTCCCTACTACACACCTAATTTGACACTAATAGAGGATATACTTTGGTTATGATATACTTTTTTATGAACCATCATGAATGTATTTATAGGAATTGTAACTTTTTCTTTAAAAGAAATTAAATATTAAATTATATGATCCTATAAGAACTATTTTTGAAAAACTTTAGGATTAAACACCCTTATATAATTTATTCTTAATAGTTTCCATTTTATTATTGAAGTTTTACTTTTTTTAAAGGGATGTAAATATGATGTAATTAAATATTATAATTTGGTTATAAATAATTAATTTCACATTTTAACTTTATTGTTTCATCAGATCAAAGGTCATTTATCAGATGGAAATAATTATCACCCCTTTAATATGGTTTAATCATCACTATTATTTAAAAATCTAGTTTAAATGATTTTGAATGTTTTTTAAATATTCCACTCTCCCACAATAAATTATTTGATCTATCCAACACCTTTAAATTTCTTTAAATTTTCTATGTATCATGACATCTTTTTGATTTGTTTTCAAAATACCAATTCTACCATCTCTTTTAAAAGGGAAACACCACAAAGGACTCAACCATTTATATATTAGAGTTGTTTACTTCATACTGAAGGATGAAGGAAATATAAAAAATGTTATAGAAGGCCCTAATTATTTGAATTAAAGGTATGAATTATAGATTATTGTTCAATAAGATAAAATTGCGAGGATACAATTTTTCTTAAATAGGGGAGAATGTAAGGACCCAAAAAATATTCTTCTATTAATAAATAAACCCTCATATATTAATAAATATTTTATTATATGTTAGAATAGAAGCATACATGTATACTATTACATTTCTTACATATCATATGTTAATAGTTATTACAATATCTAGGAATAGTAAATGGATATAAAAATAGAAGAATTGTATAATAACTAAAAGGAACTCCATATGTGTGAAATGCCCCATGATGATTATTCCTACAATAATAACTATAAAAATAAATAGTAGAATTAGGAAAACAAAAAACATTATCAAAGGATAAGTTAGTGAGAATGATGGTGTATTTATAGGTAAATATTTTTGTTCGATATTATGACCATTAACCAATATGGATGATGTAAATTATAATTTTTAGTTTATAATATAGTTGGTCATTATTATTATTGGTTATAAAGATGTAATAAAGAAACCATTCAGATTATAAAAGAAGAAACCAAAATAGTATTTTTGGAAACTAAAAATATATTTAAATTCAATTAAAAGTATGTTTTATGATTAATTTAGAAGTTTTCAATGAATTTTATTTTCAATAAATAATCTTATAAAACACTTTTTTAGATGATAATATAAATAAATGAAGTATGAAGTAATTTTTATAACGGGAAGACATTTTACTATATCATAAAAAATATTAATTTTCAATGAATAAATATTTTTATTTTAAATTTAAAATTATCATATTTAGAGTATTATTTTGAGAAAATAAATATATTTTTTATTCCTAACATTATAATTAACTTAGGGTTAAGTTTAGAGAATAATATGACAAAGTTAGCTTTTTGGTGAAAAATTAAAATTTACTATTTTATGAGTATTGTGGTTTTATGACATAATTATGATGTTAGAATGATTAAAAAAGTTATGAAACATTTTATTCATTAAAAATTTAATTTAATAATTAGAAAAATTAATTTTAAAAAAAATATTATTTTGAATTTAGAAATTTATACATTACATTTTGGAATAAAAAATTGGATTTTTGAGATAATTTTTTTGGATTCAGTGAGTTAAATATGTATTTGTAAGGTTAATTAAAAATTGGTATGGGTTTAAAAATAAAACAAATCTCATTAAATCATTAATAATCCAAAATTTTTGTTAGAATTGATTTCACCCACAACTGGTTGGACTATATCATAAAATAACCAATATTTTAACCCTTAAAACTATCCCTCCACAAGTATAAATAACCTCCCTTTATCCCATTACTCTCCACTAAAAACCCATTGATCATGAAATTACTATCCCTATACCTCTATAAATACCTCCCATGGTGTTCTTAGGCCTCTAATGACTCTCTCTATATCTCTAAGAAGCATCATATCATGGTAAGAGTTCTCTTCCTCCACCTTTTCAATTCAATTTATTTTTTGTAAAAGCCTTTTTATTCTCAATTTATTATTTTGTAAAGTGTTTATAAACAAACCCATTATTTTTTATATAATTTATTGATAATGATATATTTATTTTCTCTCTAATTAAACCCATTCCATGAAACATTTTGTATACCTTTTATGCTTCTTAATTCATCCCTTGATTTTCTATGCTATATTTTCATGTCATTAATACGCAACACTATTTTAATTAAAGGGTATTCATTTATATGTATCATTAAATTATTGATTGGGGATATCCATGTTTCAAAACCATTCTCCCTACTCATGGGTTAAAAATGATATGTACTTATGATCTTTGATCGACGTGTTAGACACGAATTTAGGCATATGAAGGGTGTGCCCTAAAGGATTTCCATTAAATTGGGTAAAGAAGTAATCTATATAGATGACATGTTTTTGTAAGTATGAATTGGTAATTGTTTATGATACCTTGGTTAAAATACTTAGTAATATGTTTTATGACACCCTAGTGATGAGTCATGAAGATATGTTTATTAATGTATCATGTTTAAGTTATAGCTACATTTCTTTATTATTCATCATGTTATTATGTTCATGTACTTACATTATGAATCAAGTTATTATGTATATGTTCCTATTTTATTTTTTATGTTTCACCTATGATGATATCTTAAAATTTTTATCCTTTTTTGGTCATTATGATCACCCTTTTTATTTCATAAATGTCCCCATGAAATATTATACAATGAGATGTTCTAGGATGGGATAATAAAGATTACTTTCCAGAGAGTTGAAATTTTGTTTATGTTTTATTTTATGTACCATGTATGTATTGTAATATACACATATTTTCCAAGAAACTAAACCTAAAAAGACCCTTTAGATTTATTTATGTAATATTTTTCAAGGAATCATGGTAAATATTATGTAAACAAATGCGAGTCACCATAATATAGCTTTCATATTCGAGGATATTATCCATAGAGAGCCATAATATAGTAAATTTCCTATCATTTGAAGCTTCCAAAGGATGAAAAGGTCCAATAATTTAAGTTTATTTTAAAATGTCATAACATTTCTTACTGAAGTCAATTTTTTTATCTTGATTTGGGTTACCATTCAACCCTTAAAAATGGTTTTCTTGAAGATGAATAAAAATATAATTTGGGAAGTGTCGAGGTAGGTGAGATCATAATAGAATAGTATGTGGTGTATTGGAATACCTTGAGATGCATTGGTGTGATGATAGTTATAACCATACAAGTAGAGTATGTTCCATATTAGCATACCCTATAGGGTATTTTTATGACAATGTATAGTGGGGGTCTTCCATGGAAGGAGGAGGACACGATGCTGATGTCATTTATGCTTACAATATCTTACTATAATGGGAATGTGATATGATTATTATGAAAGTTATGTGGTGGTAGATACGTTATGATAATGGTGTATCCATGGCAGGTGGTATGTTTGTGATATGGTTTATGGTGTGATGCAACATAGATGAAAAAGGGATTTAGATCACAAGTCATTTGGAATTTGGGAATGAGAGGAAAAAGCCAGTGGAGAAGTGGTTATGGTTTACCTATTTGAATTATATTCTTTGATACTATTTTACTATGCTTGGATATGATAATTTGTGAATGGACTTTGGTGAGACTTCGTGGTAGTTGACTTGATAAGTTCTAGTTGGTTTTCCTATTTGTTCACTAAAACATATGTATGCTTCCCCTACATTTCCATGAGAGGTATTGAGTATGATTATACTAAGTATATTTTTTTATGATCACCAATATATATATATATATATATAACTGTTTTTAAGACATCTTGGGTGAGTTTAGAGATTGGGCTGGGCACTACAAGCTTGGATCTTGATGTTGTGGTCAGAGTTACCCCCTAGGAGTTTTACTTGGTATTTTATTTGGAGACTTATATTTTTATGACATATAATAAATTTTGAATGACTATGGTTTTATATTATTTTTATTATGAAATTTATTGGTGGGTTTCATTGTTGCGTTCTTTGGATATATGAGGGTAATACCTCACATTTTCATGTTTCTACCATCTGTGCTTGTCACCAACCTGGGTCCTATTAGAGGTATGTATTGGGGGTCACTCTCATATTCACTATAGGCCCAGGAGGGGTTCTCAATGAATATGGGTCATAATAAAGTTGTATAAGAGATTTTTTTTGAGAATTAGGATGAATAATGGAGTTATCCATAGATGAGGATTTCATGGGTTGATTGGGCCACAATGCCAGTTGAACTTAATCCATGACACAAGAAAGAGAGACCATCCATGAAATTGAATTTAGGGACCCTTTTGTTTTGACTTAAGGACCTTAAGCTCATGGGATTCACTAAGAAAAGTGATTATACTTGAAGGGTAGATACCTAGAATAGGTACATGTATCATGATTTTTTGCGCTTGTATTTGAATTGAGGTGACACTGGGGAAATTAAAATGAATCTAGTTAAATGAATTTGATTAATTTAATTCCATGATATCGAGATTAAGATTTTTATTCCTTGATTGTAGAGATGACTACTTGTTAGTGAGATTTATCAGGATGGCCTGGTTGGCCATAAGAGGGGTGACCCGACCGAGGATGATGATATATGGAGGAAGATTATATGTGAGTTATAACTTTAGGGAATGGAAAAGTATGAGGGGAGTATATTTGATTCGAATATAGAGTAATGGTTTGAGTATTTTGAGATATATTTATGATTTATTAATTCCATGGAATAATATTGAGATCCATTGACTATCAGTCAGATGATGGGAGCAGTGTGGATGTGGTGTGTCCTATATCTCAGCGAGAGAAAAGAGGAAAATGTTTCTTGGGATTAATTCCATAGGAAGTTTCATGTTACATTTTTGTTATCAACGATGTGGGATATGTAGAGGTAGAAGTTACTCTATCTATTGAAAGGGATCTTGGGTGTATGGGAGATTAAGATAAGATTTAATAACCTTCATTGCTTCTCCCCTGATCTTTTTATTTATGAGGATTCAAGATATCAACATTTGGAGGTGGCACCAAACTTGATTTTATGATATGTATTAACCCCATTTATGTTTATTATGTATTAGAGGTGAAAAAAAGGATTAGGTTATTGGGATAATATATACTTATCCATGTTTATATTGAGAGGGGATCCATGAGAGTTCCTCGAGGAGTACAACTATTAGTGGAGGATCTCATGTATCCGGGCCATCGAGGTTTATACTAGAAAGGTGATAACCTAAATATTTTTCTTCTGATTTATCTAGGGATAACAGTTCACATACATCCACTAGGATCTTTATGTATGTGTTTTTTTCTTACATGAGTCATGGTCATTATAATTTTTAGTGTATGACCTTCCTTGGGGATCAACATGGTATAGGTGGTTTTTTCTCATTCCAGGCTCAGAAATTGTTTCTTCAAAGTACATAACCACAAAAAAGATAATAGACCTTCATTCTTCTAAGAGGATATAGATATAGTAGAGGAAAAATCCATGGTTTCCCCTTCCCTCATGGATATATAGTTGAGTATGACCTCAGGGGTGGTCATTATTAGTGAGGTAGAGGATCCCAATGTGGAAAAACTCATGTTATGGAGGTTCTAGCACCAAATGAGATATATATTATTTGAGGTACCACCCATCCATACCCTATATTATTTTATTCTTTATTTGACTGACTGAAAATTAATTTTTTATTCAAAATCACTTTTAAGGATAAAGTGGGAAACCTGATACATGAAAATACCCAGATCAAGACTACAAGGAACTGGCCCTCCCCAGCAATTACATCATTATGTTAAGCATCCACCACACATGACTTCTCAACAAGCTGTCACATGCAGGGTTGCATGGGCCTGGTACTGATGGAAAAACCATACCCTCTCATTCATCCAAATCCGAATGGTCATGCAAAAATGGAAGCTTCCTGCTCCGAAACCTCATCTGGCGCTGCTCCTTATAGAGTTCTGGTTGCATCCACCATCAAAATTCAAAATAAAACAAAATACAAAAAATGAATCAAATACCTCCCATTTCAGAATTCAAAAACTGCCATAGAGTAGAAACAAAAAACCAAATCCAAAAAGTCACCAAAAGGCCAAATAATCGATCATCTCCAATGATTTCCCTGATCTGAACCCTTAAACTCACATCCCAAAGGACCAAAAAGACCACCATGCCGCTCCACCTCAGAGAGAATGGAGGAATCTTGGAACCAGAGAAGAGACCAAGAAACCAGAGGCAGAATGAAACACTGGTGATGAGATGTACCAATTTCTAATCTACTATATAAATCCAACCACCGTATTCCAACAGACATGAACTTTACGAGCTAATTCAGAAGGATAAAAAAATGCAGACAATTGAAAGAAGGAAAACTATCTCAACCAAAACTAGAACGTGAACTCATCAAATCTGAAATCTGAAAGAAAAACTGCCACAGAATACTAGAACAAAAGAGAAACACCAATCCATCCCTATTTCATCACAAAATCGAAACCCTCGCAGTAGAAAAAGCCCCAGACCAGATCCGCAGAAACACAAACCAGATCCATAAAGATAGACCGACCAACCGAAAGGCTGAAAAGGAGATGAGGTTTTGGAGACAACAAACCATCATCTTGAAGACCAGAAGCTGACTGGAAGCACCACCCATGCCACTTTTGAAATTCGGAAACCAAGACGCCACTGCCAAATCCAGAATCGAAGCCGCCGCCGTTGAAAACCAATCCTTGATGCCGCTGCTGAAAGCCAAAATCCATGATGAAAAACCAAAACTACAAACAACTAGAAACAAATATTCCACCGCCACTGAAATCCGATAACCAAGATGTCGCCGCTGAAATCCGGTCTGAGACACCACAAGCTAGAAACTGAGCCGAGAGACACCAAGATGCCACTGAGAGAGGACGTCGCCCAAAGAACCGAGAGAGAGAAAAGCTGCCGAGTGAGACGCGACCGAAGAACAAGCTTCCTTGGAACTTCCACCTCACTGAGATGCCGCTACCTTGGACCTTACAGGCCAAAGACACCACTTCCTTAGACCTTCTACCTCGCCAAGACCCTGCGTCATCCCCATCCACGCCGCCATATGAAAGTGTATGAGAATAAAACCCTAGGTCTCTACCAAGAGCAGAGCTCTTGAGAGATCCCCTCTTTTATTCTTTATTTGATTATATAGCTTCGTACTCTTTTATTTCCCCCACCTTGGTCCATTCCATGGGACTCAAGATGGAGGGACTTCCAGTTCCCCTATTGTTGATTATGCTATTTTGAGGTTAGATGAGTTTTATTGATGTGTTTTAGGGATGTGGGATGATGATGGAGTAGAATTAGTCATATGGGGATTTATTTATGCTTTAAATATAACCATGAAATGTAATTATTAGCATAAAATGGTTGTATTATATACATGTGGTTATTGATTTGTTTTGGTGGAGAGTTTTGTTCCACGAGGATGTGGGTCAAAATATAGTATTCATCGACAATAGAGATCATCCTATTGATCATTGATGTTTAGATTCATTACTGTCTCATCTATAAACCTTATTATTGGACTTAATAGATGTGTTTAAAGTGGAGTTTCCTAGAGTCTTAAAGTATTTACCTGATGTTTTACTAAGGAGGTTATGAACCTACCTCCTTGATGTGATATTTAATTTGGGATAAATTTATATCCTTATAACTATCTGATTTTGATGGATTCTTATCAGATGACACCCTCTAAGTTGCAGGAGTTGAAGATTTAGGCTGATGATTTTATGCGGAAGGGATTTATCTGGCCTAGTATTTCATTGTGGGGTACTGCTATGTTATTATACAAGAAGTTAGATAATAGTCTATGGTTGTACATAGACTACCAGTGATTGAATTAGGCGATGGTCAAAAACTATTACCATATTATGATGATTTATGATTTATTCAACTAGTTAAAAGGATCTAGTTGGTTTTGAAAGATTTATCTACAGTCCGGATGTCACCAAATTAGATTAATGGAGGATGATATCCTAAAAAAAACTTTTTTGGCATTGATATGACACTTGAGTTCGTATTCATTCCATTCAGAGTCATGAATTCCCATGATTATTTCATAGAGCTCATGAAATCCATGTTCCATGAGTCCCTAAATCAGTTTATGGTTGTGTTCATTGATAAAATTCTCATGTACTCAATGTCAGTGGAGGATCATGTTGAGAACCTTAGAGTTGTTTTACAATTCCTTTAACACCATTGAATTTATTGGAATATCTCCAAGTGTAAGTTTTAGATGTAAAAGGAACACCTCCTTAGAAATGTAATGTCTCAATGTGGAGTGTAAGGGGATCATTCAAATATTGAGGCCATTGTTTCTTTTGTGTTTCCAAAGATAGTTTTATAGGTTTTTAGTTTCCATGGTTTTAAGATCCGTTGTGAGAGGTTCTTGTTTGAGTTATCTTAGGTTGTGGACCAATTTATATCCTTTACTAAGAAGAAAAAATATTTATTATAGATTTATTAGTGTTAATAATATTTTGAATACCTAATGGAGAGGTTGATCATTGGTCCCATTATTCATCTTCTAGAGTAGGGAGTGTTTTTTGAGGTGTTCTATGATGCTTACCACATCGATATGGTTGTGTTTTGATAGAGAAGAGGGTAGTGATCTCATACAGGTTGAATTAATTACATCCCCATAAGAATATCAATTCCACCCATGACCTTGATATAGAGGCAATTAATTTTTATTTGAAGCTATGGTGACATTATCTAATTGGTGAACACATTTTGGTATTCATAGACAACAAAAGCCTAAGGTATGTCTTCTACCAATGGGATATGAATCTGAAATAGTAGTGGTGGATAACATTATTAAATGATTAAGACTATGAGATCTTCTAAACCCTAATAAAGGGAAATGTAGTTTCTAATTCATTGAGTAGGAATTCATGAGTAAGTGTTTTTGGGAGCCTAGAGATTCTTGGAGACTGGTGGAGGAGCTTATAGTGATGCATCTTGATACAAAGGAGGCTGGTGGTATAGGTTGACTATTTTAAATAATGGCTCAATCCTACTTGATGCATCTAGTGGAGTCTCAATAGGGATACTCAAAGGTATAATTGATGAAGGTTTTTGTTTTCTATGGTGATTCTACTAAGGGATGGTTAGAGGATGATCAATATCATATGATAATTGAGGGGAGGTTTTTTTCTCAATGGTTATGTGTAAAGATGTTATCCACGAGTTCCATAACTCATTAGTGGAAATTAATATTGGTGTATCCATGATGTATCATGCCCTAAGGTGTTAGATTTTGTGTCGTTGGTTGAAGTGGTTAATAGAAGAGTTTGTGTCATGATGTTTGATATACTAGCAAGTGAAAGCGGAAGATCTGGTTCTAGGTAGTTTGTAATTAGAATTGGGTTTTCTTGAGTATAAATGGTAGGATATATATATATATATATATATATATATATATATATCATCACTTTTTTACCATGATACCAAGGAGGATATGACACTATTTGGGTGATCTTGGATTGATGGATGAATTTAGACCATTTCTAATCCATTAGGGAGTCGGGTGCTGTGTAGGTTCTTTCGAGGAGGTTTTCGGATGAGGTGGTGCAGCTTCACAGGGTACCATAGACCATAATTTAAGATCACGATCCTGATTTTACCTTTCATTTATAAAGAGGATTGTAATATGATTTTGGATCACAATTACATATTAGAACTACTTTCCATCCTCTGATGGATGGAAAAACTGAGAAGACCATCCATACACTGAAGGATATGCTATGGACTTATGTTCTAGATTTTATTAGATATTGGGTGAATTATTTATCCTTAGTTTATTTTTATTACTATAATAGATATAAATACCCAATTGGAAAGGATCCATTTGAGGCATTGTATGAGTGAACTTATCAGTCTACATTGTGCAAGTCTATGGTTGGGGATTTGATAATCCTTGGACCAAATGTGGCATAAAGAATGATTGAGAATATTAAAATGGGTTGGGAGTAGATAAAGTAAACAAAGAACCATCAGAATTTTTATTCAGGAAAAAGTAGTAGACTTACATATTTTGAGGTTTGTAATCATGGGTTCTTAAGGGTTTCCTCTCATCATGGGCAGTAGAGGGTTGGTTGGGTGAGTAATCTCTCCCCCATTTTATCAACCCTTTCTTGTTTTTTTATCATGTTAGTGAGGTGAAATATTATTTAACACTTACCCCATAGGTGAACCAGATCTAGTACATATTTCACATGTCATAATTTCACCATCATATTCATGATGATTTTCTTGTAATTGACTAGGTATAGTTAGATGTTAAATATGATACAACATTAAAGGAATGACCTATAAATATTTAGTACTATCAGTAAAAGGTTTTCCATGGGTGGTATATTCCCTTGGGTTGAGTTTTGTGGAGGCATAGTGGTATGGGAGAGAGTACATGGGAACATGATCTTCTTATGAACACTTAGTATCATGATCTATTTGAATCTTTATTTATGTTGATAATGTAATGTTTTAACTGATGTTGGTTTAATTTAATTGTTTGTTTCCTTTTTTATGTTTTGTTGATGGTGTCATCTAATTTGAGAGGTATCTCCTATAGATTTCTTGGTTGGTAATGTATGTAGATTTTATTTTTTGGGGTTGGTTTTGATTATTGAGGATTATAATCATTTGAGAGGTATCCAATGTAGATATACAGACCATTACAAACTATTACTTTGTGTGTTTTGGGTGTTAGAGATGCTATCAGGAGGTTTGAGGAATCAAATGAGAAGTTATTATGAAATTTCAGTTGAGAGTTGGGTTCACTATGTAGAGGGATGTGTTACATTGTGAGAGTTCAATTGAAAGGTCTAGCTATGGCATGGTGATAGTGGCTATGATATAGGGTCATGAGAGGCTGATTTTTATGGTATTTCCTATTTAAGTGTATTTTTGGAATGGTCTCCTAGCTACAACATGGTCTTTAGAATGGATTGGTTTTTGATTTTCTAAGGGAGACTCTGACTTATAGTTATGGATGTTGTGATGTGTATTTTGGTGGATTGATATCAGAGGTTAGAAAATTCTGAGAGACCCTATGCTATGGTTCTTGTGCCTCACCATGGATGGGTTCTGGAGTATGTATTTTGTGTTATGGAGATAAGTATTATGCCATGATTTTTTCTTAGTTTTATTATATTTGAGTATTGATCATGACATGATTTCCTAGATTCGCTTGACTTAATTCCATTGTGGCACAATCATAACCCTTGGAATGTAGTCTTATTTTTTCCATCATTGGTATAAATTTGGAATAACTTATAGATTTCATTATTTCACTTTCAATTCCATCAAACATTGGGTGGTCCCACTATGATTTTAGGATATCTTTTAGATCCCTTTTTCTTGGATCTTATCCTTGACTATGGGAGGTTGATTTTTAGTGATCCATGAGAGTTCCTTCTATTCTGTTCATGGTTTCTTCTCCAACCCGTGTCTAGGGAAGGCTATAAAATATATATTGGTTGGTTTGGGTAATGTTTAGGTGAGTGAATCAAATTATGATCTTTGTGTTCTGGGGTTCCTTAAGTGATTTCAGTTCTATAATCATCTCTTCTTCATATTTTCCTTACGAAGTGACTTGTGAATATTTAGTTGTGGTAGGGTATTTGAGAACTCTATTATATTTTGTATATAATTTAGAGTATGAATTTTCATTCTTTAGGTGGATATTATGTACTATCCTAATAAATATAATTAATCATACATAAAGAAATTTATAGGAAAGACGTGTTTCACATACATGATCTTGTTTCCATGATATTGATCATGTGATTGATGCATGTTCCATATTATTACTAAATATTAATATTATTGCTGGGAATGATGTTTTTATGTTGTAATTTATCTATCAGGATCACCTTTTATAAAAGGATAAATACTTAAATATGGTAACGAATCAGTTATGTGAAGTTATAAATTGATTGTGGTTGCTCAAGAAATAGACATTAAACAAATTTGAAATCACTCTTAAAGAAATATATGGATATAATTTTATTGATGTAATTAGATGTGATTTCTATTGTTTTTCCTTTAATTTATGTAGCGATTATTGTGGGATGGTTGTGAATTACATGACCTTAGTAGTGGGAGTGAATTGTTTATGGGTATTGGTGTGATTTAGGATAGTGATTGTCATAGTAGATTCCATGGGTGGAATAGTGTTGTATGATTTAGGATATGGATTGTGTAGTGGGGATATGGATTCCATTCCATGATTGGAAAGATGAAATGTGTGGGATTATTTATAGTTTCCCAATAGTAGAAAAATGTAACTAGTGACAATGAATTTGAAATGTGTGTGATTGGGATTGAATAAATCTTATATGTAAATGAAACAATGATTCATGAAATGAATGAGTAGTAACTGAAATTAAATATGGCTAATGACTTGGAATGATTTTCTAGTAAATGTGAAAATAAAAGTATAATAAATGTGATGCATCTTGTAACAATAAATATAGAAATGGGATAAATGATGAGGATTTATGGGTAAAGTTTCATGTTTATAGTGGATGTTTTTATAGAAAGTGGGGATTGTTAGTGGTGTTATTGTTAGCAATGGTGGTGGTATGTAGTGAAGGTTGCGTTGTGATGGTTATATTTTGGGTATGAACATGCTATTTTGGGATTTTATGTATCAATAATATTTTTTTTTATCTTTTGTGATATATTTACATGCCTCACTTGAGTTTTATATCCTCATGAACACCCAAATATTATAGGTTTTATATGTTTCCTCAAGATATAGGTGTAGTATAGGATGTGATGGACCGAGGTAGGAAAAAGTTTACAAGAATTGTATGTTGTGTACTAGGAATACTCTGTTGTATTGGTGTGATGATAGGTATGATCATATGGGTAGGGTTTGTGATGTATTGGAAGACCTTACAAGGCACTGGAATGATTTAATATAATGGGGGTCATGCATGGTAGAAGGAGGGCATGGGTATAATGTCCTTTATGTTCAAAATATCCTACTGTAATTGAAGTGTGATATGTGGATTGAGATATGGTATGTGGTGGTGGATATGTGATGATGTTTATGTCGATGTGACCAGTGGTATGCTTGTGATATGAAATATGGTGTGTTGTGGAAAGACTGTAGAAGGTATTGGGAGAACAAGATTTTAGAAATTGATTCTTGAGATATAAAAATTAGTGTGGAAGTGGTTGTAGGGTTTCTCATTTCATAATATTCTTAAATACTATTTTACTATGATTTTATTTGATAATTGGTGGGAAAGCCTTGGTGAGACTGAGTGACAGTTGACCTGATAAGTGTTTGTTAATTCTGATGTTTGTTCACTATATCATTTTTATACTTCTCCCACATTTTCATGATAGGTATTGAGTGTTATCCCTCTTATTATACGTGTTATTATCACTTATATATATATATATATGTAACCATTTTAAAGTTTCTTGGGTGATTTAATAGATTGGGCTGAGCAGTAATAGCTTGGAGCTTGGTGTTGTGGTCAGAGTTACTATCTAGATGCTTGAATTGGTATTTTATCTGGAGGCTTTTATGTTTATGACATATCATTCATTTTAGATTACTATGTATTTGACTTAATTATTTTATGAAATTTATTGGTGTGTTTCATTATTATGTTCTTGGGATATATAAGGGATATTCCCCCAATTTTCATGATCTATTCCCTTGGGGGTTAAAAAGTTTTATAAAATTTAGATTTGAAGAATCTTGTGAGTTCCCTATAAAAGAAAACTTGGATTCGAAATATGATAATACTTTAAAGAAAAAGAATAAAATAGATGTGAGGAATGTGAGAAAGGAGTCATCAAAGAAAGAATAGGGCAATAACTCTATGGTAATTAAAGGTAATCAAAGTACTGGTCGATCTGTTATATCTGTTAGTAAGCCTTTTCTTAAATAATATTATAATTTTAATACATACCTATTATAAAAATAGGAATAGAAATCAGGTTTTATATTTTTTATTTCTATAAATACGTATATAGCATTGAAGAGGAGAAATTTTTGGTTAAATAAACCACTAAGGAGATAGAAAACCTCTCAACTTTAAAAGTTTTTAACTATTCACATGATAATGAGGTATCTAATATTTATATCTTAGAATGTCTTATAGAATAATCAAGCACCGTTTTGTATGATCACATTTTTAGGATTCATAAGATGAATCAATTATTTCTATAAAGGAAATCCTGTATTGTCACCCTATGGAAATAGTCACTTTCATTTTTGGGTCCTTTTATAAATATATAGGAGGAGATCATCCAACTTGAAGATTAATGTGAGGGTATAAATATTAATTTGTATGAAAAAGTATTGACACATTTAAATCTCTCAAAAAAAGTTGGATCCATAAGTTTCATTAATGTGAAACTTTAATTAAAAATGTTCCATATTTGAAAATGAGTGACTTAACACAATCATGAAGAATAAAGAAGTTAGGAAAGGGATTAAATAAAATTTCCATGCACATGAAGTGTCTATAGTTGGAAGTTAAATTAACAAATCTCATTATGATACAAGATTAATCTTCACAAAAAAATAAGAGAAAATATGTTTCCACACTTAGTTAAAAGGATGGTTTTGGTGTTAAAATACAACCATCTTATGGAAATAAGGGCCTAAAGTCATTATCTGATTAAAATTCACCAGGCTCAAAGAAAACAGTCCAATAGAGTTTAAAAAAATAATATTATTACTAATTATGTTTTTTCAAATAGTGTTTCTTCCAAATTTAAACTTATAAAAATATGGATGAAGGATAATGAGTAAGAACCCACCCCTATATCCGTGGTGGAGGTAATAAAGTATAGAAGAGTTTTTTCTCCTAAAAACTATAACTAAATAATGGAATTAATGAAGAAAACATGGGATGAAATTTTTAGATACTATTATTCACAGAAAAGTATATAGAAGATTAGGAATAATTAATTTATCTATTTTTTTTGAAAGCCTAAATAACTTTTGTGGAAGTTGAAATGAAATTGTTCATAGTGGATAAGAATGTTAGTCCAAAACAAATAATAATATGACTACAAAAATCAAATAATAAAGACCATATAATAATAATTGAGAAAAGAATATTGTTATATTATCCTTGGGTTATAAGAAAAAGAAGAAATTTGTTCAGATAAATCCCTAGATGACTAAGAAGAATGCCACACCTAAAAGAAAGAGCTTTTTATTTTGTGGAAGAAAATGACACACTATGGATCAATATAAACTTGACATGAGAATCAATGTTGATAAAAGAAATCTAGATCTATATAAAGTATAGTCAATCCAAGAGAGACTTGAGTATCATGTATAATTTCCTAAATATCATAACTTAAAGGACTATGAGAATCCATGTGAAATAATCAAGAAGGATGAGTACATTCCCAATGAATGTTTTATAATTTATAAAGGATAATTAAAATCAATAAAAAATAGAAGAGGCACAATTTAGTTCTAGTGATAAATGTAAATAAGTAAATTCACATGAAGAAAAGATCTAATTTCATGAGAGGTTTTCTAAAAATGATGGATAAATACCTCATGAGGAACTGTGTGAGAGGTTCAAGTAAGAAATAAATATCTCCAATAATTTCTTAATCATTATACCTACTCATGAAGAAATATTTAAAAACATAAAACTTACACCCAAAGAATCTTGTTTCTTGTTAGAAAATGTAAAGATGAAGGGTACACACAAATATAATAAGAGGAAAGTGAATAAAAACATGTTTTCAAAAAGAATCATTGACTTGAAAACTAATTGATAAAGAATGAAGAAATATTTTGAATCTAAATTAGAAATGAAAGTATTATTCAGATTGAGAAGAAACTCTCAACCTTTCTACTCTCACTGTTGAGAAAAATATTTCCAACTTATTATCTTATCATTTATGTTGTATTATTATGAATTTTATTCAAGAAATTTAAGGTTATTCTAGTTATCAGGTGAAAAACTAAAGATAAATTTTAGACAACAAAAAATAAGTTAAAAATATTTTGAGTTATCAAAACATTTTGTATCATGAAGAAAATTTGATGAAAATATCCACCTTGACGGAATAAAGATGAAGTTTATCCCTTAAGGTGGAGTATCTAATAAGTTACCTAAATTTAATATTTCATGAAAATATAAAAATGTTGTGTGGTACTTAAAAATATCACATTGAAATGGAAATTATAACTCATTCAGTCATCATTATTTTTGAAAAAATTAAGTTAGATGTCAAGGGGGAAAAGTTGAATTCATTAATGACAGGAAAATTGAAGAAATTTAGAGATGTTATAGGGATGATTTCTAAATATAAAACCTTCTAGTTGTATTTTATTTTTTTAATCTATGTGTTAAGGTTAATGAATGGGTTAATGTTATTAAAATTTCATGTTAATATATTCATCAATTGGAATCAATTGGATTTTCTTAATAAATAGTTGAATAAAACATGGATAAAATTCAATTTGGTATCACATTTTTTTGATTTATGATCATATTTTATTTTTAAATTAACCCATCTAATTTTCTATAACAATATTTGATCACATATACATAAAGTGGAATAATAAATGACACATTTATTTAAGTAAATTTATAATATTCTCTCCCTAGTTCTTGGTATTTATTATCAATAAGGATGAGGGAGAAGAAAATGAAAAAGAGTAATAAAGAGAGAATATATTGGAATTTATTTTCTAGTATTGGTATTGAAAAAAATTACCAAGGGAGGGATTATTGAACCCTATTTGTGTTGTGTTGTATTTGTTATTGATGACTGTTATTAATATTTAAGGAAATGTGCATGATGTCAATATTGGGATAAGTAGAATAGCTTGGATGGAAGTTTCTAAGGAAGTTGGAGTACCAAAGAGTGTTGAGAGAAAAATTGAAGTTCCCAAGATAATATGTCAACATGCACCGAGTTAAGAAGATTGATGAATTTCTTATATCCTAGTATTTGAAAAAGTAACTATGTTGCTGCCATAATTCACATGGAAAATGTGATTTTTAGGGAGATAAGACTATTTGAGATATTCTTGTAGATCCATTCACTTATGGAAGAGCTATTTAAAGAAGCTGGTTGATACCAGATGATAAAAAAGGTAGTATTGAATTATGATAAAGTTCTATCCTTTTATTTATCAATCTTGAAGAATTCCATATCATATGGAAAGTTACTTAAATTATGTTTGATAAAAACTTGAAGTTTTGAAGGTAGTTTAAGAATCATTCAAATAATATAATTAGTATATATACGATGCACATCTTTTGAAATATATTATTTTAATTATGAAGATCATTTAAAGTTATTATAAAGTATTTTAGATAAATTTAAGAATCTTGGATATTAGAAGTTTAAGAAAAAAAGACCAAGTCCTGAAGTTCCTTGTAATCATGATGGTCATCCAAAAGTTCATTCTATGAAAAATGGAAAAGTTTGGATTAATTACCTAAGATATTAATGGTCATTTACCCTTATGATGATATTATTTTTTGAAATGTAATAAAGGGAAGATACACACTAATAATCTTAATGGTTGTTATAAATTTCCTAAGGGTGATCGGGTAATTTCATAAGGGTAACCTGTGATACCTTTCGAATCGTGAATACATATTATTTTGGGTTTTATTTTATTTATTTATTTATTTATTCTTGAATATCTTATTATTTAAAGGGTAAAAATATTGAATTTTTTAGAAATATGTATTGGTTCATGATTATCACATGTTTAGTACTAATAATGTGTCTAACCATGTGAGAGGGTAGTTTGGGGGACAATACAATTTTTTATAGGCTCTAAATGGTTTTACAAAACCATGTGATGGTTTCCCAGAAATTGTTTAGTGTTGTTTTGGGAAGGCAGTGGCTTCCTCATAGTGTCCACAAAGTTTTCCTAACCATGCTACCAAACCATGTTCCCCTATATATCTCATTAAAAGTTTTATTTTACTCATCTTATTTTAAGGAATTTAACACCAAATTATCCTCTCTTCCTACCCATTCATAGGACAGTTTATCCCCTTGTATTGGTGATATTATCCCATTGATTCTTAGTAGATTCCCTTGCTTCCTTTGGTGATTTTTTCTTGAGGTAATAACGATTTCTCTTTGATTTATTCTTCCTCCACCCCCTTTCTTCCTTATTATTTTATTTTCATAGAGTGTTGTAACCCTATCATGTCATAGTATTTATTGGTTATTTAGGTTTATAATATTCTTTAACTCTTGGTTCTTCTGGGTTTTATTAAAGGTGACAAGTTTCAATCTGGTTTCAAGGTTGGTGCCTCTTCTTAGGGTTTCTTTTCCTCAGATCTCCTTTAGTTCAAGACTTCCTTTAGTTTTTATTCATTAAATTGAATTTAAATTGTGTTGATAATGATGTTTTATCTGTATTTAATTTTATTCTTAATGTGTGATGGATGTATAATGGTTTTAAATATATTTTCCAAAGGATTTGGTTTTTGATGCATGCAATATGTTTGAAAAAATGTCTCAAATGATATTTTTGGTTTCAAATGGATTTAAAAAGTGGGTTTTGAAAATATTTTTACTTGTGATTGGTGTTTGATTTACTATGGGAATATGTGGTTGATAGAATTGATATTTATTATGTTTTATGTGGTTAGTAATAAATAGAACATGGGATAACTTGGGTGTGTGGGGGGATTAGACAATTGAATCCTTAATCTAGGTTGCCTTATAGATAGGGAATGTTACCCAAGGGACCGAGGGAGCCCATGAGAGTAATATAGGACCCAAGGAAGATCAAGGGAGATTATTATTTTTTGTATTCACTTAGTTTAATAGTGAACCTTGTATTAAACTAATTCGTGATAGATCCAATTATTTAGAGCCAATAATGGTTATTGCTAGTTCCTATTTGATTTAGATGCCTTTGTGTTTATACTCAAACCACATTATTGGATATATGAGGATGTTTATGCTTATGTATATTCCATGTTTGAGTGAGTTGGACTTATTTAATCCATGTGATTCACTCCCTTTTTATTTAGACTTATGTATACAAACTTTTGAAACATGGTTTGTTTTAAGTGAAACTAAAGTGATTTATAAAGAAATGTTTTCAAATTTAAAATTTTTTAGTTATGGTTTTAAAATTTGATTTATTGGTTTACATAGAGAAAAACTATATGTATATTAATGGTTGAATCCTACTGTGATTTTTCCTTACCCCCTACATATAAATTTGGGTATATGCATACTTGGTTTTGCAGGACAAAGGTAAAGGTAAGGGAATAATGGTGTTTTGTGTATCCTCTTGATTATTAAAATCCTTTGTTGGTTTGGGATGGTGGAGATGATGGTCTCATGGAGTTTAGGTTATGTGGATCATTTTGGTATTTTTTATCATTAGGATTTTATGCATTTTCCTCACCGACCTTGATCCTATTTTAGATCCTTGTTTATGTTGACTTATGGATATTGTATATATGACTTATTAATAAATTGTAATGTGATATTGGTTATGTATATATTTCTAGTTAATTCTATGTATGATATATTTTTATGTTTTTATATTATTGTGACTACTTGTTTTATGGTGTGGGTGTCCAAGTTATGGATGGGGCAAGCTAGATTTCTAGGATGAATATTTTCATTGATTATTTAGGTTCTTAGGGTCAAACTCTCATTATTTAGAATTATATTGATACCATAGTGTTATTTTTCAACTCATGGTGATAGAGAACCTTCTTAGGCCTTGTTGTAAGATGGATTGGGTGATGGGATAGGTCAACCAGAGTTTTTTCATTATAAAATTGTAATATAGAATTCTTGTTATTTGGGGGTTAGTGGTAGTAAAGTGACATGACCATCAGGGATCAAGAGGTGGGTACATAAGAGTTCTTGGACAACTCTCTATCATGAAAACCTTGAATTTCCATTAGTGGATGAGAATTTTTTTCATGAAATTGAGCATGATTTAAATTTATTTTTATGGGATTTGATGTGTTTTGTTATTCTTTATGAGTTTCAGGGTAAGACCTTCGAGTTATTTTTGAGAAATTTTGAGTTTTGGGGTGAATTGGGGAGGGAAACCATATTCAAATGTTTAGGGAACACAATATAGAAAACAATGTGGAAACCATTTATCCTAGTCTGTGATCGCTATAATGTCACTCTACATGGTTGTTTCATTGTTTTCCAAACTATAATTTCAAACCACGAACAGTAGGGAAAAGTTCATTTTTTTATAATTTCACCCTTGTTTTTTTGAATGATTTCTGATGTAAATAGCTGTTATTTCTTGTTTTTTGTAAGGTATTATTATCATTTAATTTATATTTATTGAGGTTTAATTGTGCATTTAATGGATTTTATGTCTTGCGATTTATAGATAATTCTTCATAGAAGGGCCTCCTCTAATATAAGATAGGGAGTTTCAGATCATGGACCATAAGAAAACCCTTAATTTGATCCTTATTTTGTGGAATCAGTGATCTAGTCTCTCTAATACTTGGTCCTAGAGGGTTGAAGAGATCATCCATGGGTGGTAGACCATGCTTAGGAGTTCACCATGAACAATCCACCAGTTTTCCATAGTGACAAAGGTACCTAGAATGATGAGGAGTAAATTTGATGGATCTAGAATATATTCTATATTATGAAGACCCTTGAGACCTCTAAAGTTGGATTTTCCACTTACATTTTAGATGGACCAGGTGAGAAGTGGTGGGAATCCCTAGTGAAAGAAAAGTTTCATAAGGATCTCACTTGGACTAATTTCAAGAAGAAATTAAATAAGCAGTTCTATCCTAAAACATTGAGGGTATATAAGGCCTTTGAATTCATGACCATGGATTAAAGAGATTGTTTAGTGATGGAATACACCAATCAGTTCATCTAGTAAGTTCATTTATCTCCTGAGATCATCATTGATGACTATTGATTGGATTGATGTTTTGAAATGGGTTTTAAGTACAAGAACATGTAAATCATTATTCTCATTTGACTATTAACTTATGCTGAAATGGTTAATAAAATAGTTATGGGTGAGAAATAAAAAGATGGGAAGATGGTTCTTAGTGAGGTTTTTTCTATAGTAGGGTATAATAAGATATCTTGTTCTGGACATAAGTGTCAGTGGGATGAACCTAATCAAAGTGGAGGAAGGGGTACTTGGTGTGGATAGTCTAGACACACTAGAAATGATTGATTAGAGGATTTGAGTATGTTCCACTGGTGTGTGTTTCCAAGTCATCTTTAGTGCTTCAATAGGACTCCTTCAAATGGTATTGGATTTGGTTATTTATTTTAGAAGGGATCATAAGTTTTATTTTCGTCTTCTAAGGGTATAGAATCATGTATTTAGTCTCAAGGGGATTATCATTATATTAATAAGACTCAGGGTGGGACTGAGGTAGGGTGTATTTATATAGTAGATATGTCACATGATTACTTTAATTCCAGGATGACTACCATAAGGGGTATAATGTTTATTGATTATTCCATTGCTTTTGATTTGTTTGACATAGGTGCCTCTCAATCCTTTATCTTGTTAAAGTTTCTTGATTATTTTGGTATGTGAGAAACGTTAATGAAATATATGATGGGTTTATCTAACCCTTTGGAAAGTAATTAAGAGAAATTATTTAAGTTCCCATATTGTTGTGTTTTTGTTTCTGATGTAGTGGTCATGCGCGGATTCTTAGTGACATACCTTGATGTTTTCAATATCATCACGAAAATAGATTAGATGATTAGTTTTAAAGATCAAATTGACTATTATCACCACATGGTCTAGTTACTATCTCTTAACAAGGCAACCCACATATTCCATAAGGAGTGGGATCTGAGGTTAAGGAGGGAAAGTTCCATTGTTCTAGATGTGTGATAGATTTTGTGCAATTTATTTAGGTTGTTCTTTGATACTTTAGAGTAGAGCATAGATGGTCATATTCCATTAGTGGTGGATGGGTACCTTGGGGTATTTTCATATGATTTATTTGGGTTGATTATCTAGAGAGAGGTTGATTTCACTATCAAACTTCTCCTCAGAATGATCCCCATTTATTTACCCTCATACCAGATGGATCCTTCCGAGCTTAGTTATAGGATCTTGAAAGAAATAGATTTATTCATCAAAGTTTGTTACTTTGGGAGTCACAATTTATTTTTGAAAAGAATATATATGATATTATATGAATTTTCTTATATTATCACAGGCTTAATCAAGTGTCCATTATGAATAAATACTCATTTCCTTGAATTGATGATATTTTTGACTAGTTTAAGGGAGCCTGATGGTTTTTGAAAATTAACCTGAGGTTGGGGAATAACTAATTGAGGTTTTGGGAAGATGATTTTCCTAAGAAAACCTTCAAGAAATGATATAGAAAATTTTAGCATTTAGTTATGCTATTTTTCATTACCAACACGCCTATAATCTTTATAAATTTGATGAATTGGAACTTGAATCACTATTTAAACTCCTTGGTTGTATTCATGGATGATATATTGGTATACTCAAAGATAAAGGAGGACCCTAGAAAACATATGGAGTTTGTTTTGGGAACATTGAGAGATAATTTCTTATTTTTAAACTACATAAATGTTACTTTTGGATCTAGGAGTTGAATTTCTTGGGTTGTGTGATTTTTGAGAAAAATTGATTTTGGTAGATAATAAGAAGATACAAGATGTGATGTTTTGGGCTCAATATATGAATTCATTTGAGATTAGGATCTTTTTGGGTTTGTCTGAATATTACATAAATTTTCTTGGGACTTATCTAGGCTATCTTTACCCCTAAAAATATTAAATATAAAAGAGGAAAATTTTGTGTGGAGTGATAGTTTCCAGAGGTATTTTGAAGAGTTGTAGAAATGGTTAAAATAATATATAATTTTAATTGTTCTTAAGATTTTTAAGTATTATTAATTGTATTGTGATGGTTTATATATGGGGTTAGGGAATTTACTAATGCAGGATGATCATTTGGTGGCCAATGAATCTCTTCATCTAAGACCTCATTAATAGAATTACCCCACCCATGATCTAGAGTTAGAAGTTTTGATGTATGTGTTGAAGAATTGGAAAAATTAACTCTTTAATGAGTGGTTTAAATTTTATTAGGATCATAAAGTATTGAAGTAAATCTTCATCCAGAGGTACTTGAACCTCAGGAAGAGACTCTTGATGGAATATATTCAGACCTTTGATTTTGATATAGTATGTACCCTCAGGAAGGGGAGTTTTTTATATTCATTGAGTAAGAAATTAATAATCCATGTAGTGAAATAATCCATGGATGAGTGGATTCTGATGGACTTTTTTACTATTCTATGTTTGGAATTAAGGAGGATGAAGTGTGGGTGTTCTTAACTAGTGTTTAGGTCACACCCTCTCTTGATGATTGGGTTCAGTGTGAGAAGGAATATGAAATTGAATTTTAGTTGATTAGTAAAGTTTTAAATGGTGGAGAGATCTCAAGTGATTGGTCTCTATCTCTCGATGGTACCCTTTTCTTTAGAAAGTATCTATTAGTTACTTTGACCTTAAATAAATAGGTAATACACCTGGGGAATTATTTGAGCTGGTCTATTCACCCTGAGGATACCAAGTTGTTTTATAGTATGAGGACCAAGTATTGGAAGTCTGATATGAGATGTTCAGGTTCTTACCTTCCAATGGGTCAAACCCAATCATTACAGACCATCTGAATTGTTGATTCCTCTTCCCATTCTAGTATGGAAGTGGGATGAGATTTCCATGGAATTTGTGATCTGTCTAACTAAAAATCAGAGTGGGAAGGATTTTATTTGGGTGATTATATATCAGTAGACTAAATCATTCAATTTTATTCCCATTAAAGTGTTGATAAAGGTGTAATGTCTTGAGTAATTATATGTCCAAGAGATTATTAGGATTCATGGAGTTCCCTAGACCATAGTTTCTGATCAAGATTACCGTTTTACTTATCAATTTTTGAAGTGTATCCTGGAATCCCTGGGAACCCAACTAATATTGAGGACAATGTATCACCCACAGATGGATGGTCATACTAAGTAATCTATCCAGATTCTCAAGAATTTTCATTAAGATTTCATTATGAACTTCAGGGGTTTGTTAGAGAGGATCCCATCATTGGTTGAATTTTCATACAATAATATCTACCAATCCTCAACTATTGTTTCAATCCTTGTTTTTCTAGGTTGATTTGGTAGAGCATTACTTATTGGAACTGGGCCTTATCTAAGAGATGAAAAATAAATTTTAGTTGATTCAGAAAATGTTAAATACAAATTTGAGTTTCTAGAAATTTTATTCTAATAATCATGAATTCCCGTTAGAGTTTAAGTTCAGTAGTAAAATGTTTATTTGGGAATCAATTCGACTAGACCATCATCTATTGGGAAAATAGGGGAAATTGGAACTGTATTATATCGAGCCACTTTATATTTTAGATAATCATGGGAAGGTAGCCTATATTTTAAATTTCATACTATAGATGAACTTGATTCATGATGTATTTCATGTGTCTTAATTGAAGTAGTACCATCCAAACCCATCTCATGTGATAGAGGGGGATGTTTTAGAGGTGAATCTTTATAATACCATTATTAAGAAGCATGTTCATATCTTAGACTATCAAAAAAAGGTTCTCAAAGGTAAATTGATCCCATTGGTCCATGTTCTTTGGAAGTGTGATGAAGATATCAATGAGGAATATGATCATGAAGTTGTAGTGAGATAACAATAACCACATCTGTTTTTGAATGTGGATCCTTTAGTATGTTTTTAGATCAGGAAGTGGCATAATGGGTAGAATCATGACACCTTTCAGGTCACTGGTACATATTATTTTGAATTTAATTTATTTTTTTATTTCAATTATATAGAGTTAGAGGTCAAAAATATTGAATTTTGGAGAAATTAGATTAGGTGAATGATTAGTTCATGGTTAGTAATAACTATGTGACTAACTATTCTAGAGGGGGGTTTGGGGGATAATGTGGTTTTCTTACATTCTCCACTTGATTTGGAAAACCATGTGATAGTTTCCAAGATATTTCATGGTATTATTTTGGGAAGGCAATGTATTTTTCATGATTGGAATATAGTTTTCCTAACCACTCATCTAAACCGTGCTCCCATATCCAACTCATTAAAAAGTATGATTTTACTCTTTTCCCCTAAAAACTTTAACCACAATTCACCTTATTTTCCTCCCCATTTTCATGAAATACCTTCCCCTTGGATTGGAGATCTCATCCATTTGATTATTCCCTTGTTTCATTTGGTAGTTTTTATTGAGGTAAGCATGATTTCTTTTTGATTTCTTTTTCCACTAGCCTTCTTCTTCACTATTCATTCATATCTATAAAGTGTTGGAACCTTATCATGACATGGGGACTAAACCTTGGGTTTTGGGTAGATTTTAATGGTATTTATTGATGATTTAGGAAAATTAGAGACTTTTCATCTTGGTTCTTATGGTTTATGTTGAAGGTTATGAGTTTTAATTCAATTTCAAGTTAGGTGTCTCTACGTAGGGGTGATTTTCCATGGATCACATTTAGTTCTTGATTTACATTAGTTTTATTCATTAAATTTATTTTAAATTCTATTAATAATGATGGTTCATCCATGTTTAATTTAATTATTGATGTGTGATGGAAATTTTTTGGGTTTAAATGGATTTTCCAAAGGAGTTGGTTTTTGATTCATACAAGATGTTTGAAAAAAACCACAAAGAGGATTTGTAGTTTCTAATGGATTTAAAAAAGGGTTTTTTTGTAATGGATTTCCATGTGATTTATGTTTGATTCATTATGATCATGTGTGTTTTATGCAATTGGTTTTTATAATGTTTTATGTGGTTAACAATATATGGTACATGTGATACTTTGGGTGTATGGGTGATTTAAGAAATTGAATCACCGGTCTAGGTGGTGTTCTAGATAGGGAATGTACCCTAAGGGATTGAGGGAGATCATGGGAGGAATGTAGGGCCAAGGGAAGACTAAGAGAGATTCCAAACTTATTGTACTCACTTATCTAGTTGGTGAACCTTATATTAGACTAAGACATTCTAGATCCCATTCGTTAGAGACCATGATTCTTGTTTCTAGTAGCTTATTTGGTATGTATACCTTTGTGTTTATTCAAAATACCCATTATTAGATATAAATAATGTTTATTATTATTCTTATTCCATGTTTTTTTGAGTTAGAATTGTCTATTTTATATGGATTCTTTTACTTTTTATTGGTCTTTGTGCATGCATAATTTTGAAACATTGTTTTTTAAGTAAAACGAAAGGAATTAATTAATAAATGTTTTAAAATTTGAAAATATTATAAACATGGTTTTAAAACTATAATTATTGTTTTTAATAGGGAAATACATTTTTTAGATTAATGATGGTACCCCACTATGATTTTTTATCACACCCTACAAATGACTTTGGGCGTACAAAGACTTAGTTTTGCAGGAAACATGTAAAAGTAAGGGAACCATACCATTCTGTTTCTCCTCTTGATTACTATCATCCGTGGTTGGTTTGGGATGATAGATATTATGGTCTCATTGATATTAGATCATGTGAAATATTTTAGTATTTGAATTATTGGGATATTTTATATTTTCCTCACCGAACTTGATTGTGTTTTGGAGACTTTTTTATGTTGAATTATGGATATTATATATATATATTGTTGATAAATTATAACATGATTTTGGTTATTTATATATTTATGGTTATTTCTATATATAATATATTTAAATGTTTTTATATTATCAAGGATGCCTATTTTATTTCATGGAAGTCAAAGTTTTGGACGTGTCATGCAGAATTTATGAGATTAATCCATGCTTTAGTTATTTTAGTTTTTAAGGTGAAACTATTCCCATTTGGTCTTATGTTGATACCCTGGTGCTTGTCATCATCCCATAGTGATCAATAACACACATCAGGCCTTGTGGAAAGTCAGATTGGGTAACAAATCAGGTCAACCCAGGTCAGTTCATTACATAACTAGTGTTGGACTTAAGACATGTTTGAAAATAATTTTTCATGATATATAATTTAGACCAATGGATGGATAAAGTATATAGATTTAATTTATATAGATTTTATAGAAATGGTGGATCATCTACAATAAGAATAGAAGATAAGAAGTTATGTAGATTAGATGCATGCACTGAAAGGTGTTACTGGATGACGATCCATAAGAAGACACTAAATAGAGGAAGTGTAGAAAATTATAATGTTCCATGAGATCTATGAAAGTGTAACTATTCATCAATTAAGATAGTTGAGGTGGTGGAAGTCTTTGGCTGAATAAATGATGATCTATGGATAACGGTCATGGTTAAATCCATCCCGTGAATCTAGAAAGGAATTAACTATTGGAAGCATAGGATATACTCGACTATATTATTAGGGTGAGATATATTGTGATTATAATGGAAACCAATAATCATCCTCTATTTATATTAAATGAAATTAAATAAATATTCTCCTGTAGATTAGGATGCAAGTCTAAACCACAAAAAAACATTATATTTTTCTTTAGATTCTATTTATTTATTTCACTATATTCTAAAGGATCTTATATGTATCTTTTATAAAAGGTTGGTATTGCAATGAAGTGATTTGGTTGTGGTTTTTCTTCCATGTTTATTTTTTTGTAGTGAAGTTTCATCTACTAGTTCTTTTTTTCCACACAGTAAGTTCTATTCAATATCTTATGATGGTTTTATTGAATATTTTTTAGACCCAACAGGTGGTATCATAGATTTATTGGAAAGTTCCAAATGATAAGTGTAACATATTAATTTTTTTTGTATTCCATTTTATAGTTTAAGTGTGTTTTTAGTTTAGAAGCCTTAAGAGATGATTTTGGGAGTTTTTTAGAACCTAGGTTTGGTAGAGATTGTTGGACATATTTACATCATATGTTATATCTTAAGAAGTAAGTCCTCTGCTGTGCACCGACCATAAAAAGTTTTAGGGAATAAAAATATTACGGGATATAAATTCATATTATATTCTATAAAAACCTCTTTTACATTGTAAAATCATCACTTTGTATAAATTTATCATGATGTGACTTTTTTTAGTGTAAACAAATTATGGGATGTTTACACTCTAAGTATCCTATTTATGACATAAATCCTTTTGGACTAGTATATTTTTATCACATTTCATGATTGATGTTTTCTTGCTCATGGTATAACTCTCCTCCCTCAAACCCTAGGTAGTTCTAGATAGATTCTAGGTGTCTCTTCATCTTTATAACCGCTTAGTTTAGTATTCAATATCCAACAAAGTTATATCTATTCTATATAGTGATAAACCTTTCTACTTTATCATTTATCTATTGAAGCTCCAACATTGCCTTGTGTTTATGGATTTACCGACCTTGTGGTGATGTTTGTTTGATAGTTTTTTGATCTATTGTTGGATCTTCTCTTGGAGGATGATTCTCATGTTGTTTTTGGTTTGGAAGGTCTCATTATCAAGGTATATGCGATATAACCTTTCCATTGGCTCTTGTTTTTCATGGAATTCAATTTTTGAGATATGGGAATCATTGTTCGGGCCTACATTGTTTTCTATTCTTTACTTTTAGTGTTGTTGGATCCCGTTGCGGGTAGTGCTCCACTCAAGTTTGAGGAAGTTGGTTTCGCCTCTATTCTATGTTGGATGAAAAGTATTTATATGGTATTATAAATTGTTTTATAAATTATTTAGAATGATGTTTTTTTCTCATAAATGGTTTTTTGGTAAAAGATGTTTTCCCTTGGTTTTGAGTAAAGGAAAAATGGAATTTCCAAAACATTGTAAATGGTTTGGAAAATGGATTTTTAATGCGTATTTTTGTGAAATAAAGGGTTGTGGAATTTTTTATGAAATGTGAAACCCTTTGAAATATCTTGAGAAATGTAGCACATGGGAAGACTTAGGTACTTTGGTAGAAGGTGTAACATAAGTCTATCATCCATTTTATTTCTAGTAGGTTTAATCATGGGGTGTTCCTCCACCCTATATAATTTTTGTTCTATGGGATTTATATTGAAATTGGTTAGGGTGTGGGGGTTCATTCATGAGGTGTTACTCTACTCCTTAGGCTATGTTCTAAGGAATTTGGTGCACTAGTCATTGATTATTCTACAAGTAATATGATATCCCAATATATTGTGATCCTTATACTATTTACCATTTTTATTATCTTGTACTATTTTCAATTTGATATACATACGTTGGATTTTAAAAAATGGTTATTGAAATTTATTCTTCAAAAATGTTTTATCTGACTTGTTTTAGAACCATGGAAAAGAAAATCTGAAATATTTACCATGATTTGATATAAAACCACTTTAATTCTTATCATGGCATGTTTTATTTAACTAGGTGTATATAGAATTGACATGGAACACCTGGGTGGTATCCAACTAAGCCTGATTATCTAACACCCTACACACCCCTTTGATCTAAGTCAGGTAATGATTCTATTTATTTTTGATTATATACTTTTCAACAAAATATGTATACATATACATATTTATAATTATATAAGTTTATGTCTCTCTAATTCAAAGCACATATATGATATATTTTCTTGATTTAAAGGATCTTTTTTTTAAAAAATCTTATCATTGTAAGGGTGTATTCATGTTACTTATAGTTCATGATTTTTTTCCCTATAATGGATTTCATTATTTTCAATTGGTTTTGTGAACTTATACATATATATATATGTGTGTATAATATATATATATATACACACATGTATGATTATATCTTTTAAATACAATTTTCATATGTGATATGTTCTTCTTGATTCAAAGAGATTGTTATTATAAATCCTCTTCATTGTAAGAGTGTATTTCTATGATCATTTCACAATAGATTTTACATATATGTGCATATACACACATATATACACATATATTAGTTATATTTTCTGTATATATTTATATATAAAGGGGTTCTTATGCCTTAAACTGTATTTCTAATTTTATGTTGGAAAAGAAGTCCTCTATTTGAATTCAAACTTAGTTGGAAGGGTTTTAAAATAAATTACATAACCCATGGTATATGTTTATATATATATGGATGATATCATCATTATCATGTTTATAATTTTATTTTTGATTTATTGTCATATTTCTAAAAATGCACATAACATGTTGATGTGTTATTTTAAACTTCACACCTGCATATAGTCATGGCCATGCAATTGTGCACATCATCGACACTTGTTGTATTGTACTAAACACATGCTTTTAATTTTAAGGTATAATTCCAAAAAAATAACAAGTATATGGATATAATTGAATGTATTTTATTTTAAAATCTTACTTTATAATTTTCATAATCAATTATTACGTTCAATTGTGGAAAATGTATTTCGCGGAAAAAGGATTAAATACTTGGATGGTCCATGAAAAGCCTATGTGGTAGATGTTGTAGTTGTAACCAAACTTGAAAGTGATGAAATAGAAGTTCATGTATTGTTATACATATACTTATATATATATATATATATATATAATTATGAATGTTCATTTTAACACAACAGCGTGTTTTAAAAATAGAAATCTCCAATGAAAATATATACATAACTAAAGCAATCTTGAGATGTTTTTAGAAAATCCATCAGTAGATCTTTGTAAATATGGAAGGTCATTGGGGAGTGAACCCATCCTTCGCAAAGTGGGTAGGCCCAGACAGCCTTCAATGATACAAGTGACCTCAAAAATAGTGTTTTTTTAGAAGCTTGCGTCTATATTTCATAAAACACTGGATTATGTTTAAAGCAATTTTGTACATAAGTATTTTCTAAAATGACATTGTATTTTAAGCCGTAAGTAATTTCAAAAAGTATTTTAATTTTTTTTATATATTTCATAAATTATTTTCAAATAATGTTTTAAAAAGGATTTATTGAATGTTTTTAAACTTCTTACTGAGCATTTTTTGTGCTTACCCCTTTGTTTTAAATGATTTTTCACAGGAATAGTATAATTTCCGAAGGTGTTCGCTTCATTTACTGAGTTATCACACATCGTGTTTTTGTTTATTTTATTTTATTTTGTTGCAACTATGATAATTTGTATGGTTGTATCTAATTCTCTAGAACCTAGACCGGTAAAAGGTCCTCATCTATGTAATGTGTAAGGCTGGGTTCTTATAATTGGCATCAGAGGAACGGTCTAGACAACTTAGAGATTAGATGTTATCGATTCTAGAAGTTTAACGGTTCTAGTGTTTTTTTCATAATTCTGATGAAGGAAATTCATGATTCCTTTAATCCGATGGAATGAATTGCGAGGACACAATTTTTTTGAGGGGGGAATAATGCAACACCACATGAAATTTAAATAATAATTTATATTAATTAATTATTTATTTAATGATTGTTTCCATATATCAAGAAAGGTTTTAATGAATGGGTTTACAAAACTCAAATATTATTTGAAAGAAATATTATTTTAGTTTAAAATTTTTTTTAAGTTAAAATATATTCTTTATTTAATGTTTTAATTATATTATTATTATACACATTTTTTTAACATGGTATTAAATAATTTAAAAAAATATTTTTAATATAAATATCATTACTTGGTCTTTTTGTAAAATATAAGAATCAAATAATTAAATTTGTTTGAAACCTAAAATGATTTCATTTTAACACATAAATAATGAAATGTGTTATACAAATTATAATATTACCATTGTTATGAAATAAATATAATTTGTTTCAATATTTTTATGATAATAATAATAATAATAGTAATAATAAATATGTGTGAAACATTGTTTTTAAGAAAATTATTATTTTTAATATATCAAAATATATCGTGTGTTTTTTTATTTATAAATATACATAATCATATTATTACTAAAAACAATATACATATATATTAAAACATTAAAAAAAACAATATATATATATATAATGTTTTTTTAAGAAAATGTGGTGTTTATAAAATAAAAATGGAATAATAGAATAAACAAAAGAATTAAAAAGTCAACAAAATGATGTAACAAATAAATATAAAAAAATTGAAATGATTTGAAAAATAATAATAAATAATATATTATAATGGCAACATGAGAGAGAGGCGTGGGATTAACAACAAAGTCAAAAAGTGGTTTTCTTTATAGTGTAGCAATAATGGGGTGTGGGAAAATTAGATAAAAATAAAATGATATGTTTTTCTTTAGTAAAAAAAAAACGAATTCAAATATATATAAAAATTACATGTTTCAGTTAATATATAAATATATATTAATATAAAACAAAAAAGAATATATATATATATATATTATCTAAACAATTTTATTTAAAAAAATTGATGATATAAATATCTTAAAAAATGGTTTTTGATTTGATTAAAAAAAGTGTGTGGTATGATTTAGTTATAAAAAATGAATTACATATATAGTGTTAAAACAAAATGATAAATATTTGAATAAAAGAGTTATATATTTTTCCAAAAAAACACAATCATTAAATCATGTAATGTAATAAAAAACACAAATTGAAGAAAAAAGGGATAAAAAACTAACGAATAAAAATATAATCACAATAAAAATGTTAGATGAAAATGGTGGGTTGTGTGCGTCAAAATTGGGATCTTCTTTATTGTTTTTTTCCTATCACCTATAATGTAGGATAATGATAATAAGATATAATTGAATAAAAAAAGAAAATGAATAAATGAATATATTTTTTCTCCCCAACTTCCGAAGGAAGATTTGTAATACCTTGTTATATAAACCCACTTTGTACACCTAATACGACCTGAATTTCACACTGCCATGCTTCATCCCTCATGAACCCACAACCCTATTTGATTTAAGTCAGGTAAGGATTCTATTTATTTTTGATTATATACTTTGCAATGAATATGTATACATATACATATATATATAATTATGTAAGTTCATATCTCTCTAATTCAGAACAAATATATGATAGATTTTTTGATTTAAAGGATCTTTTTTTTATAAAATATTATCATTGTAAGGGTGTATTCATGTCACTTGTAGTTAATGATTTTCTTCCTATTAGGGATTTCATTATTTGAAATTGGTTTTGTGAACTTATACATATATATGTGTATAATATATATATACATGTATGATTATATCTTTTAAATACAATTTTTATATGTGATATGTTCTTCTTGATTCAAAGAGATTGTTCTTAGAAACCCTCTTCGTTGTAAGAGTGTATTTATATGATCATTTCACAATAGGTTTTATATATATGTGTATCTACATGCGTACATACACATATATTGGTTATATTTTCTACATATATATATATAAATATATAAAGGGGTTCTTATGCCTTAACCCGTATTTCTAATTTTATGTTAGAAAAGAAGTCCCCTCTTTGAATTAAAACTTATTTGGAAGGGTTTTAAATTAAATTACTTCACCCATGGTATATATTTATATATATATGGATGATATCATTATTATCATGTTTATAATTTTATTGTCGATTTATCGTCATATTTCTAAAAATTCATATAACATGTTGATGTGTTATTTTAAACTTCGCACCTGCATATAGTCATGTCCATGTAATTGTGCACATTATCGACACTCGTTGTATTATAATAAACACATGGTTTTAATTTTAAGGTATAATTCCAAAAAAATAACAAGTACATGGATATCATTGAACTTTTTTTATTTTAAATGCTTCTTTTATAATTTTCATAATCAATTATTAAGATCAATTGTGGAAAATGTATTTCGCATAAAAAGGATTAAATACTTGGATGGTCCATGCAAAGCCTATGTGGTAGATGTTTTGGTTGTAACCAAACTTGAAATTGATTCAATGGAAGTTCATGTATTGATATACATATAATTATATATATATATAAATATAAAATAATGAATGTTCATTTTAAAGCAGCGATGTGTTTTCAAAATAGAAATTTACAATGAAAATATATACATAACTAAAGCAAGATTGAGATGTTTTTAGAAAATCCGTCACTTGATCTTTGTAAATATGGAAGGTCATTGGGGAGGGAACCCATCCTTATCTAAGTGGGTAGGCCCAGACAGACTTCAACAATTCAAGTGACCTCAGAAATAGTGTTTTGTTTTCAAAATCTTGCGTACTATATTTCATAAAACACTGGATTATGTTTAAAGAAATTTTGAACGTAAGTATTTTCTAAAATGGCCTTGTATTTTAAGTCGTAAGTAATTTCAATTAGTATTTTAAAGATTTTATTTTTTATGTATTTCTTAAATTATTTTCAAAGAATGTTTTAAAAAGGATTTATTGAAGGTTTTGAAACTCCTTATTGAGCATTTTTTTTGTGCTCACCCCTTTGTTTTAAATGATTTTTCATAGGAACAATAGAATTTATGAAGGTGTTCAATTTGATTACGGAGTTAGCGTGCACCATGTTTTTGTTCATTTTATTGTATTTTGTTGCAACTCTAATAATTTTTAAGGTTGTATCTAATTTTCCATAACCTAGACATGTAAAAGGTCCTCTGTAATGTAATGTGTAAGGCTGGGTTGTTATAATCGATCTCAAAAGTTCTTATGTAAGAAACCCCCATACTTTAAAGGTAAAATGGCCCACAAGAGGTAGTGTAATGGCCAGACAAGATCGATTAGATCTTTGAATTCTTGGATACACCTAATACCATTATAGTGAAGTGCACAACATTCAGGATCGAGTGTCCCATCAAGAGATGGTGGGATTCTATTACATAGGTAGATATGAACAATGGATTTGGTTGGAAGGGTTTCAAAAACCTCTTTTTTAGAAGTTATTCCTAGAGTCTCTGATGATCGAAACATCTCTAGATTTCCTCTCTTTGTAGAAAGGAGAGTGTTATTTGTAAAAGTACACCAATCAGTTTGTGGAGTTAGTTCTTTTTTCTGTAGAAGTGGTGAATAATGATTAGTTGAAAGCTCAAAAGTATCTGTAGGGTTTGTGATTGGATATTTGATCATAGGTATTTATTTTTCAACGTTATTCATATGTAGAGATAATATACAAATCTATGATGAAAAAAATGATCATGGAAGTCAATATTGGCTATTTTTTTACTTTCCTTATACCTAGTGGTAGATTCAGTGGTGTGAATGGGAAGAATATGAAGTGTTAGGATCATAATAAGATTAATGTAGGTGGTTCTAAGTAGCAATCCTCTTATGTTCCATTAATAGTTTCATGAAGTGTTCCCCTAACTTGCTACCAGTGTGTTAAGGTTGGTCACACTGAAAATTCTTATCCTGCACCTATAAATATGTTCTATGTTTGTGACTACTATGAAAATATATAGAGGTTCATCCTTAATATGACTATGCCTCATTATGGGTTGGGATAATTGGATCCAAATTCCACTACAGTGCAGTCAGAGGATTCAAAGTCTACAGGGCTCTACCATAGGCCTCATGAGTGAAGTACATTCACATAGTGGATTATTCTCCAATGATGGTTGAAATAGATTCGATGAGAGTGAGAGGTACCATATTTGTTTAATCTTATATAGATACTAATTTATTCAAAAAAAGTGACTCCCACATGTTTGTATCTTCCCATTTTACTAAGGTGTTGAAACTTACAAAAAGGCTCATGTTATTTTTCATGGAGTAAGTGACACCTATTGTAAAAAGGAAAGTGAAAGGTATTTGGTTTCCTTCTAATTATATATCATTATCTAACACAAATTTAATCTAAAATTTCCTCATTCTTAATCAATATTTGTTCAGTGTCATCATTAGGATGGTTTGGATTCTTTCTCACCATGATGTGATTGTTTTTTATCATCAACATTTCATGTTCCTTACTACTGATGGGAGATCTTGGGTGTTTTAGATAGAGTGGTATTTGATATATATTCATGCATGAATATCCCTCCCATAGATAAAGGGTTTTTTGTATACTTTTGTGCTTGATCCTGATGTAATTTCTTCTCTTTTTGATCCTCCCACAGTTGTTTGAGACTTTCTTAATGTTTTCCCAGATGAATTATCTAGTTTTCCTCTAGAGAGAGAAGTGGAGTTTATAATTGGTCTAATTCTGGGTATATATCCAATATCAATACCCTCTTATCATATGGAACTGGTAGATATAAATGAGATAAATATCCAGTTGGATGACTTGATGGAGAATGTTTTTATTCACCCTAATGTATCACCTTGGTCAGCCCCAATGCTCTTTTTCATAGAAGACTGATAGTTCACTTCAATTGTGCATGGAATATTGGAATTTGAATTAGGTTAAAATTAAGAATAAGTTCCATTTAACCGATATGAATGATTTTTTTAATCAATTACAGGGGGTAAAGTGGTTTTTGAAGATCAATATTTTGTTTGGTTATCATCGACTTAGATTATGGGAGTCTAATATTCCAAAGACCTCTTTTAGAAGTAGGTATGATGATTATAAATAACTTGCGATGAATTTTGGTCTAACTAATGATCTTAAAGTTTTCATGGATTTGATGAACTGGATATTCCATTAGTATCTTGATAGTTTTTTTGTTATGTTTTTAGATGATATCCTAGTTTATTCAAGATCCGAGTGTGATTGTGAGAACTATTTGAAACTAGTTTTGGAAATTCTGAGGAGACACTAACTTTATAAAAATATTTTAAAATTCAGTTTCGAAATCCAATAATTGAATTTTTCATGATATTTTATTTCTTAACATGGTCTATCAATCCATCTAGGGAAGGTGAAGTCCATATTTTAATGGGAGGATCCACATAATGTTTTTGAGATACAGAGCTTCCTCAGTATCATTAGATACTATCATAACTTTATAAATGATTTCTCAAATTTGGATTCACCTTAACTTCTCTAACTTGGAAAGGGGTGAAATTATCATGGGGTTCAAAATATCAGACTTATTTCGATAATTTGGAATAACCAATGAATTTGGGAACCATTTTGTCTTAACTGAGGCCAGTAAAGGATATGTGGTGTACTGTGATACCTATAGTTTTGGTTTGGGATTTGTGTTAATATAGGATGATCTTGTATGGGTTTATGGATCTCATTAGCTTAGGTGCATGAAAATAATTTACCTACGTAGGATTTGGATATTTTTATGGTTATGAATGTGCTTAAGTGCTGGAAACGTTATCTTTTTTAGGAGAGTTTCATAGTATTTTTTGACCATAATAGTCTAAATTATATCTTCTCTTAGAAAGACTTGAATTTTATACAGATTTAGTGGGTAGAATATCTTCATATGTTTGAATTTGACATTGCCTACACCCTAGTAAAGGGGAATGTCATAACTAACACTCTTAGTAGGAAAGTACCATCATAGATAGTTTTTGAATCAAAGTTAGAGTGGAAACATATAGGGATATTCACTCAGTTGCATCTAGACCCTTATCATGAAGATTTGGATATGTTTATGACTAGTTATCAAATGTCATAATCTCTCCTTGAGTCTATTATATAGATTTAGTTGCAGGATGACGAGTTCAAATGAATTAGAGAAACCCTGTTTGGTGGGGAGACCATTTTTGGTTGGTCTCTCCCTACTGATGGAATTATTCTATTTGAGGATAATTTTTTCATACAAGTTTCTGTGTGGAATTTATATTTGTTTTAATGTCATAGCTATTTTTGGTTCATTTATCTAGAAAATAGAAAGATGTATTATGACATGAGACAATGTTTCTAGTGGTAGGGTATGAAGTGTGACATTGCTGATTTTGTATCCTACTGTTAAACCTACCTACAGATAAAGATAGAGCATCTAAAACCTTCTGGTTTACTACAGACTCTTTCTGTTCCAGTTTGTAAATGGGATGATGTTTCCATGGACTTTGTTTTATGATTTCCACAGGTTTCCCAAGGGAATAATTCTATTTGGGTTGTGTTTGATCGATTGATGAAATCAACCCAATTTATTCTGACTAGGGATACCACTAAAGTTAAATATCCCGATAAGCTACTTGTATAGGATATTGTGAGGTTACATGTGGTTCCATTTACCATTGTTTTAGATAGGGATCCTAGGTTTACCTCCCAAATTTATAAGATTCTACAAGAGATGATGTGGACCCAGGTCAGGTTGGGTAAAAATTACCACCCATATATGAATGGTCAGATGGAGTATTCTATTCATATCCTAGAGGATATGCTCCATGCCTGTGTCTTGGATTTTGGTGGATCATGGGATAAAAATTTAGGACTAGTTGAATTTTTATATAAGAATGGATACAAGTTTTTGATTAGAATATCGCCCTTTGAGTATTTGTATAGAATTCCATGTAGATCACTAATTTATTGGGAAGAGGTGGGAGATGGATCTCTTATGGAATCAAGTCTCATTTATGAGATGTTTTAAAATATTTAGGATATACATCATCCTATTTTTATAGGGAAGATTCAGAAGAAATAGTATTCATATCATCGTCGTTTTTCTTTGGAGTTTTCCATTAGTGATTTAATTGGATTGAAATTATCTCATCGGTTGGATCACCATCATCTTGGGAAATAGGTGAAACTAGATCCAAGATATTATGGACCATTTAAAGTCATTGAGTGTCTTGGATTTTGGTGGATCATGGGATAAAAATTTGGGGCTGGTTAAATTTTCATATAAGAACGGTTACAAGTTTTTAATTATAATATTTCTCTTTGAGTCTTTGTATGGAATTCCATGTAGATAACTAATTTATTATGAAGATGTAGGAGATTCCTCTCTTGTGGAATCAAGTCTCATTTATGAGATGTTGGAAAATATATAGGATATAAATTATCCTCTTTTAGGGAAGAGTTAGAATAAATAGTATGCATATCATCGATGTTGTCCTTTGGAGTTTTCCATTAGTGATTTAGTTTTCTTGAAATTCTCTCATCGGTTGGGTCACCATCATCTCGGGAAATAGGGGAATCTGGATCCAAGATATGATGGACCATTTGAAGTCAGTGAGTGTATTGGGAAGGTTTTTTATTAGTTGGTATTAGTAGCTCAGCTGGTGTATATACATTATGTTACCACATATCACAGCTTAGAAAGTACCATCTTGATCCCTCTAACATTCTGAGTAGGGAAGAGATCGATTTAGAGCCAGATGTTTCATTTGTGGAGAAACTAATGGAGATCATGTATTATCAAGAGAAATTATTACATGGAAATTATATTCCATTGGTTAGATTAGTATGGAAACATATATCATATTCCAATTAGAGTTGGGAGCATGAATCATCAATGAGGGAGTAGTGACCTCACCTCTTTTTGGAGACATATTCTTCTCCATGACTTCTTGGGGATGGAAATTTCTATGGTGGGTATTTTGTAACATCTTGAATTTTTTAAGTATGTTATTTTATAGTTTTAGTATGGAGTTTTTAGGTTTGGAAGGGTTAAGAGATATTTTTGGGAATTTCTATAGAACTTGGTCATGCTAATGCTTGTTGGAAATTTTTACAACATATGTTTTAACTTAAAATTTAAGTAATTTGATGAGAAACAACTATAGAAAAGTTTAGGGAATAAAAATATTATAGGATATAAATTATTATTTTATACAGTAATTTTTTTTACACAGTAAGAACCAATTTTATGCTGTAAAATCATCAATTAGGATAAATTTATTCTAAGGTGACATGTTTTTCAGTATATACATGTTATGGGATGTTTACACCATAAGTAATCTTTTCACAACATAAAACCATTCAGATTAGTAGTTTTTTTTCATGTTTCATTCCTATAATTTTCTATTTTGTAGGACATATATCCTCTCTCAAACCCCAGGTAGTTATAAAGTGATTTTGGATGCCTCTTCACTTCCAGAACGCTTAATTTAGTGTTCAATATCCAGATCGATTACATCAATTCTCTCTAGTGGGAATCCTTTATGATTCTTCATTTCTCTATTGTGACTGAAACATTGAACCATGTTTATGTATTTCTCAACCTCATGGTGAAGTTTGTTTTTGACTCTTTCTAGATGTGTTGTGTGATCTTCTCTTAGAGGCTGATCTTCATGTTGGTTGTGGTGTTGAGGGTGTGTTTATTGAGGTATATGTGATATAACCTCTATAATGAATATTTTTGTCACAGAATGTGATTTTTGAGATATGAGAAACATTTTTAGGGCCTCTCTTATTGTATATTTTTTAGGTCTATAAGGATGAATACCCTGAGAGGGGGGGGGGGGGGTGATTCAGGGTATGAATAATTTAAAATCAAATCCCGTTATGATCTTGTTTCCCTGTTAAGAAAAACACGATTCTCTCTCTTTCCTTTTGCACAATATAAACAGAAAGTAAAGAAAGCACATAACACAACAATTTTTACTTGGTTCACCGCTAAGGGATACATCCAAGGAACATACTCCAATAGGTTCTCGGTCATAGAAAATTCCACTAAACTTCACTAGCTGTGGATTACAAGGTTCAGGCACAGTCACTCTGTCCCAGGCTCACTGCCTTTACAAGGTTTAGGGTCAACTCACTACTTTCCCAAGGGTCACTCCCTATTTTTCTCTCTCTAGATGACTGCCAGTGGAGAGGATCACCTTCTTCCTCTTCCTTTGCTCACTACATTGGAAAGGATCCACTCACAGTTTATAGACCTGTAGGTCTTTTCATTTGCATGAAGGAATGCATCTTTCTCTTTATGTAGATGCTCTGATGAAGCCCAACTTTCACCCGTAGATGAATCTCTCTTTGCACCGAAGGTATCATGCAAACTTCCAGCTTCCACGCAGCCTAAAAATACGGCCGGGGAATCAACCTTACTTAGAGAGCAAGTCTAACTCAGCGCGCAAGTATCGGCGCGCAAGTCACAACTGGTGCGCAAGTCCTTCTTAGACACTTGTGCGACACAAGCTTCTTCAACTCCAAACTTGGGCGACACACTTCCCTTTATGCCCAATCCAATATTGGCACGCAATTACCAACTGGCGCGCAACTTCAAACACCGGCGCGCAACTTCACTTGCGCAACCACACACCACTTGCGCGACCACCACACCTGTGCGACGGGAGCTATGATTTTCCAAAGTGTTGAACTCCATTTAAAAATGAGGAGGGGTGGTCTAGTATTTATAGGCTATTTGAACAGTCTGCACGACGATGCGCAAGTCTCCCCTCAACGCGCAAGTCTTGGTGCACAGGTCTCTTCCCCTGCAAGTCACTTGCGCGACCCACTTCCAAACTTGTGCGAACCTCTTTCCTTGGCAATATTTTGAAGTTCTGATCTTGACAAACAACAGGTGCACAAGTTATCAAGCATCCAAGGCATCGACGCACAAGTCACTTGCGCAAAAACACCAATACCTGCGCGACCCTTATCCCTATGCCATATTTTGATGATCTGATCTTGAAAAACTTATGGCGCGCAAGTTTCCAAGCCTTCAAGTACACGGTTCACAAGTCCCTTTTCCAAAAACCACTTTTCTTCATTTGTCGATTTTCAGGCCCAAAAATTTGGCAAACACTAGAAAACGACACCACCTTGTGTCTGTTCTTTTTGTACCGCCTCCAGATCATCCATTCCTTTGTAGACATTCTTGAATAAAACATGGATCATTGACCACAACTCTTGAACTCGACATTCCACCATGAAATCTCCTTTGTCAAAAAAATTGTATGTCATGGTTTGCTTTGTCAACAATCACAAAACAAATGTACACTTTGTCAACAAACACAATCACCTCAAAAATGATTCAATGATACCTTGAGGGATTTTTCCCAACAATATCCCCCTTTGGGTTTCTTGAAAACTCTTCCATAAATGGATACATTGTTAACTCTTCAGCCACCATTCTCCTATTGCGATTCAGATAGTGATCAAGGATTTACTCAACCCATACTCTAAGCCCACATGAGCAATTCTCAGCATGAGAAACAAGAGTAAATGAAAAGTTCATCGATGAATCACTTCGACTCTGACACCCACTGTTGACCCCAAACTGATACCAATTTTTGGAATACCAATTGTTAGAAATAATCTTACCACATTCCAACACTACCCTTATGCACCACTCTTCTGCTTTTATCACGATCCTTAGCTGTCGTGATATCTAGTCTTTGACCGATCACTTCTAGCATCGTCAGATTTAAAACTCTCCCCCTATCTCATTTCACTCCCCATTTCTCACTGCTCCACCTGTCAGATTCTCCCCATATCAATCATGATTTATTGGATCCCCCTTGGCCAATCACTATTTTCTCACCCTTAGTCAACGAACCCAAAGGTCACTTATTTTCAGTCTGTAACAGAGTAGATAACACATATCAGCACATTAGGGAAAACACATCATACCTTAGGGAGAGGGAGAGGTTCCAAATCCACACTCTTTTAAGTTCGGGGAGCCGACTGAACTCCCAGAGCTAGTCGATGCCTCTCAAAAGCATCCATGGGTAAGGCCTTTGTCAGAATGTCTTCAACCTGTAGCTCTGTAGACACATACTCAAACTTTACGATTCCCTGATCTACCTTCTCCTTGATAAAATGATACTTAATCTAAATGTTCTTTGTCCTAGAATAATGGACGAGATTTTTTCTCAGATTGATAACACTTGAGTTATCACACTGGATTCCGATCGGAGACTTCACTTTAACTCCCATATCTTCAAGCCCATGCTTCGTCCACAATAACTGTGTGCATGCTTGAGTGGCCACAATATACTCATCCTCTGCGGTGCTCAATGAAATGCAATATTACTTCTTTCTCAACCAAGAAATACACAATCCACCAAGATAGAACGCACCTCTTGATGTTGATTTTCTGTCATCTGTTGATCCAGCCCAATCTGCATCTGTGTAACCTAATAACTCGGGCTGAGATTTGTCATTATATGTCAAGATGAAGTCCACTGTGCCCTTAATATACTGAAGTATTATTTTCACTGCAAGAATGTGGATTTCCTTGGGATTACTCTGATATCTCGCTACTTGGCATGTGGCGAAAACAATGTCAGGCCTTGTTGTGGTCAAGTATAGCAAACTTCCAATAATTTGCCTATATTCTGTGATATTACCTGTCTTTCCATCCTCATCTTTTGATAATTTCATCTGGGTAGAAACCAGAGTCTTCATCTCCTTGGAATTATCCATTCCAAACCTTCTTAGAACCTCCTTGTCATATTTGGATTGAGAAATGAAAGTTCCATGACTTCCTTGTGTCACCTGTAAACCAAGTAAAAATGTTAGCTCTCTAATAATTGACATTTCAAACTCATTTTTCATGAATTAGGAGAACTGTCTGCACTGAGCTTCATATGATCCGCCAAATATTATGTCATCGACATAAACCAACAACATAATCCTTTTATTACTGTCATTGCTAAAATAGATATTGTAATCAACTCCCCCACGCTGGAAACCAAGATTCTTCAAGTACTGATCAAGCCTTGAGTACCATGCTCTTAGTGTTTGTTTCAGCCCATACAACGCCTTCTTCAGCCTGTAAACTTTTTTCTCATCCTCATGAATGAGAAAACCATCTGGCTTCTCAATATAAACCTCCTCTTCTAGAACTCCATTCAAGAATGCAGATTTGACATCCATCTAGAACACTTTGATCTTTCATTTCACTGCCATGGACAAAAATAATCTGATTGTCTCTAGCCTTACAACCGGTGCAAATGTCTCATCAATATCTATTCCCTCTATTTGGGAGTATCCCTTGCACACTAGCTGTTCTTTGTTCCGAATCACTATGCCATCTTCATTAATCTTATTGTGATAGAACCATTTAGTCCTGATGACATTTTTATCTGATGGCCTCGAAAAAATCTCCCATGTCTGGTTCTTCTCAATCTGATCAAGCTCTTCATTCATAGCCTGAACCCAGTTTTCATCTTCAGCTACACTAGAAAAACATTTCGGCTCCACCTGAGATAAAAATGATGTTTTCTGTAATGATTTCATTCTTCGAGTCTGAACTGGAGCTGTCTGATCACCAATGATATTTTGCCTATCAATTTCAGCTCTACTTTTTGGCTTCCTTGCAGACACAGACTTGGCACTTTCCTTTTCATCATTAGTATCTTCTTCTGAGTCAGCCTCTGCCACTTCTACTCCCCCTTTTTTTCTTACCTCATCATCACTTTCATCCAGAAACTGTTCACTGGGTCGTTGAGCATTCTGTTCATTTTCAACTATAGTGACATCATTGCTCTCAACAATTTTTCCCAGCCTTTTGTTGAATCATTTATATGATTTTCTTTTCCCTAAGTAGCCATGGAATATCCCCTCATCTCCTCATGACTCAAACTTCCTATGATTTTATTTGTTGATTATGAAACACTTACTCCAAAATATTAGAAATTATTTCAACATTGGATTCTTTACGTACCACATTTCATACAGAGTCTTCCCTTCCTTCGGAAACAATAGAGACCTGTTCAAAATATAGACCGATGAAAAAACTACTTCCTTCCAAAATTTCTCTGGTAGGTCCTTTTCAATAAGCATCGTTCTGGCCATGTTGTTGATGATCCGATTTCTCCTCTCAACCACTCCATTCTGTTGGGGAGTTCTCACTGATGAAACTTGATGCCTTATTCCGTGTTTCATGAGATAATATTCAACTCGACTGTTTGTGAATTCTGTACCGTTATCAGTACGAAACTTCTGAATTTTCTTCCCAAGCATCTTTTCTGATTCCCTCCTATACTTCTTTATGCAACTAAACACCTCTGTCTTATGGGTAATGACAAATACCCAGGCCATTCTTCTATAATCATCAATGAAAAGAACATAGTACCTTTTCCCATTTATAGCTCGTGGTGAGATAGGTCCACATACATCAGCATGCACCAATTCGAGCACTCTAGTTGATTTCTGTTCCTTTGGCCTGTATGTCTTTCTGATGATCTTCCCTTGTTGGCAAACATCACAAGTATGAGTGTGATCACGTGATAGTTTGGGAAGGTCTCTAGTAGCATCAAACTTTACCAGATCTTTCATAGATAGTTGGAATATATGACCAAGTCGCTTATGCCACAGCTGGTTTTCTTCCTCTCTGGATAAAAGGCATGTATCTTCTTCCCCACCTACAAGGTAAAGATTTCCCTTTGTCCTTTTTCCCTGCAGAGAAACTGCTCCATATTTTCCTTTCACAACACACATCTTCTTGGTAAATTGGATAGAGTGCTCAGAGTCATATAGTTGACTGACACTAAGCAAGTTATGACTAAGAACCTCTACTACCAAGACCTCATCACATCTCATTTCTTTTCCCCCAAACTTGGCTTTCCCTGAGCCAACAATCTTCAGGCCTTCATCGTTTCCAAATTTGACAACTCCTTCTTTGTTATATTTTATGCCTGTAACAAGATCCTTATTACCCGTCATGTGAGATGTGCAAAAACTATCAAGGATCCACACACCAGAGTGATCTGATGTTTTAAGGGAAATCTATGCCACCACGGCCTTATCATTTTTCTCCTTCTTGGTCCATACTTTTTCCTTCACACTCAGAATGGATTGAGGCTTCTGTTCTTTCTCAGAGTATGATGGACCAACTTCATCTTATAGAACCGCAAATCTATTCTGCATTTTTAACTCACTTGTTGGTTTATTGATCTGCTTCTTGCGTACGTTTTGATTCTGCTTTGGCACATTTTTATGTATGGTCGAAGTGCAGTACCTAGCCATGTGGCCAAATCCTCCGCACCAAAAACAGTGTCCTTCGAAATATGTTCTAGAAAACCATTCTCTGTTTGGATTCTACCTCTGTTCTTGTTCCCTTCGGTATCTCTTGGTTATGGTGTCACGAACCAACCCCGTTCGACCCTGAACCGGTCACCCGAGCCGGCCCGCGACATGGCCCGAGAGGCGTTCCTGATCCTCCCGGGCTGGCGACAAGCGCCAGGGCATCAAAGAGAGCAAGAGGGAACGATTTCTCCCAGAAAAAAATAAATAGAGCAGCGGAAAGAAAATAGAACAACATAAAGTAAATAAAAAACATGAAAAGAAAGAACGACCAACAACAACAACTAACCTGACCACGACCAAAATTCCTCATGACTTCGAGAGTCTCTCACCATTCCACAACCAAATCTCGCCCACAACGAGAGATCTCAATTCAACCTGCATCAGAAACTAAAAATAGGAAAACACTATAGGCGTGAGTATTAAAACTCAGTAGGTAGGCCCGACAAATTCTATTCCCAATGCACATACCGTTAAATAAAGAATTTATCAATTCCAGGTTTGAACTAAATTATATAAAATATTGGTTTCCACACTCACTTTCATTTTTAAAAAAAGTAACAGTCTATTTCCCTTTTTAATTTAAGAACAAGTTTAGTGTTTGGAAGAAATAGATGCAACACATTTTAAAACACTTTTGAGAACAATTTAGAAATCCAAATTTTAGTTGTTGGTCAAATGGAAAATCACACACAACACACAACACACACTAAGGGCAATGGAAAAAGTGGCACACGGGGCCAGCAACCGAACTAGACCTCTCAATCATCCACCACATACAAATAAACACTAAAAGAAACATGGGTCGAACCTAAGAGATCGTGAACAATCCAGAACATACTATACATCTAACTCATCCTGAAGGCATGCCCTAACTCGATGAAGTCAAAACGCCCATACTACTACCCGGTATAGCCCTGCATGTCCTAACCGAGGGGACCAATCCCCATATTAGTAATAACTCAGTATTCCCCTGCTATGGGGTCACTAGCTAGTGGGTATTCTAAACTAGTGCATCAATCATTCTCAGAAGATTCACTCACTATGCCAGGTTCCCATGTTAATATAAGAAATAAAAAAAGGGGTGCGTCCACAATGTAAATAAATCAGTCACAACGCACAATCATAACATAAAGCTCATGAAATCAACGCACACCAAAGATCACCCCTGAATGAGGTTTTTCAAAACAATTTATTTTATTAAAGTGCCAAACGGGCCTTTACCAATTTTAAAGCAAAACCTCATTTCTCGAGAAAACCCAAAACACTTGTTCAAAAGAAATCACTTATCATTAAAACTAGAAGTACATTTGAAACTCCATGAATTATGTTTAAAGGCCAAACAAGTATTCTTTCAATATTGGGTGTCCGCTCGTCAAGAAAATGTTTCAAGTGTTTGGTATAAAATAAACGTCTCTTTTTAAACCAAAAAATCATTTAGAAATTAATTATCTTATTTTATTTCTCATTCATTAAAATTAATAAAACATCAAGCAATTAACAAATTCTAAATTTAAAGGTGAGTGCAGTGGGGGACCTACCTCGACTCACAGACCAGTCACGACAACGCGACATGCCTCACATGGGTGCGCAAGAACACACAAGCTGACGATCACAGGACTGTGGAAAAACCCTGTCAACACACAACAACCTCAATGATAAATAAAAATACATGAACACAGACCTAAAACAACGCAAACGAACAAACAACACAAAAGAACCACCTCGTTCTATTTTCAAAACACAGTGCACACCATCTGCACTATTTAATAAACCACTTTAAAAAAAATTATAAAGAATTTCTAGAGAGACACTCACAACATCACATAAACAAAACTGATTCAACGAATATTTTTTTTGATCAAATACACACCTACACCCTACTAAAACAGAATACGAACCACACCCATTACTCACCAAGCATGACAAAATAGGAAAACCAATTGACCAAAAAAAATTATCTACAATACCACGTAATTTATTCTAAAATAAATATACTTAAAAATAATAATTAATTAATAATAAATTAATTTAAGACATTCAAGAAATAAATGCTTATAAATTTAAAGAGGCGGTGCTAAGGCATCATACCTCAACTCAAGGCGGAATGAAAACGCACGCCCGAGACAGGTGCACAATTTCGTTCTCACTTCACCCGTGGGCTTCAGAAGCTTAAATAACCCCCCCACCCACACAACCAATATTGAACCCGATAAGGACCAATGAACTACAAAAAAAAGATATAAGGCTCAAAATATATAATGGATCATTTTTTTTGAATGCGTGAAACCAAACCATATGAAGAAAACACTCACATAGAAAGGCGGTTGATAAACCACTATTTTGTTGAATATTTTATTGATAATAAATGATATAATTTCCCCACATTGTGCTAAATATGTTTATTTATAAAATATTTGGGATTTGATCATTCATTTGAAAATTTGGTGAAAATTCTAGTTTTACCCTTTATAGTGCACTGTAGTATTTCAAAGATAAATATTTTTATATTTATTATTGTAATTTGAAAGCTTTAAAAAGTGTTCATAACTTAATTTTCTACAAATTTCATTCAGGACACTAGAGCTAAAGAGTGCATTTGGATGGAGTAAATGGTCAATTAATCCAATGGTGGGTTGGACTCGGCAGAATGGACATGGATTCTGTATTTGGGCCATATATTCTTCATCAGGGCTTGGATTGAGCCCCAATTTTGAGGAAATATCGGGGACATGATTTGACACAAAAAATCCTTCTGGAAGGCCGGTCAATTTGTAAAACCCCGAGCTTCCACGATACGCTTCTCATTCAATAATACAGTAGCGTGTGTTGTACGCAAGTTCGAGTTCTAACACACCGCGACTAATCAAAGTAGCCATTATGAATAGTAATACCCACTTTTTAAAATTATAGAAATTTTATATATCAAAATGGACTTCATTTTTGGATTCGGAATATCGAAATTAGCCTATGTTGAAGTTTTGGTATTTTTTTGAGAACTTCTAATTTTTTATGAATAGTGAAAAATACTTAAAAACAACTTTTTTAATAAAAATAATTTATAGTGATAAATTATACTATTTAGTGGTTTTAAAGCATAATTAGAATATATTTTTACCATTTTATCCAATGGTGGTCATTAGAATTAATTTAACATTGAAATTGGGCATGAACAATTGTCAATCTTTTGATATAAATTGTTTCTTAAAAACACGCTATTTGTTGTGACAGCGAGAATTAATTATAAAATTAATTAATGAAACTTATATGTTTGGAATTTTGTAAAATAGACATCATTTTTGAATCCGGAATATTAATTATAGATTAGGGTGAAATTTTGGCATTGTTCTGAAAAACTTCAATTTTTGATGAATAGTGAAACCACTAAGTGGTAGTTAAATAACTGATTTTTCGTTTAAATGAAATATTACCACTTCTGTGTTTTGATTTTCAATAATCCGATATAAATGGTTGTCATTAAGAAGTAAAATGTGGTTCAATGATATTAAAATAATTTTTGGTGAATAGTAACTTTTAAGTTCTTAATCGCGATTAGAGGTAATTAGTGTAGTTTAAGGTAAAAATAATGTTTTAATAATATAAGATGAGCTTGACACATGTCCTACCCTCATTGGATGTGCCATGGCCGACCAATACAATCCATGGGTCAACTTGGGGACACCATGAAGCCACTTTAGTTGGAAAATGACATAAATACCTTTTATTTAATGTTAAAGTATAAAATGACACAAACATGAAATGTTTTACTAAAACAATTTTTACATGGGGTTATACAAGTCATAGTTTTGACTATAAATAGTCATTGGAAAGATAAAAAGATTTCCTACATCATAGTATTTTTTTTATAATTTTTAGATATTAAATAAATTAAATTATTTATGACATCATTATGATGCAGCGATGACCTCATTATTTAACAGTTTTAATAAAATGAAAAGATAATGTACAATCCAAGGCTTAAACTTTTCCAAAGAATATTGGATGGGTATATTTAGAACCCTTATAACCTTAGACTCTAATTATATAGGTGTGGTACCTTTAGAATCCGAAAATCATTTTATAATAAAGTGACTTTTCTTTACTTTCCATGAGTGCCCCTCCTCTCCACTTATAAAAGGCCCCCACCTCTACCACCGCATTCACACTTTCAAGCCATTTGGCTCGGCCAACCTCTGCCCAAATACTCTCCCAACTTCCCCCTCTTACTCCTAGAAGCCTCCCTTTGGGCAGAACTCTTCCCAAGGAAGCCTTTGGCTCAAATAAAAAAGAGTTACCCGATTTTGAGGTAATGTCTTCTCTAATGTTGTTTTGTTTTATTTTTCTTCTCCAACCCCCTAAACTCTTTTTATTAATTTCTTTTGTAACAAAACCAGTATACTCAATATACTAGGATGTTGTTATAATAAGGATTCAAGCTACACTTACACACACCTATATCTAATGGTTAAAGAACATACGGTTTCTGTGGATGGCGAATTTCTGCCTCGCGAAACGATGATTGTTCAAAACTCATATAAAACCTTCAAAGGTGGCCATTAAGATGTCACTATATTTATATATGATATATAATATGTTTATGTTTTACTTATTCTTCTGTATTTTTCATTTATGGCATACTTTATGATTTCTATTACGGGTAAACGCGATAATTTCATTTTAGGAAGAGCGGACTACCGCCCCCTCAAAGTGATTTGATTCGTTAATACCATATGTGGGATGTATAAAGGATGGAATAAATGGTATTATATGATATATTATACTGGAATTATATTTTACATTTATATAATTATTATTTCATTCCATTAAATACGAAATAGAAATGAAAGTAGCGTTCATGCGTACGTACGGCTTACCGTTTCCATGAACGGTGCATTTTATTTCTTACCTACAAATGTTACGTAATATTATGAATTAATGTATATACTGGATATATATGATATATATGATATCTACATAATGAATATAATTCTGGATATAATGGATATTTCATCACATTAACAACTCGTAATTATAAGAAGTTTATTGTTGACTCAAGTACCAAAGATCGACAAAACGACCGTTATTAACTTAAATAATTACATAATGTTCATAACATTGTAATAAGTAATATAAAAAGGATAATGAAATTGAAAATGGTTCTTAATAAGGTAGATATTAACTCTAGTTTATTATTCAGGAGGTTAAAGAACGGTTGAGTCAAGTCGGACACGAGGTAAGGGAATTTCTTAACCCAACTTCCATTCTTTGGGTTAATCTCCTACTTTAAAATTATGTCATTATATTATTATGTCCTATATTTTATTTTTACTTTCTTTATGTGTACTTATATTTAATACACATAATAGATATATTTTATTTAAAAAGAATGATATTTTTAAGGGACTTCTTCTCAATCTCCATTCATTGAGGCATATTTTGTTTTATACACAACATTATTTTATACGGTGTATAAAACCCTTTGAATTTTACATTTATTCAAAAGGTTTTCTTTTATAAGTATATGATTTATAAATGATTTAAAAAAATATATATTTCTATCAAATATATGAAAATCCAATGCAAATGTATACGTATTTAATGCAAGCTTAAAAATGTTTTCAGAAAACCCGACTCTCGAGCGTGGTATACAGGAAGGGATTGGGTGTGGACCCATCATGGCCTGTAATTAGTCGAGCAGTCTCAGAATTAGTTATTTTGTTTTCAGAAGCTTGCATAATGTTTTTAGAAAAACACTAGAGTATATTTGAGCAATTTTAAACATAAGTATCTTCTAAAAAAATTGCATCAGTAGGTCTCATGAGACAACTAGATGTGGAATTGGACGAGGCCCTTTCCCAATTTGATTTATGGTTTTGGCTGAGGCCTTAATCATTTTAGACGTCTTGGCTGAGGCCTTGAAAAAATGTTTCAGAATGTCTGGCATTATGCATTCCATCATTATGAAAGTGGTTATTGATATTGCATGTGATTATTCGACCAGTAAAATATCCATGTGAATAAGTAAATGGCATTATCTCATTTTACTTGTGCCATATTAGGTTGAAGTTCATGTTTAAAAGTCTTTTGTTTTATTTATGCATTGCCTTAAATTTTTATGTTTATTTATGAAAGCTTCCGCAATATTGTTATCCTTACTGAGCATCTGAGCTCACCCCTTTCAATGTTTTAATATTTTACAGGATGTGAAGAAGTATTTTATGAATGACCTGCAGGGATAGTCAGAAGAGGATAAGAGTGTGGACTATGAAGACTTTGTTATTGTAGTTTTTCACTTTATGATGTAATGTAATACTTATGAATGTATCTAGTGTTTCCAAGGCTACTAAACTAATCGGTATTTCGAGACTTGATCTTTTGTGATCATTCCAATGTTACGAAGTAATGCACCGACTCTAGGTAGCTGGGGTCGGGGCGTTACAGTTGGTATCAGAGGCAGTTTAGTACTAACCTTGGAAGCTAGATTTAGATAAACTCTGATTAGAGAACATAGCCCAAAGATAGACTTTGAGGATTAGTATAGAAGAACTTACTATAATTTTGGTATTCTAGAGATGTTGTGAGTTTTCTGAGCAATACATCCCTGTTTGGATACGAGCAGGTAGAGGCGGCTCTGGCACAGATGTACTTAGGGGTAAAACCCAAAAACACCGCTTTGAGCTAGACTCGAACGGGAACTGGTGCACGACAATGGCCCTTGCTTCACTCTTGGTTACGACACTCCCGGGGGATATGCTTAGGATAATTCTCGTTTTCTTTACAAACCACTATGAAGGGTTATGAGTACATACTTCCTCAAAGAAAACATTTTTATGATTATGGATTATATCCATAAATAGTTCAATTTATGTTAAGTATTTTACAAGTATGGAATTATGTATTTTGATTCATAAACTAATCTAGTTTATGCCATTGTTTAGAAATGGCACCTAGTGGAAGGAATAGAAACCGTATCAATGCACGCACTCCGTGTAGGGATTGCCCTCCTTCTCAAGATAATTATTGTGGATCTAGAGATACAACTGGTGCTTATCAACTTATTACCATACTGGGACAACTCACTCAGGTTATGAATAATAACCTTACTCGTATGGATTACCATGATCCGCAACGTGGAGGATCAATGTTAGACCGCTTCATGAGGAAACAACTGCCAACATTTAATGGGGGTACAAATCCATTAGTAGCTGAGCAATGGATAAATTCCTTAGAGAAAATATTCCACGCCTTGGGGAGTAGCGAAAGGGAGAAGGTTATCATGGCAGTTTACCGCCTCACTGGAGATGCCGATCAGTGGTGGTCGCTGATTCAAAACACAAAGGAAGATGATGACATATCGAATATGAAATGGAGGGAGTTCAAAGAGCTTTTCTTAGAAAAATACTTTCCTCATGACCATCGAGCAGATATGGAAAGACAATTTTTGAGTCTGAGACAAAAGGAGGATGAGAATGTCGCAAAGTATGAGGCCAACTTTACAAGGTTAGTGAGGCATGCTGCAGATTATATACGTTACCCAAGAAGTAAGATTGGTCGTTTCTTTGATGGGTTAAAACCATTTCTCCGTCGAGCATTAGTCTCACAAACCTTCTCATCATACGAAGATATTGTCTCGTGTTCTATCAAGACAGAAAAGGAATTCTCTAAGTCTTATGACAACAAAATAAAGCAAGAGAAGAAGAGAACGGTGGAACAAGAGACAAATAAAGGGAAAAAGGGAAAGAAGGATTTTCCATTATGTGATAATTGTGGGAAGAATCACCCTGGTACTTGCCTAAAAGGAACGAGAGTTTGTTATAAATGTGGAGAAAAAGGTCACCAGGCGCGTGATTGCAGGGGAAAGAAAGAGGCTATCAATGTTGAATGCTACAATTGAAGGGAAATGGGGCATTATGCAAATGAATGTCCTAAGCGTCAGGGAAACTTACCTCAAAAAAGGCCAAGGGATCAAGGACAATCTTATGCTGTGACTACAGTTGAAGCGGAATAATTAATGTATTGATGCTTTTGGACACATGGACTATATTCTGGTTATTAGAATAATGTGATATATATATATATATAAGGATTGTACTGCAGTACATGTTGTTTTCAGTAAGGTTTTAATATGATGAAGGTAATTATATTTTTAGTATGTGACAATAAGAGAAAATTTACTTTGTTTGGGGAATCTGATAAATTGATTTTGGAATTAAGAGTCCTTTTAGAGAAAGTCTGGACAGAGGTATTTTGGATAACTATAAAGGTTGGAGTGGATTAAGTTGATCTTTGGATAGTATTGTTTAAGGTTAAAAAATTTATGAAGATTATTTTTGGAATAATATGATACTATAGTTTTAGGAAAAGGACAACCTGCAGGGTGGGGCATAACCCGTCGCGTCGGACAAAGCTGCAGGAATCGAACCCACAATCATAGTGCGACAGGCCTTTATTTCCTACCACTAGCCTACATGAAGTCCCTGATTATTAAAAAATAATTTTACTAATCTAAATGGTATGTGTTAACATTTGGAACCTTATAAAATTAGGATAAGTATAATATTTTTGAGTTCTATTATCTTTTTGAGTGAAAGATGAGTTGAAGGTTGAAACTCTAATTGTCAAGCATAAATATATATATACCTATCTCTTATTCAATGAATAAATTAATTCTAAAACTTTATTAAAGGGATATTAAAACAAAAAAATGTGTTATCCTAATACCTTATGTCTTGTTGAACTGATGATATTTTAAATCTACATAGATTGAAGGCTTTGAGGCCCTCAATTTGACAGTTGATTGTGATTGATGACCTCAATCACTACCTACAAATATTTATGTTTTTCCTCCAATTATATGTCTCTAATTTCCACCAATGTTCTCCTAATCGAGATCATAATTGGGTGGTGACTTTTTCATTTCCCTTTCCCTCTTATTAAGGCTAAATTTTATTAACCTTATTTCCGATGTGGGTTTCCCACAAAGGTATTTTCTATTTTCAACCTTTTATTTTAAAAGAAAAATTTCAAATTGCGAGGATGAAATTTATTGAAGGAGGGGAGAATGTAACACCCCGAGCTTCCACGATACGCTTCTCATTCAACAATACAGTAGCATGTGTTGTACGCAAGTTCGAGTTCTAGCACACCGCTACTAATCAAAGTAGCCATTATGAATAGTAATACCCACTTTTTAAAATTATAGAAATTTTATATTTCAAAATGGACTTCATTTTTGGATTCGGAATATCTAAATTATCCTATGTTGAATTTTTGGTATTTTTCTGAGAACTTCTAATTTTTTATGAATAGTGAAAAATACTTAAAAACAACTTTTTTAATCAAAATAATTTATAGTGATAAATTATACTATTTAGTGGTTTTAAAGTATAATTAGAATATATTTTTACCATTTTATCCAATGGTGGTCATTAGAATTAATTTAACATTGAAATTGGGCATGAACAATTGTCAATCTTTTGATATAAATTGTTTCTTAAAAACACGCTATTTGTTGTGACAGCAGGAATTAATTATAAAATTAATTAATGCAACTTATATGTTTGGAATTTTGTAAAATAGAAATCATTTTTGAATTCGGAATATCAATTATAGCTTAGGGTGAAATTTTGGCATTGTTCTGAAAAACTTCAATTTTTGATGAATAGTGAAACCACTAAGTGGTAGTTAAATACCTGATTTTTCATTTAAATGAAATATTACCACTTCTGTGTTTTGATTTTCAAAAACCCGACATACATGGTTGTCATTAAGAAGTAAAATTTTGTTCAATGAGATTAAAATAATTTTTGGTGAATAGTAACTTTTAAGTTCTTAATCGCGATTAGAGGTAATTAGTGTAGTTTAAGGTAAAAATAATGTTTTAATAATATGAGATGAGCTTGAAACATGTCCTACCCTCATTGGATGTGCCATGGCCGACCAAGACAATCCATGGGTCAACTTGGGGACCCCCTGGATCCACTTTAGTTGGAAAATGACATAAATACCTTTTATTTAATGTTAAAGTATAAAATGACACAAACATGAAATGTTTTACTAAAACAATTTTTACATGGGGTTATACAAGTCATATTTTTGACTATAAATAGTAATTGGAAATCTAAAAATATTTCCTACATCATAGTATTTTTTTTTAATAATTTTTAGACATTAAATAAATTAAATTATTTATGACATCATTATGATGCAGCGATGACCTCATTATTTAACGATTTTAATAAAATGAAAAGATAATGTACAATACAAGGATTAAACTTGTCCAAAGACTATTGGATGGGTATATTTAGAATCCTTATCACCTTATCCTTGAATTATATAGGTATGGGACCTTTAGAATCCGAAAATCATTTTATAATAAAGTGACTTTTCTTTACTTTCCAAGAGTTCCCCTCCTCTCCACTTATAAAAGTCCCCCACCTCTACCACCTCATTCACACATTCAAGCCATTTGGCTCGGCCAACCTCTGCCCAAATACTCTCCCAACTTCCCCCTCTTACTCCTAGAAGCCTCAATTTGGGAATAACTCTTCCCAAGGAATCCTTTGGCTCAAATCAAAAAGAGTTACCCGATTTTGAGGTAATGTCTTCTCTAATGTTGTTTTGTTTTATTTTTCTTCTCCAACCCCCTAAACTCTTTTTATTCATTTCTTTTTTAACAACACCAGTATCCTAAATATACTAGGATGTTTTTATAAGAAGGATTTGAGCTACACTTACACACACCTACATCTAATGGTTAAAGAACATACAGTTTCTGTGGATGGCGAATTTCTGCCTCACGAAACGATGATTGTTCAACACTCATATAAAACCTTCAAAGGTGGCCATTAAGATGTCAATATATTTATATATGATATATAATATGTTTATTTTTTACTTATGCTTCTTTATTTCTTATTTATGGCATACTTTATGATTTCCATTACGGGTAAACGCGATAATTTCATTTTAGGAAGAGCGGACTACCGCCCCCTCAAAGTGATTTGATTCGTTAATACCATATGTGGAATGTATAAAGGATGGAGTAAATGGTATTATATGATATATTATACTGGAATTATATTGTACATTTATATAATTATTATTTCATTCCATTAAATACGAAATAGAAATGAAAGTAGCATTCATGTGTACGTACGGCTTACCGTCTCCATGAACGGTGCATTTCATTTCTTACCTCCAAATGTTACGTAATATTATGAATGAATGTATATACGGGATATATATGATATATATGATATCTACATAATGAATATAATTCTGGATATAATGGATATTTCATCACAGTAACAACTCGTAATTATAAGAAGTTTATTGTTGACTCAAGTACCAAAGATCGACAAAACGACCATTATTAACTTAAATAATTACATAATGTTCATAACATTGTAATAAGTGATATAAAAAGGATAATGAAATTGAAAATGGTTCTTAATAAGGTAGATATTAACTCTAGTTTATTATTCAGGAGGTTAAAGAACGGTTGAGTCAAGTCGGACACGAGGTAAGGGAATTTCTTAACCCAACTTCAATTCTTTGGGTTAATCTCCTACTTTAAAATTATGTCATTATATTATTATGTCCTATATTTTATTTGTACTTTCTTTATGTGTACTTATATTGAATACACATAATAGAACTATTTTATTTAAAAATAATGATATTTGTAAGGGACTTCATCTCAATCTCCATTCATTGAGGCATATTTTGTTTTATACACAACTTTATTTTATACGGTGTATAAACCCCTTTGACTTTTACATTTATTCAAAAGGTTTTCTTTTATAAGTATATGATTTCTAAATGATTTCAAAAAAGATATATTTCTCTCAAATATTTGAAAATCCAGTGCAAATGTATACGTATTTAACGCAAGCTTAAAAATGTTTTCAGAAAACCCGACTCTCGAGCGTGGTAGACAGGAAGGGATTGGGCGTGGACCCATCATGGCCTGTAATTAGTCGAGCAGTCTCAGAATTAGTTATTTTTTTTTCAGAAGCTTGCATAATGTTTTTAAAAAAACACTGGAGTATATTTAAGCAATTTTAAATATAAGTATCTTCTAAAAAAATTGCATCGGTAGGTCTCATGAGACAACTAGACGTGGAATTGGCCGAGGCCCTTTCCCAATTTGATTTATGGTTTTGGCCGAGGCCTTAATCATTTTAGACGTCTTGGCCAAGGCCTTGACAAAATGTTTTAGAATGTCTGGCATTATGCATTACATCATTATGAAAGTGGTTATTGATATTGCATGTGATTATTCGACCAGTAGAATATCCATGTGAATAAGTAAATGACATTATCTCATTTTACTTTTGCCATATTATGTTGAAGTTCATGTTTGAAAGGCTTTTGTTTTATTTATGCATTGCCTTAAATTTTTATGTTTATTTATGAATGCTTCCGCAATATTGTTATCTTTACTGAGCATCTGAGCTCACCCCTTTCAATGTTTTAATATTTTCAAGGATGTGAAGAAGTATTTTATGAATGACCTGCAGGGATAGTCAGAAGAGGATAAGAGTGTGGACTATGAAGACTTTGTTATTGTAGTTTTTCACTTTATGATGTAATGTAAGACTTGTGAATGTATCTAGTGTTTCCAAGGCTACTAAACTAATCGTTATTTCAAGACTTGATCTTTTGTGATCATGCCAATGTTACTAAGTAATGCACCGACTCTGGGTAGCTGGGGTCAGGGAGTTACACAATTCACGCGTTTAGGAGGTCAAATGGGCGGTGCAATTTGGAATAAAATATTTGGCCGAATTTCCACATTCACACTTGAAACCACTTGTAACCTCTCCTCCCCTACCCTCTATAAATTGGAGTTTTTCTCATTTGGAGGGGTTGTGACGTGCTTTGGGAAGTTTAGGGTAGAGGAGAAGTGAATCCAATTCAATTCTCCAACAATTTCAATAAGGGTAGCTCTTGAAGCAAGGATCCCTTCGACGAAGCCTTATTCTTCTCCTTCATGTTGTAATGATTTTGTTTGTGTAATAAACTTCTTTGTTCTTATTTTATTTATTCTCTTTTCTTCTATTTTGATTAAATTTATTCTTCTCTTAATCTCCCTCTTTGGGCTGAAATTTTTGAGTAGAAGCGTTATTGGGTTATACCCATTATAAACCTTTGCACATGCAGAACGCTTCTACAATGATTACGCCACCCATAGAAGAGTAGTCTTTTAGTAATCGATCTATCTTCTACCCTATTCATTTAATTATTTTGAATCAATGAGATACTGTAATTTACATAATATGATTCATGAATTGTGTTTTTAAATTACAAGAAACTAATCAAGCAATTGAACATTTAATACAAAACACGCGAGGTCGAGATTTTGTGTAAATTGTGAGAGTGCGATCTTAATCGGTAATACAAGACCACACGAGATAAATTTGTAGAGTTCAAATATAATCCCTAAACACAATTTATCCTCATTTCCAGAATGGATATGTGCTCTAATTAACCACTTAACATAAGCTATCCTTAGAACAACAATCAAAGCAGGGTGCTGCGATTGCGTGTTCCGAAGCTAGCCTAGGTTTAAGTAATTTCATCTTTGTGGTTAAGTTAACTCTAATAGGGTTTGAGGGATAACAAATTAGGGGATCATAATTAAGTGGATATTTATTTAAATTATAATGATTAATAAGTGAATGAAGAGGTATAGTTAGATCGATTACGCCTTTTAAAATATATTTCTAAAAAAACATCTTCTTGTTGTGTCATTTTAATCGAAATTCATTTCAAAACTAAAAACTAAAAAATATAAAATCTTCTTCCAGAAAACATCTTCTAGATTAATAAACTATAAAAAAACCCCAACCCTTTAAAGTAGTGTTTTTATTTTATTCTCTTTTATTTTATTTTTGGAATACCTTTAATAAGTTGTTAAATTCACTTCCTCCTTTGAGAGACGACCTTGGTCAGCCACTCTGGTGCACCTAAGTACCCCAAAATCACATTAATCATTTGAGGGCACCCACGACAATGCTCTATCAAATTGGCGCTATTGCCGGGGAGGAAAGTAATTATTTCAAACAATTAGAGGTATTTATTTTATTTTACATTTTATTCTATTCCTCTCTTCTTTCTTCCTTCTTTACCCAATCTGATTTTTCTTCTTCTTCTTTTATTTTCTTCTACTTCTTTTTGGACCATCAAATCTCATTTTTATTTTACTATGGTCCACTTTCTTTCTTTTAATTTTTATTTTATTTATGACACGAACTAATCCCAAATATCTCTTATATCTTGACCCTGATATTGAACGCAACCTTAGGGCACGAATCAGAAATTCTCAGTCTACGGGAAGTTTCAATATTCAACCAGTTGGTGAATTCCTCTCTTCTGGAAACATTGAAATTGGAAGCAATTCAAATTAAAACATAAAAGAGGAATCAATGGCTGGAAATAATGGGAATAAACTTAATATAACCATTCGAGAATTGGCTACACCTGATATTAACTATCAACTGAATTGTATTGCATACCCGAATCTCGAATCAGACTTTGAATTGAAATATGGATTAATTCACCTTCTTCCAAAGTTTCATGGATTATCTGGTGAGGATACCAACAAAAAACTTAAGGAATTTAATGTGGTTTGCTCAACTTTAAAACCAATAAATGTTTCTGAAGATCAAATTAAATTAATAGCATTGCCATTCTCAGTTGATGGAGCTGCAAAAGATTGGATGTATTATTTGGAACCTAAAGATGTAACATGTTGGAATGATTTGAAACGTCTTTTCTTGAAAATATTTTTTCCAGCATCAACGACAACATCCATTCGAAAGGAGATATCGGGGATCAAGCAAGCACAAGGGGAGTCAATGTATGAGTATTGGGAGCGATTCAAGAAGTTGTGTGGAAGCTGTCCACATCACCAAATCAGTGAGCAATTACTCATTCAGTACTTTTATGAAGGACTCACACCTATGGAGAGAATCATGGTGGATGTTGCAGCTGGAGGAGCATTGGTGGACAAGGCACCAGTAGCTGCACGAGCATTGATCGACAAAATGGCCCAAAACTCCCAACAATTTGGCAATAGAGGTACACCACATGTCAGGGGAGTACATCAGGTAAATACTTCTTCTCTGGAGAGTCATTTGATTGATACCAAGTTAGAAGAATTGACAACTATGGTGAGGAAAATTGTTTTGTCACAAAAGACATCTCTACCCCCTCCTTCAAGGCCTTGTGGCATTTGCACTGAGACAAGCCACCAACTAACTATTGCCCACAACTACAAGAGAAAGAGGATTGCGCAGCAGTATTCCCAGGAAGACCATTTCAACAGCAGCAACAACCATACCCCCAAAAGAAGTTTGATTCATTTGCTCCAACATACAACCAAGGGTGGAAAGATCAACGGACATGAGGTATGGATTTGGACAACAACAAAGGCGCCCTTTTCAACCAAACTTCCAGCAGCCTCCACCTTACCAATAGGGTTTCCAACAACCCCAAAGGAGATTTGAAGCTCAAACATCAACAAGTTAGCAAAAATGGAATCCTCCACCAAAGGTAGATTCTAATACTGATGATCTTTTAAAGAAAATTTTTCTTAATCAACAGAATGAGCTGAAGAGTCAAAGTTCGGAGCTAAGGGAGTTGAAGACTCAAATGACCCAGATTTCCACCGCCCTCCATGAACTTGTGAGTAAGAATTTTGGAAATCTACCTTCCCAACCCACTCCAAATCCAAAGGAGAATGTCAGTTCCATCACATTGAGAAGTGGGAAGCAAATGAACAATACATCTATACCTACCATTCCACCGGGATTCACCTCAACTCCGGAGAAGCCGCATTCCAAACCAACTGATGCGAAATCCAAGGAGAAAGATAAAGGTAAGAAAAATATTGATGATGTTCCTTCTAAACCCCTTCCTTTTCCCAATAGGGTTGTTCGAACCAAGAAGATGGCTGACGAAGCAATGAAAAAGGAGGTTTTGGATACATTCAAGTGTGTGGAGATCAACATTCCTCTACTTGAAGTCATTAAGAAAATTCCAAGGTATGAAAAATTCTTAAAAGAACATTGTACCAATCATAGAGTGCTCAAGGGAAATGAGAGGATCAACCTTGTAAGGAATGTATCATCACTCATTACACCAACTCTAGCAATTCCAACAAAGTGCAAGGATCCCGGGACATTCACCATCCCATGTACCATAGGGGAGTTGCACTTCTCTGATGCTCTTTGTGATTTGGGAGCTTCAATAAATGTGATGCCTCACTCTGTATTCTCTTCTTTACAGGTTGGTGAGTTTAAGCTGAAAAGAGTAGTGGTGCAGTTGGCGAATAGAGCTACGGCATATCCAGCGGGAGTTCTTGAGGATGTACTTGTCTGAGTAAGAGACATGATCTTTCCAGAGGATTTCTATGTTCTTAACATGGAGGATGATCAGGTAAGTTCTAATGCCCACATTATTTTAGGTAGGCCCTTCCTCAAAACTGCAAAAACTATCATAAATGTCAATGAGGGTACACTTTCCATGGAATTTGGGGATGAAGTTGTGATATTTAATGTTATGGATTACATGAAGTACCCCTCTGAGGACCATTCTACTTTTGTTATCTCCCATTTTGAACCACCAAGTGAAAACTCCATTGATTTTGATTGTCCTATGATTAGGGAGATTATGAGTATTGGTTCAGGTTTAATGTCTAAGAGAACTTCCACACCTGTTTCTAATGAGCAAGACTCTCTAAGATTTGATTTTGAAATGGATTCATATTCTGATCTTGATCATGTGAACTCTGATTATGACATGGATATAGAGTATTCTGATGGATTTGATGCTTTATTATCTGATTTTGATGATGTATATTCTGATACCGATGCTCTTTGTGCTCATATTTTGGTTCCTTCAATGTCTCCATCCATACTACACCCTCCTTCATTAGATCTCAATCCATTGCCACCAAATCTGAAATACTCATACTTGTTGAGTGGTGAGAGATTACCTGTTATCATTGCTAACAATCTCCCTTTTGAACATGAAGAAAATCTTTTGAATATTTTGAGGGAGAACATCAGGGCGATTGGGTGGACCTTGGCTGACATATCAGGTATTAGCCCCTCCATTTGCATGCATAGGATTCTCTTGGAGGATGGGGCTAAACCGGTGAGACAACCACAAAGGAGACTCAATCCCACCCTCCTGGAAGTTGTTAAAAAAGAAGTTGAGAAATTGCTTGAGGAAGGTATAATCTTTCCCATTTCAGATTCTTAGTGGGTAAGTCCAATTCAGGTTGTGCCTAAGAAAATTGGTTTTACTGTTGTTAAAAATGAGAAAGATGAGTTAGTTCCAATGAGGGTGCAAAATAGTTGGAGTGTGTGTATTGATTATAGGAAACTAAATCAGACCCCCTGCAAGGACCATTTCCCCCTCCCATTTATTGATCAAATGCTCGAGAGACTAGATGGGAAAACACACTATTGTTTCTTGGATGGATTTTCTGGATATTTTCAGGTTCCTATAGCTCCAGAGGATCAGGAGAAGACTACATTCACCTGTCCCTTTGGCACATTTTCCAACCAGAGGATTCCATTTGGACTTTGCAACGCCCCATGTACCTTCCAGAGATGTATGGTGAGTATTTTTTCTGATTTTATTGAGACCTACATGGAGGTATTTATGGATGATTTTACAGTGTATGGGTCTTCATTTGATGAATGTCTATGTAGTTTGGGAAAGGTGTTGAATCGTTTTATTGAGAAGAATCTGGTCCTGAACTTTGAAAAGTGTCATTTTATGGTAGAACATGGCATTGTCTTAGGGCATGTAGTGTCAAAACATGGGATAGAGGTTGATAGATCTAAGGTAGACATTATTTCATCCTTAACCTATCCTTCATGTGTGCGTGATGTTAGATCTTTCCTAGGGCATGCAAGATTTTATCGGCGCTTCATCAAAGATTTTAGTAAGATCGCTCTTCCTATGTCACGATTACTTCAAAAAGATTCTGATTTTGTGTTTGATGATTCTTGTAGGACTTCCTTTGATGAGATAAAGAAGTGTCTGACTACTCCACCTATCATACAACCCCCACAGTGGGAGATTCTTTTTGAGCTTATGTGTGATGCCTCCAACTTCGCGGATGGAGCTGTCTTATCTCAGAGGGTGGAAGGACGTTCACATGTGATCGCCTATGCATCAAGGACACTAGATTCAGCACAATCAAATTACACAACCACCGAAAAGGAGTTTCTTTCTATCATATTTTCTTTAGATTAATTCCGCTCATATTTATTGGGCTCTAAAGTAGTTGTTTTTTCTGACCATGCAGCTTTGAGGTACCTCCTAAAGAAGCTAGATGCAAAGCCACAACTTATCTGTTGGATGCTCCTTCTTCAGGAATTTGATATTGAGATAAAGGAAAAGAAGGGATCGGAGAATTTGGTGGCAGACCACATGAGTAGGCTTACTCACACACTAGAGGATGACACCTTGGATCAGGTACCACTTCGGGACACTTTCCTCGACGAGTATCTCTATACCATCTCAGGTACACATCCTTGGTATGCTGATTTAGTTAATTACATTGTTTCCTCTGAAATCCCAGAAAATTTGAAGAAGAATCAAGTCCAAAAATTAAAAAGTGAGTCTAGGTATTATGTGTGGGATGATCCTTACCTCTGGCGCATGTGTAGCGACCAAGTCATTAGGAGGTGTGTTCCCGATCATGAGTTTGAGTCTATTTTTCATTTCTGTCATACACTTGCTTGTGGTGGAAACTTTGGACCCCAACAGACAGCTAGGAAGGTTTTGGACTCTGGATTATATTGTCCTAGCTTGTTCCATGATGCCCATGCATTTTGTAATTCATGCTCTCGTTGCCAACACACTGGGAATATTTCGAGGAGACATGAGATGCCCCAAAAACCGATACTATTCTGTGAGATTTTTGATGTAGGGGGCATTGATTTTATGGTTCCTTTTCCTAGTTCATTTGGATTTTTGTATATTTCGGTTGCTATTTATTATGTGAGTAAATGGGTGGAGGCCAAGGCCACCAGGACTGACGATTCTCATGTTGTTGTGGACTTTGTCAAAGCACAGATTTTTTGCAGGTTTGGAGTACCAAAGGCCATCATCAGTGACCAAGGGACACACTTTTTCAATAGGAATTTTTCTTCCCACCTTCAGAAGTATGGGGTGACACACAAAACATCAACACCATACCACCCCAAACAAATGGCCAGGCTGAGGTTTCAAATCGTGAGCTGAAACAAATATTAGAGAAAACCGTGCAGCCAAATAGGAAGGATTGGAGCAAGTGCTTGGATGATGCATTGTGGGCTTATAGGACAGCATACAAGACACCCATTGGATGTACCCATTTAGGATTGTTTTGGGGAAATCATGTCATCTCCCCGTGGAAGTCGAGCATCGGGCATATTGGGCTATAAAGAAATGCAACATGGATTTGGCCCAAGCTGGAATTCAAAAGAAGTTGCAAATTCAAGAGCTTGAGGAGATTCGACTGTCATCATATGAGAACTCAAGGCTCTACAAGGAAATATCAAAAGCATCTCATGAAAAAATGATCCAACAAAGGGAGTTTCATGTTGGAGAGAAAGTCCTTCTCTATAGTTCACGACTCAAGCTGATGCCTGGTAAGTTGCATTCCATATGGTTAGGTCCTTATATTGTAACTAATGTTTTTCCTTATGGTGAAGTGGAGATCACACAAGAGGACACTGGAAGGAGATTTACAGTCAATGGGAAACATTTTAAGAGATACATTGGGGGACTTCCTACTGATGCAGTGGATTTTATCACACTGCATGACCCCATCATCACTTGATCACATCAGGCTGTTCCTAACCCTTTCACTTTTATATTATTTGTCCTATTTAAAAATTCTGCATTTCATGGGCATATATCATCTCATGGGTTCACATTGAGGAAAATGCAATATTTTAAGTGTGGGGGAGGGAACCTTTTAGTTTAGTAATTTCAATTGTTTTCCTGATTAAAAAAACAAAAAAAAATGTGTTTTTTCAAATTTTGTGTGTTTATTTTTCAATTTTCTTTGTGTTTTTGAAAATTTTGAACTGAAATGATTCTCATCACAATTTTAAAAATGCATATCAATGAGTGAAACAATTTATCCCTTGAAACTAAGCTTAAATGAATGATGAAATAACTTTGTTTCAAGTTCAAATATTTAATAATTTCATGAAAAGTACACTGAATTTTGAATCCCATGCCACATCTCACTGTATTTATACTTGAAATAACTTTCCCATGAGGCTTCTGAACCATTATTTTCATATTCTTTACATTCACCTCACTTCTTGAGAGAACCAAACCATGCTTGATTTAACCAGAATTTGATTTATTCTTGTCAAAACTTGAGGGTTTGAGGTACATATGTTTTAATGATTGAGGCATTTGTTTGGTATTAAAGCCCCTATTTAAAAGAATCCTTTTTTATAATGGCCTACCTTGAATATTTAATCCTTATAGCCCTTAGAATCCATGCACAACCTATTAGGTTATCCACATTACAAACCAATTTTCCCTATCCAACCAACTCTTGAAGTGAAATTGCATAATCTAGTTGAGCTTAAGTGTGGGGGAACCTGTCTTGTGTTGTGCCACCACATTCTATGATACTTTGGGTGGAAAATTAAATTCTGAAGAGATGTGTTTTCTACTGAAGAAAACCATTATATTGAAAGCTTTTCCTTTTCTGGAGCCTTCATGACAAGTGAAGCTGTGCCTTTTCTGGAGCTTCTAATTGAGGTGGAAAGTTGTGCCCATCTGGAGCTTTCAAGAAAATCATGTTTGAGAAGATTGACATTTTTGATGCTGAAATAATGAATGGTGTAAAATTTTCATGAATTTTCATGATGATGGAGCTGAATTGATACTATGGGGATTGAGGAGAAGACCATATTTAAGTGAAAATTAGATTAATGCAATTTTGCTTCAAAAGAGTCAAGCCCTCCTCATTCAGCCTCAGAATTTTTCACACCTAAATCCTACGAACCGAAAGCCACAGAACAACCCTGAAAAGTACTCATGATAAACATATGTCCTTGAATCACATCGGGTAGCTATGTAGGAATCTATAAAGCCTATGGTGACAATTTTATGAGTTTGGATGAGAAAGACATTGCAAAAAAATTGATATTTGAGTGATGAGAGAAAATTCAGGTGAGGTAAGTGTTTTGTGCATGGGAGGATAAATTAAGTAGAAATATATTGAATGATATAAATGAAAAACTTGAAATAAGTTTTTTTATGAGGCATAATATCTTTTTATTCTTGGTGTGAAATTGATTGATCTCAAGGATATGTGTTTTAAAATTGGTTTTGATTTGATATTGATGTTTACTTAATATGAGATTTTGCCCAGGAGTGCAAAAGGGTAAGTGTGGGGGAGTTGATAAAACACTATTTTGTTGAATATTTTATTGATAATAAATTATATAATTTCCCCACATTGTGCTAAATATGTTTATTTATAAAATATTTGGGATTTGATCATTCATTTGAAAATTTGGTGAAAATTCCAGTTTTACCCTTTATAGTGCACTGTAGTATTTCAAAGATAAATATTTTTATATTTATTATTTTAATTTTAAATTTTGTAACAGTGTTTCTAACTTAATTGTCTACAACTTTCATTCATGACACTAGAGCTAAAAAGTGCATTTGGATGGATTAAACGAGCCATTAATCCAATGGTGGGCTGGACTCGGCAGAATGGACATGGGTTTTGTATTGGGGCCATATATTCTTCATAAGGGCTTTGATTGAGCCCAAATTTTGAGGAAAGCTCGGGGACAACATTTGACACAAATAGTCGTTCTTGAAGGCCGGTCAATTCACGCGTTTTGGAGGTCACATGGCGGTGCAAGTTGGAATAAAATATTTGGCTGAATTTCCACATTCACACTTGAAACCACTTGTAACCTCTCCTGCCCCCCCCCCCTCTATAAATTGGAGTTTTTCTCATTTGGAGGGGTTGGGAAGTGCTTTGGGAAGTTTAGGGCAGAGGATAAGTGGATCCACTTCAATTATCCAACCATTTCAATAAGGGTAGCTCTTGAAGTAAGGATCCCTTCGACGAAGCCTTCTTCTTCTCCTTCATGTTGTAATGATTTTTTTTGTGTAATAAAAATCTTTGTTATTATTTTATTTCTTCTCTTTTCTTATATTTTGTTTAAATTTATTCTTCTATTAATATTCCTTTTTTGGCTGGAATTCTTGAGTAGAAGCGTTATTGGGTTATACCCATTATAAACCTTTGCACATGCAAAATGCTTCTACGATGATTACGCCACCCATGGAAGAGTAGTCTTTTAGTAATCGATCTATCTTCTACCCTCTTCATTTACTTATTTTGAATCAATGAACTAATATAATTAACATAATATGATCCATGAATTGTGTTTTTAAATTAAAAGAAACTAAGCAATCAATTGAACAATTAATACAAAACACATGAGGTCGAGATTTTGTGTAAATTGTGAGAGCACGATCTTAATCGGTAATACAAGACCACACAAGATAAATTTGTAGAGTTCAAATATAATCCCTAAATACAATTTATCCTCATTTCTAGAATGGATATGTGCTCTAATTAACCACTGAACATAAGCTATCCTTAGAACAATAATCAAAGCAGGGTGTTGCAATTTCGTGTTCCGAAGCTAGCCTAGGTTTAAGTAATTTCATCTTTGTGGTTAAGTTAACTCTCGTAGGGTTCGAGTGATAACAAATTAGGGGATCATAATTAAGTGGATATTGATTTAAATGATAATGATTAATAAGTGAATGAATAGGTAGAGTTAGATCGATTACACCTTTTAAAATAGAATTCTAAAAAAACATCTTCTTGTTGTGTCATTTTAATCGAAATTCATTTCGAAACTAAAAACAAAAAAAATATACAATCTTCTTCCAGAAAAATTATTCTAGATTCATAAAATATAAAAAAACCCCAATCCTTTAAAGTAGGGTTTTTATTTTATTCTCTTTTATTTTATTTTTGGAATACCTTTAATAAGTTTTTAAATTTACTTCCTCCTTTGAGAGACGACCTTGGTCAGCCACTCTGCTGCACCTAAGTACCCCAAAATCACATTAATCATTTGAGGGAGCCCACAACAGCGCTCTATCAAATTGGCGCCATTTCTAGGGAGGAAATTAATTATTTCAAACAATTAGAGGTATTTATTTTATTTTACATTTTATTCTCTTCCTCTCTTCTTTCTTCCTTCTTTACCCAATCTGATTTTTCTTCTTCTTCTTTTATTTTATTCTACTTCTTTTTGGACCATAAACTCAAACTTCTCATTTTTATTTTACTATGGTACACTTTCTTTCTTTTCAATTTTATTTTGTTTATGACACTAACTAATCCTGAAGATCTCTTAGATCTTGACCTTGAGATTGAACGCAGCCCTAGGGCACGAATCAGAAATTCTCAGTCTACGGGAAGTTTCAATATTCAACCAGTTGGTGAATTCCTCTCTTCTGGAAACATTGAAATTGGATGCAATACAAATTCAAACATAAAAGATGAATCAATGGCCGGAAATATTGGAAATGAACTTAATATAACCGTTCGATAATTGGGTGCACCTGATATTAACTATCAACCGAATTGTATTGCATACCCGAATCTCGAATCGGACTTTGAATTGAAATATGGATTAATTAACCTTCTTCCAAAGTTTCATGGATTATCTGGTGAGGATCCCAACAAACAACTTAAGTAATTTAATGTGGTTTTCTCAACTTTAAAACCAAGAAATGTTTCTGAAGATCAAATTAAATTAAGAGCATTCCCATTCTCACTTGATGGAGTTGAAAATTATTGGATGTATTATTTGCAACCTGAAGATGTGACATGTTGGAATTATTTGAAACGCCTTTTCTTGAAAAGATTTATTCCAGCATCAAGGACAACATCCTTTCAAAAGGAGATATTGGGGATCAAGCAAGCACAAGGGGAGTCAATGTATGAGTATTGGGAGCAATTCAAGAAGTTGTGTGCAAGCTGCCCACATCACCAAATCAGTGAGCAATTACTCATTCAGTACTTTTATGAAGGACTCACACCTATGGAGAGAAGCATGGTGGATGCTGCAGCTGGAGGAGCATTGGTGGACAAGGCACCAGTAGCTGCACGAGCATTGATCGACAAAATGGCCCAAAACTCCCAACAATTTTGCGATAGAGGTACACCACATGTCAGGGGAGTACATCAGGTAAGTCCTTATTCTCTTGAGAGTCATTTGATTGATACCAAGTTATAAGAATTGACAACTATGGTGAGGCAAATTGTTTTGGCACAAAATACATATCTACCCCTCCTTCAAGGCCTTGTGGCATTTGCACTGAGACAAGCCACCGAACTGACTGTTGCCCACAACTACAAGAGACAGAGGATTGCGCAACAGTATTCCTAGGGAGACCATTTCAGCAGCAGCAACAACCATATCCCCAAAAGAAGTTTGATTCATTTGCTCCAACATACAACCAAGGGTGGAAAGATCAACCGAACATGAGGTATGGCTCTGGACAACAACAAAGGCCCCCTTTTCAACCAAACTTCTAGCAGCCTCCACCTTACCAACAGGGTTTCCAACAACCCCAAAGGAGATTTGAAGCTCAAACATCAACAAGTCAGCAACAAGGGAATCCTCCACCAAAGGTAGATTCTAATACTGATGATCTTTTAAAGAAAATTGTTCTTAATCAATAGAATGAGCTGAAGAGTCAAAGTTTGGAGCCGAGGGAGTTGAAGACTCAAATGAGCCAGATTTCCACCGCCCTCCATGAACTTGTGAGTAAGAATTCTAGAAATCTACCTTCCCAACCCACTCCAAATCCAAAGGGGAATGTTAGTGCCATCACATTGAGAAGTGGGAAGCAAATTAACAATACATCTGTACCTACCATTCCACCGGGATTCACCTCTACTTCAGAGAAGCCGCATTCCAAACCAACTGATGAGCATTCCAAGGAGAAAGATAAAGGTAAGAAAAATATTGATGATGTTCCTTCTAAACACCTTCCTTTTCCCAATAGGGTTGTTCAAACCAAGAATATGGCTGAAGAAGCAATGCAAAAGGAGGTTTTGGATACATTCAAGCATGTGGAGATCAACATTCCTCTACTTGAAGCCATTAAGAAAATTACAAGGTATGAAAAATTCTTAAAATAACTTTTTACCAACCGAATAGGGCTCAAGGGAAATGAGAGGATTAACCTTGGAAGGAATGTATCAGCACTCATTACACGAACTCTACCAATGCCAACAAAGTGCAAGGATCCCGGGACATTCACCATCCAATGTACCATAGGGGAGTTGCACTTCTCTGATTCTCTTTTTGATTTGGAAGCTTCAATAAATGTGATGCCTCACTCTGTATTCTCTTCTTTACAGGTTGGTGAGTTGAAGCTGACAAAAGTAGTGGTGTAGTTGGCGAATAGAGCTACGGCATATCCAACGGGATTTCTTGAGGATGTACTTGTCCGGGTAAGAGACATGATCTTTCTAGCGGATTTCTATGTTCTTAACGTGGAGGATGATCAGGTAAGTTCTCATGCCCCCATTATCTTAGGTAGGCCCTTCCTCAAAACTGCAAAAACTATCATAAATGTCAATGAGGGTACACTTTACATGGAATTTGGGGATGAAGTTGTGATATTTAATGTTATGGATTACATGAAGTACCCCTATGAGGACCATTCTTCTTCTGTTATCTCCCATTTTGAACCACCATGTAAAAACTCCACGGATTTTGATTGTCCTATACTTAGGGAGATTATGAGTATTTGTTCTAGTTTAATGTTTAAGATAACTTCCACACCTGTTTCTAATGAACAAGACTCTCTAAGATTTGATTTTGAAATGGATTCATATTCTGATCTTGATCATGTGAACTCTGATTATGACATGGCTATAGAGTATGCTGATGGATTTGATGCTTTATTCTCCGATTTTGATGATGTATATTCTGATAACGATGCTCTATGTGCACATATTTCAGTTCCTTCAATGTCTCTATCCATACTACACCCTCCTTCATTAGAACTCAATACATTGCCACAAAATCTGAAATAATCATACTTGTTGAGTGGTGAGAGATTACCTGTTATCATTGCTAACAATCTCCCTTTTGAACATGAAGAAAAGATTTCGAATATTTTGAGGGAGAACATCAGGGCGATTGGGTGGACCTTGGCTGACATATCAGGTATTAGCCCCTCAATTTTCATGCATAGGATTCTCTTGGAGGATGGGGATAAACCGGTGAGACAGCCACACAAGAGACTCAATCCCACCCTCCTGGAAGTTGTTAAAAAAGAAGTTGAGAAATTTCTCGAGGCAGGTATAATCTTTCCCATTTCAGATTCTCAGTGGGTAAGTCTAATTCAGGTTGTGCCTAAGAAAACTGGTTTTACTATTGTTAAAAATGAGAAAGATGAGTTAGTTCTAATGAGGGTGCAAAACAGTTTGTGTGTGTGTATTGATTATAGGAAACTAACTCAGACCACTCGCAAGGACCATTTCCCCCTCCCATTTATTGATCAAATGCTCGAGAGACTAGCTGGGAAAACACACTATTGTTTCTTGGATGGATTTCATGGATATTTTCAGGTTACTATAGCTCCAGAGGATTAGGAGAAGAGTACATTCACCTGTCCCTTTGGCACATTTTCCTACTGGAGTATGCCATTTGGACTTTGCAACGCCCCAGGTACCTTCTAGAGATGTATGGTGAGTATTTTTTTCTGATTTTATTGAGACCTGCATGGAGGTATTTATGAATGATTTTACAGTATATGGGTCTTCATTTGATGAATGTCTAAGTAGTTTGGGAAAGGTTTTGAATCATTGTATTGAGAAGAATCTGGTTCTGAACTTTAAAAAGTGTCATTTTATGGTAGAGCATGGCATTGTCTTAGGGAATGTAGTGTCAAAACATGGGATAGAGGTTGATAGATCTAAGGTAGAAATTATTTCATCCTTACCCTATCCTTCATGTGTGCGTGATGTTAGATCTTTCCTAGGGCATGCAGAATTTTATCGGCACTTCATCAAAGATTTTAGTAAGATCACTCTTCCTATGTCACGATTACTTCAAAAAGATTCTGATTTTGTGTTTGATGATTCTTGTAGGACTTCCTTTGATGAGCTAAAGAAGTTTCTGACCACTCCACCTATCATACAACCCTCACGGTGGGAGATTCCTTTTGAGCTTATGTGTGACACCTCCAACTTTGCGGTTGGAGCTGTCTTATCTCCGAGGGTGGAAGGACATTCACATGTGATCACCTATGCATCAAGGACACTGGATTCAGCCCAATCAAATTACACAACCACCGAAAAGGAGTTTCTGGCTGTCATATTTTCTTTAGAAAAATTCCGTTCATATTTATTGGGCTCTAAAGTAGTTGTTTTTTCTGACCATGCAGCTTTGAGGTACCTCCTAAAGAAGCCAGATGAAAAGAAACAACTTATCCGTTGGATGATCCTTCTTCAGGAATTTTATATTGAGATAAAGGAAAAGAAGGGATTAGAGAATTTTGTGGCAGACCACATGAGTAGGCTTACTCACACACTAGAGGATGACACCTTGGACTAGGTACCACTTCAGGACACTTTCCTTGATGAGTATCTCTATACCATCTCAGGTATGCATCCTTGGTATGCTGATTTAGTTAATTACATTATTTACTATGAAATCCCAACAAATTTGAAGAAGCATCAAGTCCAAAAATTAAAAAGTGAGTCTAGGTATTATGTGTGGGATGATCCTTACCCCTCACGCATGTGTAGTGACCAAGTCATTAGGAGGTGTGTTCCCGATCATGAGTTTGAGTCTGTTTTGCATTTCTGTCATACACTTGCTTGTGGTGGACACTTTGGACCCCAACGGATAGCTAGGAAGGTTTTGGACTCTGGATTATATTGGCCTAGCTTGTTCCATGATGCCCATGTGTTTTGTAAGTCATGCTCTCATTGCCAACACACTGGGAATATTTCGAGGATATATGAGATGCCCCAACAACCCATACTATTCTGTGAGATTTTTAATGTATGGGGAATTTATTTTATGGGTCCTTTTCATAGTTCATTTGTATTTTTGTATATTTTGGTTTCTGTTGATTATGTGAGTAAATGGGTGGAGGCCAAGGCCTCCAGGACTGACGATTCTCATGTTGTTGTGGAGTTTTTCAAAGCACAGATTTTTTTGTAGGTTTGGAGTACCAAAGGCCATCATCAGTGACCAAGGGAAACACTTTTGCAATAGGAATTTTGCCTCCCTCCTTTGGAAGTATGGGGTGACACACAAAACATCAACACCATACCACCCCCAAACAAATGGCCAGGATGAGGTTTCAAATCGTGAGATGAAATAAATATTAGAGAAAACCGTGCAACCAAATAGGAAGGATTAGAGCAAGCACTTGGATGATGCATTGTGGGCTTATAGGACAGCATACAAGACACCCATTGGTATGTCCCCATTTGGGATTGTTTTTGAGAAAGCATGTCATCTCCCTGTGGAAGTCGAGCATCGGGCATATTGGGCTATAAAGAAATGAAACATGGATTTGGACCATGCTGGAATTCAAAGGATGTTGCAAATTCAAGAGCTTGAGGAGATTCTACTGTCATCATATGATAACTCAAGGCTCTAAAAGGAAAGATCAAAAGCATCTCATGACAAAATTACCCAACAAAGGGAGTTTCATGTTGGAGAGAAAGTCCTTCTCTATAGTTCACGACTCAAGCTGATGCCTAGTAAGTTGCGTTCCAGATGGTTAGGTCATTATATTGTGACTAATGTTTTTCCTTATGGTGAAGTGGAGATCACACAAGAGGATACTGGAAGGATATTTACAGCCAATGGGCAATGTTTGAAGAGATACATTGAGGGACTTCCTACTGATGCAGTGGATTTTATCACACTGCATGACCCCATCATCACTTGATCACATCAGGCTGTTCCTAACCCTTTCACTTTTATATTATTTGTCCTATTTAAAAATTCTGCATTTCATGGGAATATATCATCTCATGGGTTCACATTGAGGACAATGGAATATTTTAAGTGTGGGGGAGGGAACCTTTTAGTTTAGTAATTTCAATTGTTTTCCTGATTAAAAAAAACAAAAACAAATTGTTTGTTTTTTTCAAATTTTGTGTGTTTATTTTTCAATTTTCTTTGTGTTTTTGAAAATTTTGAACTGAAATGATTCTCATCACAATTTTAAAAATTCATATCAATGAGTGAAACAATTTATCCCTTGAAACTAAGCTTAAATGAATGCTGAAATAACTTTGTTTCAAGTTCAAATATTTAGTAATTTCATGAAAAGTACACTGAATTTTGAATCCCATGCCACATCTCACTGTCTTTATATTTGAAATCACTTTCCCGTGAGGCTTCTGAACCATTATTTTCATATTCTTTACATTCACCTCAATTCTTGAGAGAACCAAACCATGCTTGATTTAACCATAATTTGATTTATTCCTGTCAAAACTTGAGGTTTTGAGGTACATATGTTTAAATGATTGAGGCATTTGTTTGGTATTAAATCCCCTATTTTAAAGAATCCTTTTTTATAATGTCATACCTTGAATATTTAATCCTTGTAGCCCTTAGAAGCCATGCACAACCTGTTAGTTTAGCCACATTACAAGCCAATTTTCCCTATCCAACCAACTCTTGAAGTGAAATTGCATAATCTTGTTGAGCTTAAGTGTGGGGGAAGCTGTCTTGTGTTGTGCCACCAAATTCTGTGATACTTTGGGTGGAAAATTAAATTATGAAGAGATGTGTTTTCTAATGAAGAAAGCCATTATATTGAAATCTGTGCCTTTTCTGGAGCTTTCATGACAAGTGAAGCTGTGCCTTTTCTCGAGCTTCTAATATAGGTGGAAAGTTGTGCCCATCTGGAGCTTTCAAGAAAATCATGTTTGAGAAGATTGACATTTTTGATGCTGAAATAATGAATGGTGTAAAATTTTCATGACTTTTCATGATGATGGAGCTGAATTGATACTATGGGGATTGAGGAGAAGACCATATTTAAGTGAAAATTAGATTAATGCGATTTTTCTTCAAAAGAGTCAAGCCCTCCTCATTCAGCCTGATAATTTTTCACATCTAAATCCTACCAATCGAAAGCCACAGAACAACCCTGAAAATTCTTCATGATAAACATATGTCCTTGACTCACATCGGGAAGCGATGTAGGAATCTATCAAGCCTATGGTGACCCTTGTATGAGTTTGGATGAGAAAGACATTGCAAAAAAATTGATATTTGAGTGATGAGAGAAAATTCAAGCGAGGTAAGTGTTTTGTGCATGGGAGGATAAATGAAGTGGAAATATATTGAATGATATAAATGGAAAAATTGAAATAAGTTTTTTTATGAGGCATGATATATTTTTATTCTTGGTGTGAAATTGATTGATCTCAAGGATATGTGTTTTAAAATTGGTTTTGATTTGATATTGATGTTTACTTAATATGAGATTTTGCTCAGGAGTGCAAAAGGGTAAGTGTGGGGAAGTTGATAAAACACTATTTTGTTGAATATTTTATTGATAATAAATGATATAATTTCCCCACATTGTGCTAAATATTTTTATTTATAAACTATTTGGGATTTTATCATTCATTTGAAAATTTGGTGAAAATTCCAGTTTTACCCTTTATAGTGCACTGTAGTATTTCAAAGATAAATATTTTTATATTTATTATTGTAATTTGAACTTTTGTAACAGTGTTCCTAAATTAATTTTCTACAACTTTCATTCAGGACACTAGAGATAAAGAGTGCATTTTGAGGGAGTAAATGGGCCATTAATCCAATGGTGGGCTGGACTCAGCAGAATGGACATGAGTTCAGTATTTGGGCCATATATTCTTCATCAGATCTTGGAGTGAGCCAAAATTTGAGCAAATCTCCGGGACATGATTTGGCACAAATCATCCTTCTGGAAGGCCGGTCAATTCATGCTTTTTGGAGGTCACATGGGCGATTCAAGTTGGAATAAAATATTTGGACGACTTTCCACATTCACACTTGAAACCACTTGTAACCTCTCCTAACCTCCCCTCTATAAATTGGAGTTTTTCTCATTTGGAGGGGTTGGGACGTGATTTGTGAAGTTTAGGGCAGAGGAGAAGTATATCCACTTCAATTATCAAACCATTTCAATAAGGGTAGCTGTTGAAGCAAGGATCCCTTCGACGGAGCCTTCTTCTTCTCCTTCATGTTGTAATGATTTTGTTTGTGTAATAAACTTCTTTGTTATTCTTTTATTTATTCACTTTTCTTCTGTTTTGTTTAAATTTATTATTCTATTAATCTTCCTCTTTGGTCTGTAATTCTTTAGTAGAAGCATTATTGGGTTATACCCATTATAAACCTTTGCACATGCAAAACGCTTCTACGATGATTACGCCACCCATGGAAGAGTAGTCTTTTAGTAATCGATCTATCTTCTACCCTATTCATTTAATTATTTTGAATCAATGAGATAATGTAATTAACATAATATAATCCATGAATTTTGTTTTTAAATTATAATAAACTAAGCAAGAAATTGAACAATTAATACAAAACATGCGAGGTTGAGATTTTGTGTAAATTGTGAGAGCGCAATCTTAATCGGTAATACAAGACCACACGGGATAAATTTGTAGAGTTCAAATATAATCCCTAAACCCAATTCATCCTCATTTCCAGAATGTATATTTTCTCTAATTAACCACTAAACATAAGCTATCCTTAGAACAACAATCAAAGCAGGGTGTTGTGATTGCGTGTTTCGAAGCTAGCATAGGTTTAAGTAATTTCATCTTTGTTGTTAAGTTAACTCTCGTAGGGTTCGAGGGATAAAAAATTAGGGGATCATAATTAAGTAGATATTGATTTAAATTATAATGATTAATAAGTAAATTAAGAGGTAGAGTTAGATCGATTACACCTTTTAAAATAGATTTCTAAAAAAAACATCTTCTTGTTGTGTCATTTTAATCGAAATTCATTTCAAAACTAAAAACAAAAAAAATATATAATCTTCTTCCAGAAAAATTCTTCTAGATTCATAAACTATAAAAAAACACCAATCCTTTAAAGTAGTGTTTTTATTTTATTCTCTTTTATTTTATTTTTGGAATACCTTTAATAAGTTGTTAAATTCACTACCTCCTTTGAGAGACGACCTTGGTCAGCCACTATGCTACACCTAAGTACCCCAAAATCACATTAATCATTTGAGGGCGCCCACGACAGCGCTCTATCAGCTGTGATATCCCAACATTGTCTGAAGACCTCTCCTTAGGTGGTGAACACCGGAACCCACTGAAAAATGAGGTCCCAGTATTCAAGTCACACACATGAAAGAGGAAACTATCCCCAGAAGAGGGTCGTGCTGGTGAGGTAGCACACCAGAGATGCCATGCCGGAAAAATAGGCCGACAGGGGAGGGAAAGTCACTGGAAGGGGTGGATCCAGCTATAGAGGGAGGTCACAGTTGTGGCGGCTAGACAGGGGGGTTTGCGCCGATGAGGTGAGGCTGACTGGAGGGTGTGAAGCTGAAGGCGGAGCTACTGGGTGCGGAGTGTGGAAAGAAAACTCAGCCGGGGGTGTGAGGCCAGGTGCTGGGAGAAGAGCTGGATTTTGAGGAATCAGTAGGATATGCTGCATGGAACAAGACCGGAGCAGGCAGGAGGTGCAGCGTGGTAGGGTCGAGGCCTGCAAGAGGTGTGTGCTAATGGAGGGCCTTGCGGGAGGGCTCTAGCAGGAGGGTGGCACGCGGGGGAAAAGAGAGAAGATGAGAGAGGGGAGGTGCGTACAGGCCGGGCTAGAGAAGAGAGTCGGCAGCGCTGTCATGCTGAAGGCAGAGGGAGGGCTACAGGGGGCTCAGATGATACAGGGAGAGGGCAATAGGGGGGCTCCGACACTGCAGGTAGAGGGCAACAGGGGCGGCGCACAGGGCATGCATGCAGAGATGTATGAGGGCCGAGGGCGTACGCAGAAGGTAGGAGGGGCGCGGGCTTAGGGAGATCAGGGGGTGGCAGCGGAAAGAAAAATAGGGTTACATGGGGTGCTGTTCGCGACGGGGAGAGAAAAAAGGGGAGAGAGGAGTTAAAAAAAAAGAATGAAATGAAAAGAAAAAGATGGAAAAAAATAACTAAATAAAATTACACAATAAAACTAAATAAAAATAAAGTGATAATAACATTAATAAAAAAAATATTAATAATTCACCCAATAATAATAAAACATCTTTAGTAATAACAATAATAATAATAATAATAATAATAATAATAATAATGATAATAATTCATCATTTCATTTTAAAAAAACTTATAAAACTATTAACAACGACAATTTTTTTTAAATGACACAATAAATCACAAACATCACTCATTTTAAAATTTCCGAAGGCAGGCGAGTCGTGCCAATGTCTAAGCGGTGCCGCACGAGGTATTCAAAACACACTCTGCCCGGGCGCTCGGCGTCGTCAACTTAAAACGCACTCTACCCGGGCGCTCAGCGACATCAGCTGAAAAACGCGCACTTTTAACATGACTCAAAAGCTTTTAGTCCAGGACTCAACCCGAATCCCAACAAGATTTTTAAAAGTCCACAAAAATTATAAAATAAATAAATGATAGGTCGGGGTGTGACAATTCTCCCCACCATAATGCTTTCCGCCCTCGGAAAGCCACAACCCGATCTATACCCAAAGATAAAACTTATCAAGTTCCACCCACCTATAAAAGTTTAAGAGCATCCTGTTGATATATCCAAACAAACACCAAAAGCCGATGACACACAACTTATCTTTAAAACATGATCACCTTAACTGTCACCAAGCAGAACCCAAACCATCTGTTTCAACCAAGGAACGAATGAACTTAAATCACCTCCAAGACTTATCCCTATAATCTTAGTCCAATGAAACCATTGGGTGAACCCCAATCTCAATGTTTACTCAAGAGGAAGAACTCAAGATTAAGTGGTTCCACATGAGACCACCTTCCCCCCCAATGATACATGAAAAGAAACTCTGATACTAACACGGGGAGGCCCAAACGGACTCCCCACCATAAGGATCAGGCTAACCCTAAATTAATTTTTGTGTAACTTTGTAAGACCCACTGTGGGTCTCCCCGCCATAAGAACTAATGATATTAAATGAAATTAATAATTTTCCACACAGACTAGAAACCCCCACCATGAGGGGGGGGGGGGAGAAGGGAAGGGCCCGACTAACAGAGCATCAAAACTATTGTCGTCGCCCCATAAACAACGTCACACCCTCAGAAACACACAAACCATGCCACACTGTGGAATAAGATTAAACCAAGGCCCTTATTCACCGTTGGGGTTCTCCTGACGACGCTCCAGCTTCACTTCGAGGCCTATAGTTGGAGCACCGATGATTGAAGCATCTCCTGCCTCACAGTTAGGCTTCAGAAATTTCCAAAAATAACCCACAAACCATAATTTCACCAAATAAACTTCCAACAAAATAAAAGATTCAAAGAGGTTCAACCACAACCATTCTTACAACTGAAAGAAAAGGAACATCGCAAAACGCTAAAAAAGACAATTACCACATCCAAGAAACACTACAAAGAGGAAACCTCGAACTGATCCCCAAACATCACCCTACTCCCGCTGACGGGCCGAGGTGACCTTTGATGAACTAGGTTTGGCTTCAGCGCGCTTCTTGGAAACACCTCGGCAGAATTGCTGTAAGTGACCCAGACGTCCACAGGTGTGGCAGGGTTTCGGAGCATTCGGGCACATCATCCTCTTGTGCCCCCACTTACTGCACTGGTGATAGATCAAGGCATTGCGCTGTGAGGAAGAACACTGAAGGACTGAAGGCCTCTTGATTCCTCTACCAGTTCCCTCAGCATCAGGCCGTTTCCCATTCTTCTTATCACCATCCTCTGCACTGCTTCCCAAAGTTAGAGGATTATCCACCTCAAGTCCTCCTGCTAACCCAACTTCAGCCAAAAAGTCTTGCCCCACAACATCCGAGAGGGTGTTTAGGTTGAGCTCTTCCACTTTCGATCGCATCTCAGGTCAGAGTCCAGACTCAAATTGTCGAGTATTCCCGAGATCATTCGCAACAAACCACTGATCATACGGAACTAGGTCTATGAAACGTTGATAGAATTCCAGTACCGATTCAATTCCCTACTGAAGACAACACAACTCCATCCTCTTCTTCAGCTTCTTCAACTCAGAGAAGTGTTATTGGATGAACAATGACTTGAAAAACTCTCATGTCAGATCTTCTAGAGGCTTGTTCTGAGACACAGACTTCCACCATTTCCAAGTTGGTCCTTCAAGCATAAAGGTATCCAACTTCACCTTTAACGACTCATGAAACCCAATGAAACTAACTTCCTCTCAATCTTCTAAAACCACTCCTCCACCTCAAGAGGATCTGCTTGACCATAAAAGTGTGGAGGACTCAACTTTCAGAACTCCAGAACATAGTCCATGGGCTGATCAACTGGAGGATTTTCTAGGGGTGCACCACCAGAAGCTACACCTTGGGCATTCATCAAACTGTCGTGGGGGTGAACACTAAGGAACAAAGAAACAAAGAACATAACCAAAACATGGTCATTTCCATTTCAATTTCAACTTTCCACAATTTCCAAAATAAAACTTTACAAAAAAAATTTCAGAATGAAGGAAAACTCAAACGATTCACTAGGGGAAAACTACTGATGATGGGCGACTCGAACATATGGTCGACGACCATACGCCAGTCACACCATCATCACTGAAAGAATTCTAGGGCAAAGTCCTCGGCTCCACATGGATTGCCAGTCCATGCGAGCTCACAGAGGTCACTTTCCTGACTCCCATTTCATTTCCCAATATAAAACAAGTCAAAGGGAACAAAAAGACACCAAAAACCCATATATCTCATAGTGACCCGAGGTTCGGAATGAGTAAGGGTTCATGACGTCCTTATCGTCCATACACCTAGAGTCCTAACAATTATACCCTTTCTACCATGATAACCCCAAATAACAATGGGCACTCTGAAAAATAAGGTCCGCTCAGGATCTAACCTCCCTCTAATACCATTTTGTCACGAACCAACCCGGTTCGACCCTGAACCGGTCACCCGAGCCGGCCCGCGACATGGCCCGATAGGCGTTCCCGATCCTCCCGGGCTGGAGACAAGTGCCACGACATCAAAGAGAGCAAGAGGGAATGATTTCGCCTAAAAAATAAATAGAGCAGCGAAAAGAAAACAGAACAACACAAAGTAAATAAAAAACACGAAAAGAAAGAACGACCAACAACAACAACTAACCTAACCACGACCAAAATTCCTCATGACTTCGAGAGTCACTCACCATTCCACAACCAAATCTCACCCACAACGAGAGAGCTCAAGTCAACCTGCAACAGAAACTAAAAATAGGAAAACACTATAGGCGTGAGTATTAAAACTCAGTAGGTAGGCCCGAAAAATTCTATTCCAAATGCACATACCATTAAATAAAGAATTTATCAATTCCAGGTTTCAACTAAATTATATAAAATATTGGTTTCCACACTCACTTTCATTTCTAAAACAAGTAACAGTCCATTGCTCTTTTTAATATAAGAACAAGTTTAGTGTTTGGAAGAAACAGATGCAACACATTTTAAAACACTTTTAAGAACAATTTAGAAATCCAAATTTTAGTTGTTGGTCAAACGGAAAACCACACACAACACACAACACACACTAAGGGAAATGGACAAAGTGGCACACGGGGCCAGAAATCGAACTAGACCTCTCAATCGTCCGCCACATACAAATAAACACTAAAAGAAACATGGGTCGAACCTAGGAGATCGTGAACAATCCATAACATACTATACATCTGACTCATCCTGAATGCATACCCTAACTCGATGACGTCATAACAACCATACTACTACTCGGTATAGCCATGCATGGCCTAACCGAGGGGCCCAATCCCCATAGCAGAAATAACTCAGTATTACCCTACTATGGGGCCACTAGCCAATGCGTATTCTAAACTATTGCAACAATCGTTCTCAGAAGATTCACTCACTATGCCAGGTTACCATGTCAACACAAGCAATAAAAAAAGGGGTGTGTCCACAATGTAAATCAATCAGTCACAATGAAAAAACATCACATAAAGCTCACGCAATCAACGCACACCAAAGATCACCCCTGAATGGGTTTTTCCAAAACAATTTATTTTATTAAAGTGCCAAACGAGCCTTCACAAATTTTAAAGCAAAACCTCATTTCTCGAGAAAACCCAAAACAATTGTTCAAAAGAAATGACTTATATTTAAAACTAGAAGTAAATTTGAAATTACATGAATTATGTTTAAAGGCCATGTGGGCATTCTTTCAATATTTGGTGTCCGCTCGTCAAGAAAATGTTTCAAGTGTTTGGTATAAAATAAATGGATCTTTTCACACTAAATAATAATTGAAAAACTAATTATCTTATTTTATTTCTCATTCATTAAAATTAATAAAACATAAAGCAATTAACAAATTATAAATTTAAAGGTGAGTGCAGTGGGGGACCCACCTCGACCCGCAGACCAGTCACGACGGCGCGACACACCTCGCATGGGCGCGCAAGAACACACAAGCTGATGATCGCAGGACCGTGGAAAAACCCTGTCAACGTGCTGCAACCACAATGATAAATAAAAATACATGAACACGGACCTAAAAAAACCCAAACAAACAACCAGAACAAAATAAACACCTCGGTCTATTTTCAAAACACAGTGCGCACCATCTGCACTATTTAATAAACCACTTTAAAAAAAATTATAAATAATTTCTAGAGACACTCACAACTTCACATAAAAAATTTTTATTAAATGAACATTTTTTTGATCAAATGCACACCTACACCCTACTAAAACAGAATACACAACACACCCATTACTGAACAAGCATGCCAAAATAGGCAAACCAATTAGCCGACAAATATTATCTACAATACCACATAATTTATTCTAAGATAAATATACTTAAAAATAATAATTAATTAATAATAAATTAATGTAAGACAAGAAAGAATTAAATACCTATAAATTTAAAGAGGCGGTGCTAAGTAATCATACCTCAACTCAAGGTGGAATGAAAACGAACACCCGAGACAGGTGCACAATTTCATTCGCACTTCACCCACGGGCTTCAGAAGCTTAAATAAACCCCCCCACACAACCAAGATTGAACCTAATAAGGACCAATGCACTAAAAAAAAAGATATAAGTCTCAAAATATAATGGCTCATTTTTTTTGAATTCTCGAAACCAAACCATAGGAAGAAAACACTCACATAGCAAGGCGGTGATATCCCGACATCGTCTGTAGACCTCACCTTAGGCGGCGAACACCAGAACCCACCCAAAAAGGAGGTCCCAGATTCAAGTCACACACATGAAAGAGGAAAATATCACCAGAATTGGGTCGCTCTAGTGTGGTAGCACACCGTAAATTCCATGCCGAAAAAATAGGACGATAGGGGAGGCAAAGTCACCGGCAGGGGCGGCTCCGGCTAGAGAGGGAGGTGGCAGTTGTGGCGGCGAGACAAGGGGGTTTGCGCCGGCGAGGTGAGGCCGGCTGGAGGATACCAGTAGTGGGAAACACCAGAGGGGGGGCCGACCGGACAGGGGGGTTTGCGCTGGCGAGGTGAGGCCGGCTGGAGGGTGTGAAGCTGAAGGCGGAGCTACTGGGTGCAGAGTGCAGAAAGCAAACGCAGCGGGGGGTGCGAGGCTGGGCGCCGAGAGAGGAGCTGGAGTCCGAGGAATCAGCAGGAGATGCTGTATGGAACAAGACCGGAGCAGGCAGGAGGTGCAGCGTGGCAGGGTCGAGGCCAGCAAGAGGTGTGCGCTAACGGAGGGCCTTATAGGAGGGCTCTTGTAGGAGGGTGGCGCGCGGGGGAAAAGAGAGAATATGAGAGAGGGGAGGCGCATACAGGCCAGGATAGTGAAGAGAGTCGGCGTCACTGGAATGCTGAAGGGAGAAGGAGGGATACAGGGGGACTCGGACGCTGTAGGGAGAGGGTAATAGGGGGGCTCTGACGCTGCAGGGAGAGAGCAATAGGGGCGGCGTGCAGGGCATGCATGTGGAGATGCGCGAGGGTCGAGGGCATGCACAGAAGGTAGGAGAGGCGGGGGCTGAGGGAGACCAGGGGGTGGTGGTGGAAAAAAAAATAGGGTTACAGGGGGTACTGTTCGTGACGGGGAGAGAAAAAAGGGGAGAGGGAGAGTGAAAAAAAAATTTAAATGAAAAGAAAAAGATGGAAAAAAATAACTAAATAAAATGAAACAATAAAACTAAATAAAAATAAAGTGATAATAACATTAATAACAAAAATATTAATAATTCACCCAATAATAATAAAACATCTTTAGTAATAACAACAACAACAACAATAATAATAATAATGATAATAATTAATCATTTCATTTTAAAAAAAGTTATAAAACTATTAGCAACGACAATTTTTTTTAATGACAAAATAAATCACAAACATTACTCATTTTAAAATTTATGAAGGTAGGCGGGTCGTGCCGATTTCTAAGCAGTGCCGCATAGGGTATCCAAAACGCACTCTGCCCAGGCACTCGTCGTCATCAACTCAGAACACACTCTACCTGGGCGCTCAGCGACGTCAGCTGAAAAACACACACTTTAAACATGACTCAAAATCTTTTAGTCCAAGACTCAACCCGAATCCCAACAATATTTTTAAAAGTCCACAAAAATTATAAAATAAATAAATGATAGGTCAGGGTGTGACATATGGAACACACATACTGTGAATGTCCCATCTTTCCACAACAATAACACCTGATATAAGGTGCATTCCTTCGTGTTAATTCAGTACTACGAGTTTCCCCTTGGGATATCTGAATATTCTGATTCTTCTTTGTGCCCAAATCAACCTTCAATCTCGAGACGGGTGCCTGCGGTCTAACTTCAATTTCCCCAGATTTTTGCTTCTGATCCAGCCCTGAATCAGCCTTAACATTTGAGCTCAATTGCTACTTCTTTCCTGCTAAACTACTAGGCTCCTCTTTCATATTTTCAGTCTTTGGAATTACCAGCTTTCCCAAGAATGTAATCAAGGGTTTTTCCTGGTCTTTAACTTTCCTCCGCAGAATAACAACTTCTTCTTCAAGAACTTCGATACGCTTGACGTGATCTTTCACTTTTCTGTTCAATCCATCAATCTCCATTTTCTGTTCTCCAATCTTGCTCTTACACTCACTATCTGATTTTGAGTTCTCTGGTGTTAATGACTTGAGTTTTTCAATTTCTTCAAATAACTCAGACTTCTCTTCTTCCTGCTGCTGCATATAGAGTTTGGAATCACGAACAACTTTATTAGCTTTCTTTGTTTTGGCTCTCCAAACATCTATCACCTCAAGAGATGCTTCCAACTCAGCTTCCATATCAACTCTTCCTTCAACTTCTTCTTCTTCTTCTCCGGCGTTAGTTTCTTCCTTTTCCTGAGAACTATTGACGACCGCCACCATAACATTTTCTCCTCAATATTTACAGTTCTCTATTTACTCAACATCTTCAACCTCTGAATCATATGAATTGTCTATTTCTTGTGAAATAAGATTCTTCTTCTTGAAGAAATTTCTCTTGAACTTCTTCTTCCCATTCACATAGGCTGAAGATTTCTTCTTGAGAATTTCAACATCATCTTCATCATTTTCTTCTTGAAACTTTTTGGGGCATCTTGCTGCGACATGTCCAACCTTTCCACATATAAAACATGAAAGAAGTAGTTTCCCTTTGAACTTTCCTTTTCCTCTTGGAATATTTGAGGAGAGGAATGACATTACCTCATCTGTCTCTTATTCTTCTTGAGAGTCTTCAATGGTAAGGTTTTTCAAGGCCTTGAATGCCACATCTTTGGATTTCCCCTTTTCCACAACATCATTATCATCATTTCTCATTTCATATGCAATAAGAGTGCTGTGTAGGTTATCCAATGTCATCTCTTTTGGATCTTTATCTTATAGCACTGAAACTTTCGGATTGAACTGAGGTGGAAGTTTCTTCAAGATGCGCTTCACAATTTTTATGTCTTCAATAACTTGTCCAAGACCTCGTATGTCTTCCACTACAACATTTACTGTCTCGAAGAATGCATCAACATACTCATTCGAGTTCATTATCAAATCTTCATACTTGTTCTACAACACTTACAGCTTTGCCTTTCTAACCTTTATATCCCCTTTATATATATTCAATAACTTTTCCAACATGGTATGTGATGTTTTGCAAGACATCACCTTTGTATATATAGGATTGGATAGGGAACCCCCTAAGGCATTGATTTCTTTTGCATCAGCATCCAACTCTCTATGCTCAGCTTCTAATAATGCACCACTGTTGATGTCTGCTGTTATACCATGCATTACTACTATGAATACATCCATTCCCAAAGATCGGAAGTAGTATTGCATCCGATTCTTTCATAGCTGAAAATTATTCCCGTTGAAGATCAGAATTCCTTTATGATTGTGACCTCCATTGAGAGAAGAACTAATATCAACCTTTCCCTATGATACCAATTATTAGGTCCACAAGGCTGAATACCCTAAGGGGGGGGGGGGGGGTGAATCAGGGTATGACTAATTTAAAATCAAAGCTCATTCTGATCTTGTTTCGCTATTAAGAAAAACACTATTCTCTCTCTTTCCTATTGCACAATATAAACAGAAATTAAAGAAATCATAGGACACATCAATTTTTACTTGGTTCACCGCTAAGGGCTACGTCCAAGGAGCATACGCCGACAGGTTTTCAGTCGTACCAAATTCTACAAAACTTCACTAGTTGTGGATTACAAGGTTCATGTACAGTCACTCTGTCCCAGGATCACTGCCTTTACAAGGTTTAGGGTCAGCTCACTGCTTTCCCAAGGGTCACTCCCTATTTCTCTATCTCTGGCTCACTACCGGTTGAGAGGATCACCTTCTTCCTATTCCTTTGCTCACTATGTTGGAAAGGATCCACTCATAGTTTATAGACCTACATGTCTCTTCATTTGCATGAAGGAATGAATCTTTCTTTTTATGCAGATGCTCTGATGAATCCCAACTTTCACCCGTAGATGAATCTCTCTTTGCACAGAAGGTATCGGGAAAACATCTGTCTTCCAGGTAGCCCAAAAATACTTCCAAGTAATGAACCTTACTTGGTGCACAGGTCTAACTCGGCATGCAAGTATTGGCGTGTAAGTCACAACTGGCGCACAATTCCTCCTTAGACACTTACGCGACACAAGCTTCTTCAACTCCAAACTTGTGCGACACACTTCCCTTTACGCCCAATCCAATATTGGAATGCAACTACCAACCGACACACAACTTCAAACACCGGAGCACAAATTTACTTGTGCGACCACACACCACTTGTGCGACCACCATACCTGCACGACATGAGCTCTGATTTTCCAAAGTATTTAACTCCGTTTAAAAATGAGGAGGGGTGGTCCAGTATTTATAGGCAATTTGAACAGCCTGCGCGATGATGCACAAGTCTCCCCTTGGCGTGAAAGTATCGGCACACAGGTCTCTTCCCCTGCAAGTCACTTGCGCGACCCACTTCCAAACTTGTGCGAACCTCATTCCTTGGAAATATTTTGAAGTTCTGATCTTGACAAACAACAGGCGTGCAAGTTCTCAAGCATCCAAGGCATCGACGCACAAGTCACTTGCGCGAAAACACCAATACCTGCGCGACCCTTATCCCTATGCCATATTTTGATGAGATGATCTTGAAAAACTTATGGTGCGCAAGTTTCCAAGCCTTCAAGTACACGGTGCACAAGTCCCTTTTCCAAAAACCTCTTTTCTTCATTTGTCGATTTTTAGGCCCAAAAATTTGGCAAACACTGGAAAACGGCACCACCTTGTGTCTATTCTTTTTTTACCGCCTCCAGATCATCCATTCCTTTGTCAACGTTCTTGAATCAAACATGGATCATTGACCACAACTCTTGAAATTGACATTCCACCATGAAATCCACTTTGTCAATAAAATTGTATGTCATGGTTTTCTTTGTCAACAATCACAGCACAGATGTCCACATTGTCAACAAACACAATCACCTCAAAAATTATTCAATGACACCTTGAGGGATTTTTTCCCAACAATATTCTACCCTTTCAGTGTTGGTGGATCCCATTGCAGGTAGTTTTTGACCCTATTTTGAGGTAGGTGGTTCTATCTCTATCCAATGTTGGATGAACCACATTGATTTAGTCTTATAAATTGTTTTATAAATGATCTAGCATGATGTTTTGTTTGCGTAAATGGATTTTTGGTAAAAGATGTTTTCCCTTAGTTTTGAGAAAAGGAAAAAAAGGTATTTTCAAAGAATTTTAAAATCGTTTGTGAAATGGATTTTTAAAGCATGTTTTGGTGAAATAAAGGGTTGTGGATTTTTTTGTGAAATGTGAAACCCTTTAAAATAATTTGATAAATTCAACACATGGTATGCCTTGGGTAATTAGGTGGAAGGTGTAGATTATGGACATCCTCAATTTTATTATTAGGAGGTTCACTATTGGGGTGTTCCGCTACTTGTTAGTCCTATTTTTTAGGGGATTGATATTGGCATTGTTAGTGAAGGGTTAAACCCATGGGGTGTTCCTTTTCTTCTTATCATGTTATAAGGTCTTAGGTTCACACTATTCACTGATTATGGTATGAGTAGTCTGGTAGATTGACCTATTGTGATCCTTGGTCAGTTTACCATTGTTCTTGGCTTGTACTATTTTGGATTTGATATACATTCTTTGGATCTTGACAAATGGTTATAGAAATTTATGATTTGAATTTTTTTTATTAGAATTATTTTAGAACTGTGGAAAAGGAAAAGGGAAATATTTACCATGCTTTGATATAAAACCAATTTACTTATAATCATGCCATATTTTCTTTAAAATGAGAACACTAGGATTATTTTTACATATACTTGATATATAACACCTGGTTTGGATCCTACTAAGCCTATTTAGGTCAAACCTTGCACACCTCTTCACCATTTTGTATACTTGGTTATTTATTTTGATGTAGGGAAAGTCAAGGCATTGTATTAATGTGGAGAGGTTTATGTCAGCTGGGTCAGGTAGCTAGAGGTGAGATGGTGGGAGATTTAACACATATCATAGGATTAATTTTCTTTTGTTTTTGTTTTCATTCATTTTTTGGACCTTCTCCTTTAAGTTTTTATTTGGTTTATGAGTTGTATTGCTACCACTATCTTATTTTAGTTATGGAATATTTTTCTTTTATTTTTTCATTCTTCTATTCTTTATACTCTGTATATATGCCTTATATCTTTTTCTGGTTGGGAAAACCATTCCCTCTAGTCATTTTTAATACCTGAGTGATAATTTACAACCAATGGGTATTGGGAATTCCCTTCATATATTTGGAGGATAGTTTTGGGTACTATTATTTGAGGTTATTCTAGGTCGGTTCATTATAATAATATCCTAGAAAATGTGATTCATGTATTGGTTCATTTATATAATCCTACCCTCATACTTATAGGATAACTTCAATAAGAAGTTCTCAAAATCTCTTTTATATTTAATAAAAGTTAGTAGGAGTTCAAAATTTCTTAAGAAATTATGATAGATGAGAGTATGGTATAGTTGGAGAAGTTATATGGAATGGATTTTGGGTTTTGGAAGCTATAGATAGAGGATTTTATACCATAGGAGGAATTTGATCTTCCATCAAAAGATACTAAATCAAAAGTGAGGAATAAATAAGAATAGAGGAGGCTATATAATAAATAACATAGGTTGATATAGATTTCATAATCATATAATGTGAATTATAAATTTCAATAATTGAAGATCATATTATAAATTATGATGACCCTCACTGATGTGTATGATAAACTATTGAAAGTGAATAATGTATTTTTTTGGAGTTAGTTTAACATGATAATGTTAGATGTAATGCCCTAGATAGATCATTTTAATGACTTTAAGATGATATGGAGTCTTTTGGAGTCAATAAAGGTGATATTTGTAGTTCCTCCAATGGCCTGAAGGCCTTCATTTTTTATTGATTTTGATAATCAACCTTTCAATGGGTGAGGTGGAACCCTTACAAGGCCTGTAGGTGTAAGTATTAGATGGCCCATAGGCCTTAGAATAATTCATTGCCCATAGGCTTTAAACATTACATACAACCCAGACTAACTACTTGAAACTGCTCCTCCCTAGCATCTTCATAGTGAATTCAACTCTCCACCTTCGTATGGATGTTCAAATAGGATTTCCCAGGAATGCACATGCTTGTCCGGATGGTAGGTGCCATACCCTATCATTCTTGCAATCCATTTATCTTCTGCTATGGTGAAAGCTCCTTGCTCATCCTCCTTCTAGATCTTGTTCCTTTTAGGTTTTCTGGTTTTCATCTACACTTAAGGTGGCCCGAAGGCCTTGAGGTTTCCCAAGGCCTTACTAACCCAATGGCCTGGGTGGCCCAAAGGTCTTAAAGGACTCGAGGACCAAATCGGTGGCCCGAAGGCCCAAACGGGGGTATAGTCCCGACTGCTACAATGCCAAACAGTACCTGTTACAGTTCCCACTATAGTAACTACTACAATACTTCTACAGTCCCCACTATAGTACTAGCTATAGTACTACTACTGTACCTACTACAATACCTTCTACATGCTTCTATAGTACCAGAAATATTCCTCCACCTGTATTTGATCCCGAGTCTCTTGGATGCAATTAAGGAGTCCTCACCAACCGGGAAGAGGCTCATGTGCTATTTTTAGTTCCTTAATATGACATGTTGTTACATTCTTCATTCCTGAATTCTTATGATGTGGTGGTGACCGCTATGAGTGACTAAAACAGAAATACTAACTTGAAGTTTATGGAAATCTAGGACCTAATCTTGAAAAAGGAGATTCACTAGAAGGAAATTCAATAATCTTCCAGAAACATGTATATCATTGAAAGAAAAGTATTTATGATTACCCAAAAATGTTATAAGAAGGTAATGAGAAGGTGATGATGGATTAATAGTAGATCAATAGAAGGTGGTCTCATTTGATGGAATTGTGGTAACTAAAGCTACATTAAGATGTATTGCAGTGAATGGAGGTATAACTCTATAAGATATACTTTTATAAATGGATTTTGGAATCTTGTGTTAGAATATAGAAGTGGATATCTTCTATGTTCCGCTAGTTCTCTTGGGTCTTGGGTGATAGAATTTGTATATTCATTCCTCACAACATATGAGAGAGGAATTATAATAAATTATACTTATAATTTTTTTTACAAGGTGCATCTTGTAGATGACAAGGTTCTTGAAAATGTGGGTAAATAAAATTATTCAATTATGATAAATAATAAAAGGACATAGTAGTTTCATGATGTATAACACATAACATGGTCAAGTATAATACTAATATTGATAGGAAAAAATGATGATGTGGGTTTATATATGATGTTCATAGATAATGCATGGAATGTTTCATATGTATCCATGATTTTATAAAAAGTAGTGAATGATGATACCTTGTACCTTACAGGGGTATAGAAATTCATGATGAAGAAATAACTTCTGTGAGTTATGGAATGATCATATAGGGCATATGAGTGAGAAAGGGATGAAAATACTCACCAATAATGGTATGTTGAATATCAGTGTCATATGGTATATGACATGTGAATATTGTATCTCTATGAAGTGGTATAAGCTATCCTTACAAATGGAAGGTATGGTATCTATGAGGCAAACAAAATTTTTTTGTACATAAATGTTGCATCATTTTGGATGAATTTTAAATATATAACATTATGATCCATTCCATAACTATAAAATTTTAGTGTATCTTGAGACTAGATACACAGAAATATTATTTAGGTACATTCTGAACCATCTCTCATAAATTTCTTCTCACTTTGTACCTTTCACAACATACCCTACTTAAAAAATTTCTTCATAACATTAGGAAAGGAAACATAAGAAAGGGTGATATCAAATTCTCTATAAGGGTAAATAAGGGAGATATAAATTGAAGATCATATGTAAGAATAAGATAAGTATAAGGGTATGAGATTATGATCACAGCATACCATGTTCATACCCAATTTATCATAGATCATGAGCAAAAAATCATGTTATAAAAGTGCGGCACCATCATAGGCCTAAAATCCATTTCATATTTCAAGGTTAACTATCGATACCCTAAAATCATACTGAATTAGTAATCAAAACCTATTTACCATATGATAATAGACTAGGAATCACCACATAGTTCCCATAGTGTATTAGGCATCCCTACCAGTTTCTCACAGTGGATCGAGTACATAAACTTGTTTCTTATGATTATATCATGAGATATAATGCTTTAACCAATGAATTATAGGGATATATAATTCTAACCCCACACATAATATAAAGAAAACTAAACATATGTGTTCTATAAGATCATAATACATTCATTATATCCTCATAAAAAATGGAAAGTAAATGAATTTCAAAAACATTTCATCATTTTATCATAGGATAACCAGTGGAAAAAACGAGTTCCATAAAAATCTCATCATCCTAATCATAAACCATCCATAGATAGAATAAGTATAAAATTATTGGATTAGATCCATCATTAATCATAATTAACATTAAAATATTTTATCAGAGATGGAATTTCCTTTAAAATATCATTATAATATTTCTTAAAGAAAATACCGTTTTCATTTTGAAACCAATTCATTAAAATATAAAAAATGATAAAAAATCATAAAAATATTTATTTTAAAAGAACCATGGAAACATGTAAAATAAGCATAAAATATTTTATTGGTAATAATGGTGAGAAATTACATTCATGATGTGTATTATAAAACAAATATTCCATTCACATTTTTGGGAAAAATTTAGAAAATACCTCATTTATAAAATGAGAAGAAGATTCCTTGGGAAAATTTTTATAAAAAGTAAAAAATGGGTTAAAATGAATTTAAAAATTCATTGGATAATATTAAAAACATTATTGAAAACATTTTAATTAATACATGGACATGTTATAAAAAAATTTCTGACCAAAGGGGAAGTAAAATATGTTTTCTATAAAAAACGTTTTCAAACATTTTACGTACCATAGAGAGGAAAATGATACTATTACTTGAAAGTTCCATGAATAACTAGAGGAGAGGAAAATGAAAGGTATTTATTAGATAAGGATCATAAAAATTACTGAATAAAAATTCAATCATAAAAATTACAACTTAAATGGGATTTAAACATAAATCCCTTACCTCAAGTCCTGTCTTTCTTTATACACGTTTGGACCTACCCTTTGTTGAGAAACTTCTATTGTATTTCACCTTATGCCTTAAAAGGATGATTTTTGGAAATAAAGTAAATTCTAGGTCATGAGGAAGGAATCTAGAAAGGTATTATGGAATATCTTGGACAATTTTGAAACCTCTAAAGGTGTGAGAAATAGAGTAGTACCCTTTTATAAGTGAGGGGAGGGACACTCTTGGAATTATTTAAAGTGTTAAATTAATATAAATTAAATTTCATCAAAAGTGGCACAAAATTTATATATTTTTAATATAGTATGAGTATGAGTCAAAATCCTCTTGTACAATAAAATTTGGATAAGTTTAGGTGATTTTTTACCCTTATCTATTTATTTTAACCCCTTGTTAACCCTTTTGACAATTACCACAATATCAAATTGTTTACTCTTTAAGGGTAAAATATTTTACCATAAAAAGGCAAGCAATAAATTTATTATGGTTGATATTTTAAACCATATACAATTCAATTGACTGAATATAGTTTTTCAGGAATTCTAAATAATTTAATATAATATTGTTTACTATAAAATATCATTATTTTCATTTTTAACTATTCATTTAAGTTGAATTTAATGCCCTCAAGATAATTATGGAATTGAATATAAACTTTTAAAACATCACTATTATGTTATATTTATCTAAAAAAGTCATGTAACAAGATAATTCATTCAAATTTTATAACTTTTAATATTTTGAAAATCATTTATTTTATTTTTAAATTAATTGAATAAATACTATGTTGGTGTTGCATTAGAATTCAAGGTAATTATTCAATCACTACAATTTTGAAAAAATATGATAAAAAAATTAATCTATCTTTAAAATAAAGATTTATAATTGAATGTAACCTATTTTTATCCTTATGACAAAAGATTAGAGATATTAAAGTCAAGAGTGTAGCATTTCGTATTTATCACTTTCTTAAAATAATATAATGATCATAATCAAAGAAAAATAGAATGAATTAGACATATTTTAAAAAATTATATGATAGTGGTAAAAATATAATCATCAAATAGAATAAAGTAATGTGTTAGAGAAATTTTAAATCCTTATCCACAAGTTGTAACCCTATTTTACCAATTTTACCCTTACTAAGGTGAAAAATATTAACCAAGGTTACTATTCATAATGAAAAAGGAAAGGGATCTATTTTAAAAATTTTAACCTCCTGATTACAAATAAGAAATACATATTTAACTATTTAATTCCTATAAGTGAAAAATTTCATTTTATAGTAAGTGTGTTAAACAAAATAAAACCATTTTTAGAAAAATGCATTTTTGAACATAAAACTAGATTTATTATTATTACCTTCCATGTGAAAACCTTTAAATGAATATTAAAACATTTTATTGTATATATTATGTTTTTTTTAATTAAAAAAAATTCATTAATAGAGATTAATTTAATTTATTTAAATAGAAACAAATTGTTCACATAAAATATGTTTTTTATAAAAACATATCTATTTACATTTAAACACTTTTATTTTCATTTATAACCATTTAACAGAAAGGTTAGGGAAGATCCCTTTTAAAAATTTAGTTATATCTATTCATACCCACTGATCCAACATCTTGATGATAACTATCACATTAAATAATGATATTTCAATAGCATAATGCAGTTTTTTTAAGCATGGTGTTGCGTGTAAGGAAAGATATCAAAGAAATTGATTTTATTTATAGTGAAATTTATCATAAAATCTCAAGATGTTACATTATACCCCCCTAAAATTAATCTTTCCCTCTAAATTCCACCACTCTAATAAAAAAAAATAGGATATCTCTATTTCATCACATACTAGGGTTCTTAAGTAGCTTATTTGAATTTCTGATTCCTCTAGAGAACATTAACCAGGTGAGTAGTCTTGTTTTGTAACACTCTATATATTTGATCCAAGATTTTTTTGGTTATTTGTAATAAAAATGATCATGGTCTAGTATTATAAACTTTGTTTTTAGTACATGTGAATTATTAGGTATGTACTTTTTCATGAGAGATACATGGAACACATCATGAACATGAGAGAGATTTAGGTGAAGTGAAAAATGATAAGATACCACCCTGATGTGATCACGAATCTAAAAGGGATTGATATATATATATGTATAAACTTACCCTTATTTCCAAATATCATAATTTTTTTCAAGGAGATATTCATAGGAATACCTTTTCACTAATATCGAACTCTAGATCTCACTAATAATTTTCTGCATATATTTTATATCGAATCAGAGATGCCCTTATGTATTTTTGAATGACTCTAAAATTATCTTCTATCCCCTAATCATGATCAAGTACCAATAATTTATTTATTAAACTTCATACAAATACGCTAGATTTCTATACTTCCTACCATAGCGGGCATTATAAGGAGCCATCTAAATGGAAGAGTAAAAGATATTGTTGTAAGAAAATTTGACCATATAAAGGTGTCGATACCAACCACCTTTAATATCCATATAAAATTATAACAAAATATCTTCTAGGTTTTTAATGTTCTTTTTAAACTAAACATATTTTTGAGGATGATATAAAACACTAAACTTCAACTCTACATCTAGAGAATTCTAAAGAATTCTCCAGAACTTTAAGGTAAACCTAAGATCTTGATCAGATTCAATTGAGAGCGGTACTTTATGTAATATAACCACTTCCTTAATCTATATCCCATAAATATGATCAAGAGAGAAATATTATATAATGGAAATGAATTGTGATGAATTCATAAAGCGGAAGACTACAAACCAAATAACATTATTCCCTTTAGATGTTTTGGGGATTCTGAGGAAGAAATCCATGATGATGTTTTCCCACTTCCATTCATGTATGGGTAATGGTTGTAACATCCCCTAAGAAGTCTATATATTATCCTCAAATTATTAACATACTAGTTATAAAGATACATACTCTATAATATCCATTTTAATGTTTTCAAACTAGAAATATTCTTCAAATTTATATACATCTTTTTACTTCTTGGATGAATTGAGAATGAATAACTCCAAGCTTCATATAATGGTTCCCTTTTCAATTATGGTATTATTAGGACACATAATAAGTTATTAAACCTTATAATTCATTCATAATCATGATTGAACTCAGGAACATTTCTGACCATCTTACATAGTTCCACATCTTCCTTCCACACTACTTTAATTATCATATGGATACATGGTTGAACATTCATCTGATAAAGAGAGAATTTGTCCCCTTTCCTTAGGATTTTAAGTTCCATATTCTTCAAATCTATAAGTATTGGATCTATTTCAATCCTAAACATGGATAAACTAGAAAGGCCCTTCTGAATCATAGAATCATACACCTTGTTTTCATTCCCCAGATGGTAATGTTTTGAACAAACATAATCATTAATAAATTCTAACCAAATTCTATGACCCATATTCAACTATTTTTTGTGTGAATATATACTTTAATATTTTATGATTTGTATATATGTCACATTTTTAACTATAAATATAATTTATCTATATATTTAATGAAAAAATATCCACTTCCAAATCAAAATCACGATTCATGGAATTTTTGTCATGTATTTTCAATTGGTGTAAGGCATATTCTATCACCATATCATTATGCATGAGTAAACATCCCCATAACATCTTTGTTGCATCACTATATATCAAAAACCCTTCTTTACTATAAGTTGAGTGAGCACATGATCACTGACTAACCTTTTCTTCAAATCCTTGAAATTCCCTTCACATTTATTTGTCTACAATAACTTAACCCCTTTATGATTCAACTAAGTGAGTAGATTGTATAGTCATGATAAATACCTAACAAAACATAGATTATATCTAGATAACCCAATAAAACTATGGATTTAAGTTACTGTGGTTGGTCTAGGACATTTCTAAATAACTTTTATCCTTGAAGGATCCACCTATATACCATAACTTGATAATATTTGACCCAATAATGAAACCTTTTGAAGCCAAAATTCACACTTGGTAAATTTTTCACACAACTTATCCTTCCTTAGGGTCTTCATCACAATTATCAAATGATCTTAATACTTTTCCTTTATACTTTAATATATAAGAATGTTACATAAATATACTACCACAAAATTATTATGTTAATCTCTAAATAATATATTCATTAAATCCCAAAGATAACATGGGAATTAGTAAGTCCAAATGGAATCACAATAAATTCATAATGACCATACCTTGTACTTAAAGTTTTCTTATGTAAATCCTCCGTATTAAACCTTAATTGATGATATCCAGAGTGAAGTTTAATCTTATAAAAGTATTTAGCTTCTAATAGTTGATAAAAAAATAATAGATATGGGATGTATGCTACTTTTTATTGATACTGATCTTGTTAAGTTCCCAATAATCAATGTAAATACACATTAAACCATATTTCTTCTAAAAAAGAATAGGTTAACCCTATGGTGATGCAATAGGGTGCATGAATTCATTATACATATTATATTGGAGGTTCTTCTTCAATTACTACAACTCAATTATGTCTATCCTATAAGGAGTTATTGAAATAGATGTAGCACCAGGTATGAGTTCTATTGAAGAATCAAATTCATGAATTAGAGGAAGACTAAGAAATTCTTCTTGAAAGATATCAAAAAACTCCAAAAAAATATACATATTCTCAAATTTTAGTTTCTCTATAACCATATAATATTAATACACCTCATTGATAGGAATTAATACCCACAAGATGGAATTAATATCCATTGGATATTCATATTCATCATCACACCAATAAATGATCATAAGTTCATTTAGAACATGAAATATAACTTTTATTACTTGGAAATTGACATCTGATCCATATAAATAAATCTAATCTATGCCTAAAATGACATCAAATTCAAATAGTAGAAGAATAACATGATTAAAAGAATCAAATTATCATAAACTTAAATAGGCGAGGAATTATAAACTGAGATGCGGTCATAGTACCATTAGGAGTTTTCATTGCTAACTCAACATCTAATCATTGCGGTAGAAATTTAAAAACTATATTAAATTAATTAGATATAAAATAGTGTTTATATATTTAATCATATAAGACAATAAATTTTCTATAGTGGATGATAAGTGTAACTTTTATCATTTAATTCTCACAACCCACTTCAGCCATCATGATCACATGATATTTCTATTTTTCTTTGGGATTACGAGGTTGTTGATGTATATCATCATAATAAACTTTTAGATTTATAAAATTGTTGAAAATCATTTCATTTTCCTTAACATTGGCATTAATATGGATCCTTAGGGTTCTATCTATTTACTAAAACCAAAAAACATAGTGTGAGAAACAATATTCATATCGAGAAACCAAATAATCTAGAAAAATCATTTATATGATGTATTATTCCTGACACCTTATTTTCAATATAATTCACCATAGGTTTAACCTAGTCCATACTTGGCCAGTATCTATTCAAATCCTTTATAATAGTTCCTAAGAAAAATGTGAGTTTACCTAAGAATATTTACCGAGAGTGTCAAAGCAGGTGTGTAGTAAGAGAACATTCACTATGCACTAGAATTATGGAGAAGATATACTTTGACCAAATATTTTTGGGATTATTACCCCTAGATTCATCTGTACCAAATCCAAATCCACTTTTAGTATCAAAAAATGTATGTATTTATAGGATAAGCTCATGATCTCTATCTTACCCAAACTTTAGAATGTTATCCAATACTTAGTATCTTCCCTTGGGTTTTCACAAAAGTTATCTAATCCTAATTTCCAAATATTAACTAAAACCCATCCTGATACCAACTGAGTATACCCTATCTTTTTTTACATAAATATTAAATCATTTTAGATGAATATTCAATACATAATATTATGGTCTATAATAGAACTGTAAAGTTTTTATGTCTTCTGAGACTAGATACAGAAATATCTTATTTGATATGTTATGTATTATCTCTCATAAAGTTATTATTACTTTACACCCTTTATTAAATACCTTATATAAATCATTTATTCATAATTTGGGGAAAGAAAAAATAAGAAAGTGTGAGCTCACCTGATCAATAAGGGTAAACAAGAGAGATATCAATCAATGATTATATATAAGCATAAGGTTATAACATTATAATAATAACTTATAATTTTCATACCTAATTTATCATTGATCAAAATCATGAACCATGACATAAATATTTATAATTTTAAAGGGGACAATCATTATAGTGATAAATAATCATTAATTAATCATGAAAAATGAGTTCAAATCATAAGCATTAAAACAAGTCAAAAAAGTGTTTCACCACCATAAACATAAAACCATTTCATATATAAAGGTTAACTACCAAGACCATAAAATCATAATATATTAAACATAAAAACCAATTTATTATATCATAATGAATTAGGTATCACCACATATTTCATATAGTGGATCAATAATCCCTATCCATTACCTATAGTGGATTGAGCACATCAACTCATTTCCCATAATTATATCATGTGATATAAAGAATTACCCACTAGAAGGCTATATAATTTTAGACCCACTCATCACATAATTAAAACTATGCATATGTCTTCTAAAGGATCATAAAATTTTCATTATATCAATATAACCCATGTAAAGGAAACAAGTTTCATAAAAATGTCATCATTTTATCATAGCATAACCCATTTAAAATAAATAGGGAGTATACAAATCTCATAGTCATAATAAAAAAGAATTTAGAGAGAGAATAAATATGACATCATTGGATCATATCCATAGTAAAAAATAATTAATATAAAAGGATGTTATCATAGATAGAAGTTAATTTAAAATACAACTGGAATATTTCTTGAGTAAAATAAAATTTTCATTTTGAAATAAAATAAATAAAATATAAAAATTTACAAAATTTTATGGAAAACATTTCTTTGAAAATAACCATGGAAACTTATAAATTCAAATTCAAATATTTGAGTAGTAATGATGGTGGAAAATTATATTTATTCTATATATGTTAAAATAAATATTCCTTTCAGATTTTTGGTAAAAATTCAGATGTACTTCATTTGGAAAATGACAAGAAGATTACTTTAATTTTTTTTATAAAAATTCAAACATGGGTAAAAATTAATTTAAAAAATTATAAGAGAATAGTAAAAAAAAACTTAATTTTTTTAAAGAAAAAATAGACATGTAAGAAAAATATTCCTAATCAAAGAGGGAATAAAGTATGTTTTTCTAAAAAATATTTTCTTTATCATTTTAAATACCATAGTGGAAAATTATTCCATTACTTGAAAATTCCATGTATAACCAGAAGAGAATTAAATGAATGGTATTTTTCTAATAAGGGTCATAAAATTCTCTCAATGTAAATTCAATCATAAAAAATACCATTTAAAATGGGATTGAAACATAAATCCTGTACCTCAAGTCTCTCCTTTCTTCATATGCATACTAACCTCATCTTTATTGAGAAAATTATTTTGAATTACACATCAATCCTTGATAGGCTGGTATTTTTTAAATAATAAAATCTCTAAGATGCGGGGAAGGAATATTTGAAGGTATTATAGAATGGATTGGCAGATCTAGAATGCTCAAAATGTGTGAGGAAGAGAGGATAAGATGCGCCCTTTTATAAGTAAGGGGAGGGGTACTATTGAAATTACTTAAAATATTAAATAAAAATAAATTAATTTTCATGGAAAACTGAAAAAAAAGTATATATTTAAAATATATTATGAGGATGAGTTTAAATCCTCTCATATAATAAAAGTTCGACAAGTTTAGGATATTTTTTCATCTTTATCAATTTTTTAACCCCCGTTAATTCATTTGAAAATTACCACAATATTAATGTTTTTTACTATTTAAGGGTTAAAAATGTTACCATAAAACGATAACTGACCCATAAGTGGACCATGATTTATAACTTCTAACATACCCCATTCAATTAAAAAAATATAGGTTTCTTTTATGAATTTTATATAATTGAATAATAAATTTTTTATTATAAAATATCATTAATTTCATTTTTGGAACTATTAAATTAATTTGAATTTTATTTCATTAATATTACAGTGGAATTAGAATATAAACCTTTAAAACATAACTATTCTATTATATTTATCTTAAAAATTCATGGAAAACAATAATTCACCCAAAATTGTATTACTTTTAATAGTTTTAAAATCATTTTTTTATTTTTCTCTTAATTATAAAAATATTGTTCCTAGATTGCATAAGTATTTATAGTAATTATTCAATAAATAAAAACAAAGATAATGTAAAATGATAAAAAAATTAATTTATCTTTCTAATAAACATTTATAAATAAATGTAACTTCCTTTTATCCTTATGAAAAAATATTAGAGATATTAAAATTCAAGAGTGTGAAATTTTGTATTTATCCTTTTATTAAAATAATATAATGGTCATAATCGAAGAAAAATTCCATAAAGTGTCCATATTTTCAAAACAATTATGATAATAGTTAAACTACACTCATAAAATAGTATAAAGTCAAGTTTTATAGAAATTGTAAAGCCTAATCACAAATTTTTATTCCTATTTTACCCGTTTTACCCTTACCAAGGTGATAAATATTTACCATGGTTACTTTTAATAATGACTAAAAACAAAAGGTAATTATTTATAAAATTTAACCTCCTAATTTAAAATATGGGATCTATTTTTAAATATTAAATTCCTATAAGTACCAAAAATACATTTTATAGCAAGTGTGCAAAATGCAACAAAACCATTTTTAGAATAATGAAAATTTGAACATAAAACTAGATTTATTCTTATTTCATGAAATGTAAAAACTTTTAGATGGATATTATTTTTTTATTAAATATATTATCTTTTCATTTCATTAAAATAATTCATAAATATATGTTGATCTAATTTATTTAAATAAAAATACATTGTGAACAAAAAAACAATTTTTTGAGAAAAATATATCTATTTACCTTCAACAACTTTTATTTCAATTTATAACCATTTTATAACCTATGAATTTATTTTATACATATGTAAACAATATGTTTTCATAATTTATTTATCCCCATTCACACCCTCCATTCCAATTATTAGATGATAACTTCCATATTAAATAATAATATTTTAATATTATAACATGGTTTGTTTAAAATTGATGTTGTGTGTAAAGGACATCAAAGAAAAAACATTTATTTTTAGATAGCTATATCATAAAATATCAGGGTACTACAATTGAATCACTAAATGTTAGAGTTAGTCTATACTAACATATGAGGTCTAACTCTGGTGCGTTTTTATGGAGGAATACTCTACTGTGTGACCTTCTTCATCAATGAAATAGAAAAGGTGTTGGTGTTTTTCATACAGAATAAGTTTTAGATATTCACAATATTTATCTAATGGATATCCATGGTATATAAATATACTAGTTAAAAAAAATGATTACTATTAAGTAATTTTGGGGATTATGAAAGTAGAGAATCCTAGAGGTTTTGCTTGAGGAAGGGAATATGGTTTGAAAATACTATACCAGATACTCTAGAAAATATTGAAGTTTCAAATAGGATGAAAAAGAAATTGGGGTAAAAGGAAAGGATCCAAGGGATTCATACAATATTTTCCAAGGTGTTTTGGTGGGAAGTTGTAAATTTTATGGCTTACCTAGCCAACTAACTTCCATTATCTCTAATTAAGAAGTAGCTTCCAGAGAACATTTGGTTCAGAAAGAAGGTATACTTTACCCATATCAATTTATTTAGTGCACTCACCTATATACACATTAATTCGAAGGGTAGAGAAAAGATGGAGGCTGAGGATATAGTGTGTTAATTTTTTGGGTAAGGTGAAAAAGAATTTACTTTTTGACATGGGGATAATGAATCTTGGAAGGTCATCAAAAGATAGAATGTGTTCTTAAATGAAGAAATTATATGGAAGTATAAGTACCAAAAATATATTTCTAATGATTGAAATGTATCATCAAGGATAGTGGTGGGGTATTTATAGATTTTTAGAAAACTTTAGGAAGCACTATAGTACTGGAAACACCAGAATAGCTGGTGGAGGTTCTGGAACGATGTAAAGTTCTGATGGTGTTGACAAGGTCAGATGTACTGGAAATCTCAAGGATTATAAGGGATCAAGAAATAGATCCAGAAGATACAATTTTAAAAGTGTCATTATTTAAAGGATCATAACCATAAATATGATTGAAGATAACTACCAAGGATATGTTCCAAGTGTAGAGGTATGCTAGTTACTAATACTATTTTTTTCTAATAGGTGATGGAGAGCCTGAGAGATTAGAAGAGGTAATAAATTTGAAATACTTGAATCAATGGGAGTTATCCACGAGAGATTAAATTGATTCCCCCTATGTGTCTAGAACATTGGAGCTGATAGAAAGACTTTTTGGGAAAAAATACCTTCAAAACAAATGAGTTTTTCATTTGAAGGATGAAATAAATGATAGATGGAGATACAAGGAAAACTTAGTCATAAAAGGGTTTCAATAATTTTTTAACAGATTTCTTCGATTTTTTACTAATATTTAAACATATTACTATTCATATAGTACTGATAATGGTTTATTTCTATGGAATTAATCTCGAGGAGTTGAACATGAAGATAATATTTCTTTATGGTGACTTATATGAGGAAATTTATAGAGCATCAAGTTGGTTTTGAGAATCATCCAAACTAGGAGCAGGTATACAGACTAAAACATATAATTTATGGTTTGAATCAATATCCATGGAATTGGAAACTTAAACTCAATGATTTTATTGTAGAGAGAAAGTTTATGTAGAGAAATGGTAACCATTACTATTACTAGAAGGCATTCAATGATCAGAGTTTTATCATATTACTTATCTATTCCAATGTTATGATGATTGTAGGCTTGATAAATGAGTGAAATTTTAATTGTATATAAGATTTACATATCTTTGTCCAGGAAAAAAATCTTAAGGATATAGACTATGATAGACCTATGTTTTGGTACACATTATCTGACTCAAGACGATCACATCCAAAAGGTTTTGGAGAAATTCATAATGAAAAAGGCGAAATCTCTGACCATATCCCTATTTAGACACTTTAAGCTAAGTAAGAAACTACAACCAAGAATGGAATATGAGGAAAAGTACCTGGTGAAGGTTTCATATGCCTAAAATGTCAAAATATTAGTGTATTCTATAATGCTTACTCATTTGGGCATTTTGTAAATAGTGAGAGTAATTAGTAGATTAATGTCAAACCTAAAAGAGAACATTGAGAGACTTTGAAGTGAATTCTTTGGTATTTAAGGGGTTCTAGAATCCTTGTACTTTAATTTAGAATGGATGAACCTTTTCAAGGTTTTATAAACTCTGGATTTAAGGGTGATGGAGATACATGGTGTATAACCACCAAATACATGAATTATAGTGATTTGGATATCAAATATTTAACCAATAGTTTCACTCTTGATAATAGAAGCAATGTATGTTGCTTTAACAAAATCTGTGAAGGATTTGATCTGTCAGAAGGGATTATTGGGAGATATCAAAAGGATGAAAAGTTATGAAATGTTGTTTTGTGATTTAAAAATTATGATACACTTATGAAATAATATTAAATTTATTTCTAGGATTAATTATATTGAACTGAAGTATCACTTTATCTAGGAGTTAATGTAGGATGGTGTGCTGGATCTATAGAAGTCTGAGGGAGCTCATAATTCATATGACATGTTGATGAAGTTTGTAGTTTGGGATTTAATAAGGTTATGATACACCTTATTTGGGGTGATATGATTGGAATCGTGATGAGGGAACCATGAAACTATAGTATAATTTTAGAGAATAGAAAGTGGTTTTATAAAGATAAGGGGGGACTTAGTTCTGAATCCTAGAAAATGATTCTCAAGTGGGATATTCTTAGGATCAATCCATGTGTGAAAACTATTTTTTAAGATAAAAAATTTAAACCAATGGAAGGAAAAACTCTTGAGACAAAATTTATAGAGATTTTGTGGTAGTAGTGGAGCATGAACAATGGGAATGGAAGACTAAAAATTTTTACACATAGGATTAATTTACCGAAATGTGTTATTAGAAGATGACCTAATAGAAGAAACTTGATAGAGGAATCATTGAAAAATCTATGGCATCATTATATCTATAGAAGTTATTACTATTTAATGGTTGATATAGTTGAGGTGATGAAATTCTTTATCCAAATAGAGGATTTTCTATATAGAACAGTCAAGGTAGATTCTATCCCATGATTCTCGAAAGGCGGTGGCTACTAGAATAATCGAGTAAAATCTACTGTATTTATAGGGTGTGATCACTTGTGATCTTAATGAAAAATTATAACCATTCTATATTTCTATTGATTAAAAGTAAATCATTATTCACTAGTGGATTAATATTAAATTATGACCCATTTAAAACTTTATGTTATTGCTTAACTTCTATTTCTTTCTATCATTATGTTATAAAGGTTATTATCTTTGTATTTTCTGGAATGTTGGTGTTGTAGTGTGGTGATTTTGGTGTTGTTTGTCGTCTTAGTTCTGTCAGTTATTTTCTTCTTCTCAATAACTTGCAGTCGGTATATTCTATTATTTTTCTTGGACGTTTCCATGGACCAAAAAACTAGTACATTTTTTAATATTTATTTGGTGATTTCGTAAGTGTAATATAAAAAACCATAAGTTTTATCAAATAGATTTTAAATAAGTCTATTTGAATCCTTGAGAATACTAAGAGTAATAATAGAAAATCACAAGTGTCATCAAGTGACATAGTAAGGGCTATCAAGGAACTTTAAAAAGTATAAGTATCATGATTATTCTAAAGGTGATTAAATTTGGTGTTGCTATACTATTATTAAAAGTATAAATATCATGATTTTTTTTTCAAATACATGATTCAGGCTATCAATTTTATTGATTATCTGCAAAGATATTTCCATACTACAGTTCATGAAGAAGTGAAAAAATGTTGGAGAAATTCACATCATAACATAAGTAACATGTAAGAAACATATTGCGCTACATGTTTTCATATATTTGTGATGTTTCAAATGCATTAGAGTTTTTTTATGGTATTATGAAGTGATATAATTCCATAATATTTCAAGATATTTTGTGGAGATGAATTTTGAATATTCAATAGGATTTAAAGGAAGAGTGACTATGATTTATTTAGATGAGAACTTAATGTTGGAAATAAAATTGGATTAATGTACCAAATATTATAGAAATAATATTCACAAAATTTGTTGAATAAAAAATAGGAGAAGAAGAAAGAAGAGAGTATGAGTTTTTAATTCCACTATTATCTGATTTTTGTAGAAGTCAAAGGTAGAAACTCCAATGATGTGACTAACTTATAGATCCCTTATTTTGAATATGAGAAGATCCAACACTAATTTGGGTATATGATCTTTTTCCATTGAATAAGTTGAATAATAGAATGATACAAGATTTTTATTGGTTAGTTATCATTTAGGATGAAGTAAAAAAAGATACAATATAGCCCATGTGACTAGTGTAGAGGCTTCCATCTTGATTACTACATATTGAGGAAGAATATCAAACCCATAATATCTTGTAGGGACTCAATCTCATTCTAGTGATCTTAGATTAAATAATAGAAGACCTAATTTTGTATTATGTGACGACACCTGAAAGTTGGTTCTTGTATTTTACATAGTCAGTGATAGGATTACGGTTCCAAGGATATACCAATGTAGAAGTTCCATCTTGATAGTAAAATAGGATTTGTGTGAAAAGTGGGATAACAACCACCATACACTAGGGACATAATCATCCATATTAGAGGTGAGCCTCATTAACAAATCCTAATATTCTTTATTATGTGCATTTATACTTAACTCTATGCATGTAAACTACAAGTTAAGACAAGAGTGAGAGATATATTCACTAAACAAGCAAGAAGTTAAAAATGGATGAAGAATTTAATTGTCTAAAATACACCAATAATGACTCTTTGTCAACCCCATTTTTTTTATAAAGATATATTTTTTATTTAATTAATATTTATCTTATGAATTTATTCTTATTCAAGAAATATTAATGATATATATATATGATTATATCAAGTTGAAATACATTAGAAATGATTAATTAAAAAATTATTATATATTTATAATTATTATGTTTACCTTACGATATAAGTAATGTTTTATTTAAGGGCTAAATTTATTTTCCAAAAATGATTTCATATTTTGATATATTTAAAGAATTATTGGATATTTTATCAATTAATATTTATGTTAATTTTATGGATTTATATTTTTTATTATTACTATGATAATGGTATAAATAATTATGGTATGATGTGAAAGAAAAAAATTATTTTTGATTTGAGGAAAAAATGGGTTTATTCTAAATAAATTATTTTTCCATGTACTATATGGTTTTATTTAAGAGTTAATTTTCAAAATTTTAAAATTTAAATTTAATAAAATGGGATTCATTTTTGGTATCTTCATATTGAAATTAGATAATTTTTTATTTTTTTAGAATTTTCTAAATAAGTTGATTCTTTGGTAAATAGTAAAAAAATTATTCTAAATATCATATGTTTTATGATATCATTATGATATAAATATGGATTAAACTTTATGAAACCTATGTAATGTGTATTATAGTATAATATACTCATAATAGCATTAGGAAATTATCTAATTAATATAAATTAATTTTTATGTTAAGATAAACATGTAAATAATTATCGATACCAATGTAGGGGTTGCACAACATTAGAAAAGTAAAACTGGTGTTTTTAAGATGGTATTTAGGAATGGATCAATATTTTATCAAAATTTATAGATAAGAATTATTAATAATTAAATAAATTTACATATATTCAGGAATTTTAAAATTATAAACATTTTAATTATCCAAATGTTTTCCTAGTTTTTAAATAAGGTAAGAAAAGTCAAAATTATTATATAAAAAATGTTATCATAATATAAATGAAAATAAATAATATTATTAATGGTTTTAGATGATAATTTTAATGAATAATAAATTTTATTTACATTATTTTTTTTTATTTTAAAATTTAAACAATATGATAATTATCTAATACACTTATGAAACGTCGATGCAATGCTTGTACAATTAGGAGAAATGTCAAAATAAATTGTTATAAAATTATTTAAAATGATAATTTTGGGATTAGTTAGGTAATAAAATTATTTTTAGCATTAAAATTAAAGATAATAAATTATTTCAATTTTAAATCTAAATTCCATAATTATCTATTTATTTTTAAATTCAAATTATGAATAAACCTAAAAATGATTTTAATGAAAATTTAATGTTAAAAATGATTTATAAATTGATATAAAATCATAAATCCCTTTATTGATTAAATTGGGGATGGTTAATGGTTGGAAATATATTATATTGTATATTTATAATTCAATTTTCATTTTAAAATTACATTCTCGACCCTTAAAGGCTGAATATTTGAGGAAATTCCATAAATTGTTTTCTATAAAAAGAAAATCATTATAACCTTTGAAAAATACAGCTCAAGTTTGGTTTTATCTTCATATTATTCCTAAATACTTCTATAAACAACAATTTTCATATTTATAAGGCTCTTACCATTCCAAAAGTCCTTTCTATAATGGATTTAAACCTAAGGTAAAAGAGGTGGTTCGAGGGGCCTGGTAAGAGTTTCCAAGATTATTTATTGTTTAAAATTTATAATTTTTTATCTTAAAACTATTTTCGGCACTATTTTTTCCCTGAATCCATAATCATGTTATTGAAATCCTTTTGATCCATAAATGATGAGATAAAATCCACTACCTCTCACTAAACTCTTTTCAAAAGTTGTTATTATGTCAAAATGCAGGTTTTTCAAAACCATGTATTTTCATTTCAGTTCATCTATTGCTCATTTAATAATAAAAGTAATATTTTAAAATAATTAGAAAAAAATATTTTAAATATAATAATTTTTTTTATAAACTCAACCAGTTATTGGGATTTCCCTTATTTTAAAGTATTGAAAAACATTACTCACTATAGTTTTTTTACTACTTAAGTGAATGGTGATATTTTCCTAAACTTACATATTTCTTGGATATTCTTAAAAATTGGTTTAATAATTTAATATTAACTAATATTTAGTTTATTTATTTATTATGATTATGTAATGGTAACATATCCATCATAATAATGAAATTAAAAGTACATCATTCTCATTTTATCTATAAAAAATAGGCTTATTGAGGACGATTCTATAAATAGTAAGTATATCATAAAATATTTAACTCTTTTGGTATTGGAATGATATGGAAATAATACATTTCTAATTATATATATTATGGAACCATTGTTAAAGGATATTTAACGGATACAATTATACTGAAGCTATTTTACAATTAAGAACCAAATGACATAAAAAATGACTCACATAAACAATACCAATTTAGTAAATGATTGAAATATGAAACGAATGATTAAAATTAATAATACAAATGGGAAGTAAATAATAAATAGACTTTTATTATTTGGGAGGCTATAGGATGTACAACGTGAGTTGAGACTCATGGTAATGGATATTTATTTTAAACCTTTACTTTAAATATTTTGAAGTTTTCTTCTCAAATATTTATCCTTTATGTTCATATTTTTTAATACTCATTATAAATTTCATTATATATAATTAAAGATTTTAGTAATTTCATTTTATATTATCCTTTACTCTCTTTAAAAATAATGAATGAAATTTATTTTAACTTTTTTTTCATAGGTCATTTTCTATTCCTTTAAAAAGTGTCGAAGAAATATTTTTATTAATTTCTTTATGCATGTTCACATTTTCCCTCCATATTATTTTGTTTTCTTTAGTACATTTCATTTTCTGGTTTTCATGTTTTTATTATTTAATTTATATTCTCATTATTTTATAAAAATATATCATTTGGAAGAAAATTTGTTAAAAATATAGGTACTCTTTTGAAGTTTTATGTGATTGTGATTTTTAGGTGATTAATAATTTATGATAGATGTTTATTAATTTATAAAAATAATATATGGTTAAGGTATAAATAACTTTTAAGGTTGGAATATGATTTTATTTTAAAGTTATTATAGTTATTTGGGATAAATGATTATTTGATTTTTGGAATATAAGTTGAGTAGTATAGATCACCTTGGGGATTGAAAAGTGATTTGGAGACAATTTGATTAATGTTATTTTAGAAGAACTTTACTTTAATTTTGGAAAAATCACTTTATTAATGTATATATATGAAATTATTTAATAGTATGTGATTTTATATCCAAGGGGTTGATATTATTTGAGGTATCAAGTTATTTTTTGAAAGAAAATATAATTTTATTATGTTTTTATGTCATAGTGATACAGATTGTTTTGGGAAAATATTAGTAAATTTTAAGTGAATATATGATTTGGATTTATAAATATTTGGTATATGACTTTTTTAGTGATTAATTTTTTTAGGATTAAATTTAATTTAATTTTTCAAGAATATGTGATCAATTTTTTCCTATTTTTTGATTTTCAATTTTGTTAGGAATATTTTAAAGAGTTTTGGGGTTTATTTACTTGTGGAATGATTTAAGTTAAACTTTTGGAGTTAATGTTTTTATTGAGTTTTTAGAGATTAATTCATTACTTCTTCATGTGATAGTTTATTCATATTTTATTGGGAATCATATTTACTTATTCTAACAATTTTTGTTTTTAGTAATTGATTAAAATTAAGAGGAATAAATTTCCATAAAATAATTTATAAATCAAAGAACACTATAATTTATTATATTTTTTGATCCATAAAGATTTTATTTTCATTATTTAATAGTAAAAAAATCATATTGTTCCTTAATAATTTGTAATTTGAGATGAAACAATGGTAGAAACTTATCAAAACACAAAATCAAAGGATGAAATTGTGCTTGTGGAAAGGAAAGAAATCATTTATGTATATTTTATCATATTCTCTATCTCGATGGTAAAATAATCAATCAAATGAAAGTAAAAGGAAGATAAATATTTCATGTATTATGAGGAGAACATCACCCAAAAATCAAGGAATGAATTTGTAAAATCATTGACAAGTATGAGTATTATAATAGTACATGCTTGTTTTATGAAATATTTATTTTAGAAATGATGAATTTCTTATTCTTAACCTAGAAATAAAATTTCTTAATAAAATATTCATATGGTATTATTCCTATTTCCAGTTTCTCTCATTCTTGTGAGAATAAATTAAAATTATGTGGACACAATTTCTTTTAGGGGGAATGTGGAAAACTACATATTTTTAGTAAAAAACAATTTAATATTTAATTATTATTCATATTATGAATTTATATTTATTCAAGAAATAATTATTTTTAGAATATATGATTATTTAATATCAAAATATATGGTAAATGATTAATTAAACACTCATTATATATTTTGACCTATTATGCTCACTTTATGATAGAATCAATGTTTTATTTAAGGGTAAAATATATTTTATTAAAATGATTTATTATTTTGATATATTTAAAGAATTATTAGATTTTGTTTTTCTAATTTTATGTATTTATATTTATTATTATTATTATGATAGTATTATATTTAATTATGGTACAGTATGAAACAAGAATACAGTGTTTCATTTTAAGAAAGAATAATTTTATTCTAAATAAATTTTTTTCCATGTACAATATTGTTTTATTTAGAAGTTAAATTTATACATTTTAGAATTTTAATTTTATAAAATGGAATTATTTTTTGGTATCTTCATATCAAAATTCTCTTGGGGGTTATCTTTGATATTCTTCTAAACAAGTTATTCTTTTAGTGAATAGTAAAAAATAGTTTTTTGGAATACCATATCTTTTATGACATCATCATTATATAAATATGACTTAATTTCTTTAAAAAAATATTAAATATGTATTAAATGATAATATAATCAAAATATCATAAGAAAATTATCTAGTTATTATAAATTAATTTTTATCTTAAGATAAATCTGGGAAAAATTATCAGTGATGACGTAGTTCTTGTGCACCATTGGAAAAATAAAATTGGCATCTTTAAGATGGTATATAGGAATAGATAAGTATTTTATAATAATTTATAAATAAAAATTATTAATAATAAGTTATTTTTATAAATATTTGTGAATTTTAAAATTATAAAACAAGTTCATTTTCTAAATACTTACTCAGTGCTTGTGTAAGGTAAGAAAAGTCAAAATTATTATATTAAAAATGATATCATTATATAAACGAAAATAATTAATATTATAAACAATTTTAGATGATAATATTTATGAATAATATATTATATTTATGTTATATTTTAAATTTTAAAATATATTATAATTACCCCAAATGCTGGCGCAACATCGATGCAATGCTTGTGCAGAAAAGAGAAAAGTCATAATAAATTATTTAAAAAATATTTAAAATGATAATTTTGGGATGAGTTATAGTTTTGTATAATTTATAGCGATAAATATTATAGGTAATAATTTTTTAAATGTTTAAATATAAATTCCATAATTATCTAGAAACACTTAAATTCAAAATTTTTAAATGACTCCCACAATGTATTTAAAGTATATTTTATTTTGAAAATGATTTATTAATTTCCAAAAAAATAATTAAAAAATATATTTAGTCAGTTTAGGGTTTTTAATTATTTATAATATCATTTATTTTCCACTTATGGACCACTTTTCATTGTGAAATTACATTATTGAATCTTAAAGATTGAATATTTACGAAAACACCAATAGGTTTTTCTATAATAGGGACTCATTCTAACCTTCCTAAAACACATTTCAAGATTATTTTTATCTTAATATTCTATTGAAATACTTATATAAATATTAATATCCATGTTAATAAGTATTTTTTACTTTCCAAAATTTCTTTCTCTGTTGTATTTAGACTCAATCCAAAGGATGTGGTTTAAGGAGAAAGTTAAGGGTTTCCATGCCCCTTTATCCTTTCTTATTTATGATTATTTACCTTAATAATTTATTAATAATTTTATTATTTTTATTTAATGGTTTCATTATCAAATTGTTTTAATCCCTTTGATCCATTTATGATTATAAATTTCACATTAACTCCCACTGAACCATTTTTGATAGGTCATTTCTACATCAAAATTAAGGTTTTTCAAAAATGATTTTATTTTTTTAGTCCATATATTACTATTTTAATAAAAAAATAAATTTGTTAAATTAACTATAAAATATTATTTTAATTATAACTATAGGTTTTTATAAATTCATATTTTATTTGTATTTCCCTTCTTTTAAACTCTTGAAAAACATAACTGTGTTTATGGTGGTTTTATGCTACCTAAGTGAATGATGATGTTTTCATAAACTTAATAATTTCATGCATATTATTTAATTATTATTTTATAATTTAATTTATCATTAATATTTAATTAATTTCTGGATTATTATTCTTTAATTATGAAATATCCACCATAAAAATGAAATTAAATGCAAATTAAAGTCATGTTTAACTATTTAAAATAGGATTATCGAGGGAGATTCTTTTAATTGTAAATATTTAATGAACTATTAAAATAATTTTTTTTAATGACTTATAAATAATTCCTTAATACTTATATATATATTATAAAACCATTATGAATTGATATTTAACTAATACCATCATACCAAATACTTTATGGAATTATGAATTGAACAACCTCAAAATGATCAGCACAAATAATACCAATTTAGTAAATGATAGAAGCATGTAAATTAATAAACAAAAAGAAATAATAATAATATAGAAGTTTTATAATAATGTAAATAATTAATATAATTTTATTTTTCAAGATTTTAGAGGATACATGAGGTGATTCGGGACTCAAAGTAAGAGGTTTTTTCTTTTAAACAATTACTTTAAATGTTTTGAAGTTTTCCTCACAAATATTACCCCAACATGTTCATATTATTTATTTTGTGTTATATATGTAATTATTTACACTTATATGAATATTTATAGACATTTTTTATTTTTTAAATTTATTTATTAATGGTTGAATTAATATATTTTCATGTATTTCTCATGGGTCATTCCATATTCTTTACAAATGTGTGAAAAAATTATATTTTTAAATTCTTACATTGTGTTATTATTTTCCCACCATCTTCTTTGGTTTTATTTAATAATATTCCTCTTCATTTATTCATGGTTTTCCAAAGTAATTTATATTATCATAATTTTATAAAAATATTTCTTTTGGAATAAATGCTGTTAAAAGAATAAAGGTAATTTCTCTATATTTTCAAATTAAATTATTGGATTTATGGGTGGAAAAGTAATATTTTATGAGGTTCATTGATAATATATAGTATCCTATATGTTTTACTCATGGTATGATTCTTGGAAATTATATATATGATTATGGGTGATCTCGAGATATATCTCTCTAATTAATTGGGTAATTATTTATTTTTCAAAGATATTATGTTGGAATTAATTTGGTAAATTATTCCATTACGAGTTCATAATTTTGGAATTAACTAGTTAAGTTATTAAATTATGATTTTATTTATAAGTAACACATTAATTTATTCCAATATTAGTGACTATGGGTAATATAAATATGATTTTCTAAGAAACCTTCATGATTTTTTCTATTTTCATCATGCTTGATCATGAGTTTGTTATATGGAATTCTTTATGAAAATAAGCTGATTTCATGTTTAAGTAAAAGTTTATGATCTATTATGAGATCAATTTTTTTTATTTTAAAAATGGTAAAATTTTCATGGGTTTTCATTTTTTTAAATGTCTAACATGTTGGGAGGTGAATTCTATTTCTATTCACTAGAATTTTAGGTCATTGGAATTTTATTTACAAATATTTTTTCAGTGTAAAGTGTTGGAATCTATATATTGACAATGACATTGTAACTTCACCATGGGAAGTAGGATTATAAAATGTTCTTATATTTTTATGTTGTTATGATGGAGTGCTGGACGTCTGGAAGTTCAATTAAGATTAAGGGTGACCATAGTTGTAATCAAGATGAGTTGTTTAGGTTGTGTGACCTATGATTTTAGGGGAGAATATAATATAGGTTGATCATATGATTCTTAGTATATAAACAACGGGATATTCAATATTAGGGGAGTTAAATTAGATCATTAATTAATAACTGAAGAAATCAATGAGAATTACTTTTACTTTTTTAATCTACTTAGGGTCACCTATATCTTCTTATTATAATAAAGAAAAGTAAAAGTATGTTTCTCCCATACATGTATGAATCATTTTGAAAATTAAATTAATCTCTTGTGTTTATTTATTTCTTTTTGTATTTTCATTGAATGTATCTTTATTTCCATGAATGTTTGTGAGTTTTCCTATTTTTTAAAGGAATACTTTATGTGGTGAGAATGGTGTTAAAATAATCTATTTTTAATACGCTTATTCATGGGGAGTGGAACTTATAGAGTTTGTATTTACACTATAGAGAGTATTTGATGTGTGAAGATCTGGTGGGTTGAATATCCTCCTTTCAATGGTTTTATTGGAATCATAAATCAAGGAGTTTTCCCAACAAATGGAATTAGATAAATAAATTTCAAATATATCAAGTTCTATATTTACTTAAAAATATCCCAATTTCCATGGTATATCACTATCATTAAAAGATATGTAATTGGATGATAATAGGTCCTGGTCACAATTTTTGATATAATAGATTTTAGCATTCAAAGATAGCATATGGAAGATCATATGATTGAAAATAGACTTGATTCTCAACTTTTTAGTGTTTTTCTAAAGAAGACGGTTAAGTTAGAATGATAAAAACGGGCATGAAATCTTTGGCATTAGTGAGGATGTATTTATAAATGAATTTTGATTCAAAAATTCTTGAAATAAATACAATTTTAGAGGTAATTAAGGCATCGAACTATATATATGAGAAACCTATTCATTGAAAAAATTGTTCATGATGTAGTAGTTGTTCAAATTAATTTTATCGAAAGGAAGACCAATGATAGATCACATGAATGATTTCAATATAATATGAGGGAATATTTAATCAATGGTGGTAATGTTTACAGATAATGTGTGGTTACTCTTAATACTTTCATCACTTCCAAAGAGTTGGGATGTGATTGATATTACCATTATTAACTCTAACAAAAATATGAATTTAGTATTTAATGATATTATGAATTTCATACGGAAAAAATACATTTATCATAGGGAAGTTCAGGAACTATCTAGTAATGTTCTTAATGATTATAGATGTATATAACCACATCAATAGAAGAAAATATACTAAAAAAATCATCAGAAGATAATCCATGGGATAAGATCTATGAAAATTGGGCTAGCCTAGGTGCTGTATTTTGAAAGTGTGGGAAAAGACAACACATCAAGAATGAATTTAGAATTCATAAGGAAAGCTTTATAAGACTATCAACTTATAGAATATCAAACTCCATTGGTATAATAGAAGGATTAAATATATTTTTTTCAAGTGTCAACATTCTAGTGGAGTTATGGGTAGTTGAATTAGGTGCATTATTCAATTCAATGGGAGAGCAGATATGCATTGAAAATTATGTGTCTAGAAGTTTTAGAAAATAACATTTGTTAGATGATAAAGCTTTAGATATGATTTGAAAAAGATATTTAAATATCTAGATGAAGAATGAGAGTGTCTTGAATTTTAAATAAGTTAAACACATCCTAGGACTATAAAATAATTTAATTTTAGTTGGAAAACTGGACGGGGCTAGATATGGAACTAATTTTCCTAATAGAGTATAGAAAGTTACTCAGGGATCCATAATAGTTTCAAAGGGTGTAAAGTGTGGGAAACTATATTTGACTAGAAGCACATGAATAATTGTAATGGATGGATGTTTAGAAAGTCTAAAGGTTTGGAATTACAATCTCTATCATTTTAGTGAGATAGATATTATTATTATAACTATTAAAGGCATATAGAAGATTGAACATAAATATTATAGAAATCATGAAAGCTTTGTATAGGGAAAACATAAGAGGATGTCCTTTAATTTATATGAATGGAATCCCATGGAGAAAAAGTTAGAACTCATTTATATTGATGTTTGTAGACTATACCTTATTAATTATTTTAGAGGTTCATTTTACTTTTTTATTTTTATTTATGTTTCTATAATAAATGAATGGTTTTACATTTAAAAGCATAAGTCAGATGTTTTCAAAAATATTTCACTCATTGTAAATCTATAGTGGAAAGATAGTGTGGTGAGATGATAAAATGCCTACTTTCTGAAATGGTTGTGAGTAAACTAGTAATAAATTCTATAAATTTTTCAAACATAAGGGGATAAGGCATGAAAATATGGTGTACATAACTACACAATAGAATGTAGTGGATGAATGAATGAATCAGATATTTTCAGAGAAGTTTTGAAGAATGTGGTTTTACTTTTTCATGTCTTAGGGAATTTGGGAAGAATCTCTCAACACTAAAATATACCTTGTTAATAGAAGTATATCATTGGCAGTTGGTTAGAAAATTATAGAGGATCCATGGTTAGGTAAGTGATGAGAAGTTATCCACCTCAAAGTCTTCATAAGCTTAGAATACATGGATATTGATACTAAGGATATAGAGAAGATTGAGGATAAGTCTACAGATTGTTTTTTCTTTGGGTATTGTGATGATGACTTTAGCTACTCGATATGGAATAGATAAAAGTGACTAGTAATTGGGATATGAGATGTTTACTTTAATAAAGGGGTTTCAGAGAAGTAATAAAACTTTCTGGAGAAAGAATTTTAAAGAAAATAAATCAACAATTAAATTCTAAGTAGAGATGAATAAGAATACATATAGGGAGAAAAATCTAGAGGCCTCATATGGAGGCATCAAAATTATATTGGTGATACTAGTGGATGATGTTATTGAAATTTCATTGGGGGATGAAGCTCAGGTGAGAGTATTAGAATTTTAGGTACTAACGGAAGAGATGATCCAATTAGTATAGAGAAGACAACTTAGTTGAGAATATTAACTAGATTTAGAAATATAATTAAGATATTTAGGGATAATATTAAATTATTTCTTCTAATAGATAATGGATAACTAGAAAGATTAGAAGATAAATCCACATTTAGTGATTGAAAATAATGGAAGTTATCAATAGAGGAAGAAAGGACTTTATTAGTGTTTAATGAAACTTGGGAGCTAACTGACTAACCAAAAGAAAAAAGAAACATTAAAATAAGTGGGTATTCTAAATAAAAGTAGAAGATAATGTAAAAAGTGATATAAATCACCACTAGTGGAAAATATATTTCAACAGAAGGAAGGAGTTGACTTATCAGAAGCTTTCTCACTAATAGTTAAATATATGACCATTCGAACAGTGCTGAGTATGGAATTTTTAGAAGATCTATACCTAGAAAAAATGGCTGTAAAGAAAAAATTCTTTCATGGGAAGTTAGAGGAAGAAATTTTCATGAGGCAACCAATAGGTTTCACAGAAGATAAAGACCTAAATTTGGTATGTAAATTAAAGAAGAGTATTTATGGGATAAAGAAAGAGATATTAAAATAGAATCATAAATTTTATTCATTTATTTAGAAACAAGTCTTCAAAATGTGAAACACAAATAATTATTTTTATTAGAAACAATAGGAAAATGATAGATTCATTTGATTTCTTTTATATATAAATGAAATATTTTTAACTGGAATGAATTCTAGAAGAATTTAATGCTAAAACATAACTTGTACAGAATATTAAAAATGAAGGATCTTGAGTAGGTAAAGAAGATTTTGGGGATGACTATTGAGAGAGATAGGGGAATTGAGACATTGGTTCTATCTCAAAAGGATTATATCTAAAAGTTCATCGAGATATTTGGAATGTTCATATAAAATTCAATATCAATTACCTATTATAGACACTTTAAACTAACCAAATATAAATCACCTAAAATAAAATAAAAATAATTATACATCGAGAAATTTCCTTTTGAGTTGGTAGTTAGAAGTTTAATATAGGAAGTGATTTACACCTGATTGGACATTACTTATGTATTGGTAGTTATAAGTTAATTCATGTTGAATTTAGGAAAGGTATATTGAGAGGATATCGAATGGATCCTCTTATATTTATCATTAATAAAAAATATATACTTGTTATATGGAAGGTATGATCCATTTCATAGACATGTTGATTCTAACTTCACTAGAGATTCAAACACTCAAAAGAGCATGACATGTTTTGTGTTTACCTATGGAGAAACAATGATCAAATAGATATGATGAATTAAAATGATTATTATGTTAAGTACAACAGAAGCTGATTATATAGTTTAAATAGAATATAAGAAAGAAATTATTTGGTTAATGAAGTTACTGAAGGTCCTCATCATATTTTAGGAAGGATGCTTTCTTTTCTGTGACAGTGAATGTGTAATCCACTTGGATAAAAAACAAGTGTTCCATGAAAAAATGGAACACATCAAACTAAAGTATCATTCAATCCAGAATTTTCTAGTAGTTAAAGATATGGAACTATAGAATATAGTTGGAAGATAAAATCTAGTATACATGTTTACCAAGGTAATATTTCCAGAAAGTATATGGAAACATCATGCTTCAGTGAGTCTTGGGTGAACAAAAGGAGGAAAATAGAGACATTTATTTCAATAATGAAAGGAAGGATGATTTCCTAAGTATAGAGACTTTAAAAGGCTTTTTTTAACCATTAGTTCAGTAAAATATTGTTGGGAGGTGATTTTTTTTTTCAGTTCAATGGAATTTTAGTTATTGAATATTTGTTCAATGGATGATACTGGAATTAGTGTAAAACATCACTAGTAAACATTATCCATGGGAATTAAGATCATCAGATGTTCACATATTATAATGATGTTATGATGGAGAACTTTATGTTTATATGTTTATGGAAGATGAAGGATCATCCGATTGGTAATCAGTATGATTCAGTCATATTTACCGATCCATTATTTTGGGGAAACATGTATTATAGGTTGACCAAATGAATCTTAGTATATAAGAATTTGGACCATCAGTGCTAAGCAAGTTGATGCACAGTGTTAATTGAAAATATTAGATTTTTTAAGGATTAAATGTACTTTTTTAATGTAATTATGACCACCAATATCTTCTGGTTATAATATATAAAAGAAGTAGTGTGTTTCTCTCATGAACATAAGACTAATTTTATAAACCACATTAATATCTTGTGTTCATTTAATACTTTATATATATTTTTGAATGTATTTATGAAACCTTGAATGTTTATTCGTTTTATTGTGTGGTCAATGGATTAATTTTTTTGGTGACCACGACAATAATTCTACCAACTTCTGGTACACTCAGTCACGGGGAAGGAACTTCTAGTGGTTACATTTCTCCTAAGTAGAGCCTATAGTGTATAAAGTTTTGGTGGGCTGACGATCCTCCCTTTGATAATTTTATTAAATTTTTTTTAAAGAGTTTCCTCAATATAACAGTTTTGATTTATTTTTTACGTGCCTTACTTTACTCTATATGATTTTAAGGACCCGTGTTTTTATGGAATGTGAATTTGAGAATAAATTCAATTTTTTTTCTCTCAGATGCTTATAAGGGATAAAATAGTCATTTCCCCTAGAAAATGACCTTATATAATTTTCTAACCACTCTGTTAGTCTTGATGTTGGGTTTTTACCTTAAGATATGAGTTTGGTAGAATTTTCAACCATTTGAATTTATGTGGAATAGTTAATATTTAATATATGTTTAATTAAATATTAATTTCTACACACACATTCATTCATATATATATTTTGAATAGATCATCGAATTGAGATTATGTCTCCATCGTTGAGTTCAGAATAAATAGTTTTACCTAGGTGGGGCATAAACTCATGTTAGGTTATGGGGCTTGGGCCAAGCCCTGTTTTATTTTTTTTTATTTTTTTTATTTTATATTCCCTTTTTTCCTTTCTTCTTTCTCATATGGATTCTCATATACCCCCCCATATGGGATTCATTCCATACTATTGAGAGAGGATAAGGAGAGGGAGATAGATAAATATGAAGAGAAGAAGGGATATGCTGTCGCGGAGCTCGAGTGATGCCAGATCATCACATGATATCCATGTATTGTTAAAATAAGGGAAGCTTCAAATGATTCTTCCCAAAGGTAAAATATTGTTATTTTTTTCTATAAATAAACATATATTTAATTATTTCTAGTTTTAAACCACTTTTATCACTTCTTAGGAACCATTTAGGGTTGATCTATATATTTTGGGGAGAAATATTAGGTTTCTAGCCGATTTGACGGATTTCCTATTCATAAATCATGTTCACATGATGTGTAGTTCTGGAACATACCCTGTGTGTTCTTCCAATTTGGGGAATATGAATTTTTAGTAGTACACACCATGTATAGGGTATAAAAACAGTGTATTGGGACTCATCCGTGTAGTTGTGTACTCATCCAAATGAACTGTGTAGAGGCCCATGGCTGTGTAGAGCACATGACCAAACTTTTTCTGGGTCACACACCGTGTAGAGGTACATGACTAGGCATAATATATGGTCAGACTATGTAAGGCACATGGGTAGGTACCCAATGTAGGCTACACTCAATTTACATCTTATACATTCCCTACACATGGGATCACATGCCATTCCCATTTGGAGTACATTCCTAGGTGAGGCTTCTAGGGTACACATCTTATACTAGGGTACTCCTTCTTAGATTCCATTTTTTGATTTTTTCATATCTTCATTCCACGAAGTTGGAATTAGACACATGATTAGTCCATTTTGAGCATCGTTCTACATGGATCACAAAGGTGAAACCCTTGAGGTGGTTTGGGGACTCTGAGGAGGTGTTTCAGGATTTTTACTTAATGGATAGGTTCTTACTCCTGTAATCTAATTTAGCTATCTTTTAAGAGTGATACCCTTGATATAGGGTAGTGGATGACACATATTTCTAGAATGCTGTTGAATTTTTATTTTAGTATAAGAGTCTTCCTTATCTTCTAACCTAGAGGATCCCATGTAGGATACCTCTACCTTACTAATGTTTTTGAGGGTCCCCTGTGGGATTTCTTCACATACATTCTGCCCTTGGGAATCCATTTTAGGATCCCTCTACCTATTTAATCTTTTCGACGATCCCTTTTAGGATTCCTCTTCTCATGTATACCATTTTGAGGATCCCATATATGATTCTCCTGCCTGTAATCAAAGTTCTTGGGGGTCCCATGTAGGATGCATCTTTCTATGTATCATCTTTGAGGATCCTGAGTAGGAATCATTTTCAATGTTTTGACATGTGGTACTTAGTGTGTGACCTGATGTTTTACCAACCCTAAGCTAGTATGTCAAGTTTGGGTAGATATGATAGATAATGTCATATTAGAACCCGTAATGAAATTTTAAACCGTTAGTCTATGCTGACAGTGGTAGGTTTGGGCCTTTGGACACCCTCACTGTTATATTTATGAATTTTCTTATTTACCTATGATATAGTGATGATTACCAGAGGTGATTCCTAGTATGTGGTCGATGATACTGATGTGATGATAATTTATTTATTGGGATGACCAAATTTATTTCAAGGGATCTGGTTTCTAATACTTTTATTTTTTTTTATATTATTTGGATGCCCAAGAATTTTCCTTGGGACATGGCTACTAAAACTTTCTATTATTTGTTATATTATTTATTGGATGCTCTGATGCAATTCATGGGATCCAATTTTAGAGCCATATTGATTATGATATTCGGGCATGGAATCCCTATGTTTATGAAACTTGGGCATGCCATCACTATGATTTTGATGTTCAGGTATATTGTCCCTAATGATTGTGATACTCAAGTGATGAATATGGTTATGCTCTCATTAGGGACACCATGTGGACTAACCATTACTACACCACACAGAGGTTCTTTCTAGGGTTAGGACTGTTGAGCTATTTATATATGAATGGGTGTGAAGCATATTCCTAGATCTAGAGATCACTGCGTTTATATATTGCCTAAGGTCCATCCCCTTAAGGATTATCCAAGTCGTAATGTCATGATTCCTTATAGAATATGACCTAGGATTCATACATTTTACTAGATTCATATGGCTTGAGTGGTATGGAATAAAACTAAGTGACCTTTTATAAGAGTATCTATATATATATGAATTCTTTCATTATAGTGATTAGAGGTGAGTACGAGTGAACCTAAGGTAAGAAAATATACCCCCTTTGGTAATGTAGCTTTGTTAGAGACATTTCAGACGCTAGAAGAAGAAGGTATTTTAAATAGGGATTATGGACCCAGGGTTAGACATAATTTTACACGGCTTGAGTGATATGAAATCTTCCTCAATGCCCTTTTCAAAATATGTAAAGATGATTGGGATTACTGACACAAGGATCAACTTCTGTTGGTTTATATTATTTCTCACCTAATTCATATATATATATATATATTTATGTATATATAATTTTATATTAACACACACACACACACACATATATATACATGATGGCACATTACCTATATGACTGAGATTATAGAACCAGGGATCAACTATGGTTTCATGTTATTTTTTAACCATCATTTCTAGTTGTGTCTCGACTAGGTAGAGCATATTAAATGATCATGAAATTATGATATCATATTTATAGGATTATTGTTGGGGGATCCTACTGAGATTATTTATCATCCTTGTATATGCACCTCAGTGTGCATGTATACAATCTTTTTTCTTTTCAGGATGAGCAAAAATTGCATGATGGATAGGGCTAAGGCCCAGAGTTGGATGATCGAGCAGAGCCACTCTTTTGGATTCCTTTTATCAGGAGGGAGTTTCCCATTAGCTCTTTAAAGATTAGGTATTTGGTTTAGCTTGAAGTTAGTATGAGATCCTTGTACTTTTATTTTAGTTTTAATTATATAATCCTACATGTGTGGTTGTCCAAGTGGGTGACCAATGTTGTGTGTATGGCATGGATGTTCAAGATTTTATAGAATTTCAGCTATTAATATAGCATGATTCTATTTTTATTTATTTACTAATTACTATGATATATAGTTATTTTTTTGCTGTTTAATATGATATGAAGGAAAATTTTCTCCATGGACACACCTTATGTCCTCACTACTAGTTGAAAACCTATACCGTATGGATAGGTACACTTGAGGCCTTGTGAAAAATCAAATCTGAACACCATATAAGTGGTATCTGACTTAGGATGTTACAATGACCACCTCATTGTTTTTTAATAATTTGTATATGGATAAATGATGAGTAATAAAAATTATAAAGTAATGTCCTAATTATGAGATTTTTTTCTTTAATGAAGTTTAAAATTTAAAGAGTTTAATTTAGTGAAAAAATTCTATTTGATGAGAAAAATAAGTGTTTTTTAAGTAAGAAATTTCTTTATTCTCTAAAACAATAAACCTAAAAGGTATTAGTATTTAAGTGATGAGTTTGTTTCTGAAAATTATGTAATTATTAGATGGTTATGTTTTGGGTGTAATAGATTCACCCCTCTCAATGTTGGTTATATAAAAAGTAGTCCTAACAATTGGTATTATATCACATAGTTTCACCTATGATTTTATTCACAACAATATCTATATTTTAGGATTTGAAGTTTTTATTTATCTCTTAAATAAGGACTTATGAAGTGAATATTTAAAGATTCTTGTGACTTCTCTATCAAAGAAACCATGGATGATAAATCCTTTAAGACTTTGAAGAACACGAAGAAAATAAATGTGAAGTAGTTGAGAAAGGTCCAATCAAAGAGGGAAGAAAACAATGAATCACTACTAATTGAAGGTAATCAAAGAAAAGGCCAATCTATTATATATATTGGTAAAAGTTTTCATAAATAATATTGATATTAAAAGGAATCCTACTTATACAAAGAGGAAGGGAAATCAGATTCCCCTTATTATAGTTATGATAAAGATAGATATGGCATAAAAGAGGGGAATCTATTGGTTAAATCAACCAATAAAGGATGGAAAAATTATCTACCTCATAAGTTTCCAGAATTCATGTGATAATGAAGAAACATATATTTATTTATTAAAATGTTCTATACAATAATCATGAACTAGTGGGAATGATCCATTTTTTTCGATTCATAAGATGAATAAATTATTTCTATAAATGAAATCCTATATAGTTTTGAAATAAAAAAAATTACTTTTATTTGTGGGTATTTTAAAAATATGAAGGAGAGGATCCCCCAATTTGAAGATGAATATAAAGGGATATACAATATTTTAGAGGAAAATGTTTTGACATGTGAAAATATATCCCAAAAATTTTTATCCATACATTTTATGAATGCGTGATTGAAGAAAAATGTTCTATATTTGAAAATGAGTGCTCAATAAAATCAAGGCCCATGAAGAATCCAAGAAAATTATTAAACCAAAGTTACAATCACTATAATAAGTAACATATATTAAGGATTATCAATTGGGGATAAATGATAATTATATTAAATAGATTGATATTTCCTTGTAATAAAAGTTTCACATGCATGAAGGTATTGTTGAGAAAACAAGATAAGATCTTGAGTAAAAGGTAAGATCATCTGAATATGAGAAAATTATCCTCACCACGAAGTGTCTACAATTGGAAGTAAAATTAATTAATCATAAAATCACAAAAGTTTAATATTCACAATAATCTAATGGTATAGGTGTTTCTAAACTTACTTATAAGTAGGGATATGGTGTTAAGATACCTACATATTATGGAAATAATCTCTTAAATTCAATCTCTCACAACCATTCATCAGACTCAAATAAAAAGGCACCATCCAGTTTAAAAACTATTATTAGTGTTTATGTAGTTTTTGTAAATAGTATATTTTCAAAATTAAATCATGTACAAATATAGGGGAAGGAAAATGAAGAAGAACCTACCACTTCATCTATAGTGGAGGTGAGAAAGTATAAAAGATTATTTCTCTAAAATAATCGCAATAAAAGAATAATATTTTACACATATATCATGAAATAAAATTTGTACAACATTTTATTCAATGAAAAACATTATTTATTGGTTACTTCTAGTACTGTGATAGATTTTGGAATAAATCTTTAGATAATTGGTATAATTTTTTCATTCCTCAAAGAAAAGGAAATCATCTATCTAGGGGATAAAATCTAGGGTAAGGAAAATTCCATAGAAGAATAAGAATAATATGTTTATTACTAATAGTTCTGTTTATGTCTTATAATTTTGAAAGTTGAGGGAAATTCTATAAAATTTGTAATGAAAGTGGACACAATGGAGAATCATAATGGTATGAAACACCCAATCCTATAATTAAATAATTAAAATAAATAATACAAAAGAATAAGACATCTAAAAATAAGATAAGTGATTTATCCTTAGATTATAATGAAATGATGAAATATATTTATTAAAATTCCAAGTGGTCCAAGAATAATGACACAACTGAAAGAATGAGCTTTATATTTTATTTAAGAAATGAAAAAACCATGGATCATTGAAAATGATCCATGATAATCAGTGTTATAGGAAGAAACTTGGATATATAAAAGGAGAATCAATCTAAGGGTTATTTGAGTTTCATGTAGAGATTTACAAAGATTGTAAATTAAAAAATCTTATGGTTAGACAAGTAGAATAATAAAGAAAACAGATCATTTGAGAACATTCCCAACGATTTTTTGATCATTTGGAAAGCCTAATTAGAAGCAATAAGAAAAATGGATAAGGAATAAGTGATTTCTATTACTAAAGATAAATAAGTAAATATGCATGAAGAATATCTCAAATTTTATGAGAGGCAGTCTAAAAAGGATGATCCAAGCCCCCACGAGGAACTATGATAGAGGTGAGAAAAATCTATAAATATCTCAAAATATTTATTAATCATCCTAAAAAATGAGGAATAAATATTAAAAATATTTAACTTGAAAAAAAGGATCATGTTTCTTATTAGAAAATTTCAAGAAGGTTCTATATAAATAAACTAATTAGAAAGTGAAGAAAACCATGTTTCAAAAAAAATAACACTGAAATTAAAACCAAAATAAAAAGCATGGAGAAATATTTTGTGGATGAATTTTAAAAGAAAATATCATTATGGTTGAGAAGAAAATCTTAACCATTATATCCTAATTTTTGAGAAAAGGAGTTCCACCTTATTCCCATAAATTGTTGTTATATATTTTTTGGTTTCTATGTAGGAAATCGGAGGTTATTCTAGTTATCATAGGGAGAACTATTTTTTTTCTATAAAATGTTTCCTATAGAAAATAAGTCACCATATTTGGACTAATCATTAAATTTGGTATCTTAAAGAATATATGATGAGATGATCCACCTTGATGAGGTAAATTTAAAGTTTATCCCTTCAAGGGGAGTATCGAAGAAGAAAATATAATCTAATAATTCTTCCAAATTTAAAAATGCTTAGGGGTTTATAAAATGATTTCGTTAAAAAGTTAATTATTTATTATTCTATCATCTTGGTTTTTTGGTAAAATAAAGTTCGATGTCAATGGGGATAAACTAAATTCAGCAATGAAATAGAAAATAATGAAACTTTGAGAAGTTATGAGGTTGATTTATGAAGTTAAAACTTTCTAGTTGTTTTTGAATATTTTTAATTTATGTGTTAATATGAGTGAAATAATTAAAGTTGGTAAAATTTCATGGCAATATATTAATCAATTGGAATCAATTGGATCATCCTAAAAAATATTTGAACAACCCCTAATGAAATTATCAATATTTTATCATATTCTATTGAATAATGTATAACTTTATTGTTTAAATTAAGCCTCTCATTATCCTCATAATGTGTTTATCATGTATACTTTTAGTGGAATAATTGATATCACATTTATTTAAGTAAATTGATACCATACTATCCCTATTTAGTTTTATTTATTGTTAATAATAATGATAGAGAGAAGAAAATGAAAAATATGGAGAAAGATAATAGTTTATTTACATAAAATTTCTAGTATTGACATTGAAAAAAATATTAAGGGAGATATTATTGAACCCTATTTGTATTTTGTTTATTTGTTTGAGAATAAGTGTCAATAATATTGAAGGTAATATGCAAGATGTTACTATTCACATTTAATATCACATAATGCAATGATCATGTTAAAATTCACATTTAATATCAAATAATTGAATGAGTATGTTACCATTAAAATTTAATATCACCTAATTGAATGATCATGTTACCATTCACATTTCATATCACATAATTGAATTATCATGTTACAATTCACATTTAATATCAGATATTTGAATGATCATGTTACCATTCACATTTCATGTCACATAATTGAACGAGCATGTTACCATTCACATTTAATATCACATAATTGAATGAGAATGTTACCATCCACATTTAATGTCATGTAATTGAATGATCATGTTACCATTCACATTTAACATTACATAATTGAATGATCATTTTACCATTCACATTCCTTGGTCAAATATCCATGTCACCATTCAATATTTAATATCACATAATAAACAACATTACAAAATTACACATATTTCAAAAAACATTAATTAATTAATCAATTAATTAATCATACTCACAATATCAATATCTCATAATTAATCTACCATTAATTATCTTATCTCATGATAGTAATATCTCATAATTAATCTACCATTAATTATCTCATATCATGACATTAATATCTCATAATCAATCTACCATTAATTATCCGAAGTCTTATATCTTGATATCATATAATTAACTTATCAATTAATTATCTCAAACCATTTATCTCAACATATTATAATTAATCCCCTAAAGAATTATCTAAATCACAAACCCTTAAATATAATAATTAACTCTCTGATTAATTATATAAATAGACGACCCTGAAATCTCATAATTAATTCCCCAATTAATTATCTAATTAAACTATAATCTAAATAATCAATTGACCATTTTATAAATCAATTTAGGAATTTTAATTTATAGATAATTCAAGAAATAATAAAAAATGCATACATATATCAAAATCTATACTATGAGAATTGAATCTTAGACCACCTACCCCAATTATTTGATGAACATTCACTCAATGGAAATCCCTAAAATCTGAGCAGCATAACAACATAGATCTAGATATGAATCTATAACCTAAAATAAGATTGAATATTTCAAGATATCTTATATCTATATTTAAATACACAATAAAAGATCTATATTCATCAAATATAGATCTATATCTAGAAAAAATAAAATATAAAAAACCACCAGAAGAAGGAGAGAACAAAGGAGGATGAACATGAAAGTAATAAGATAAGATCTACTTATTTGGAGGGATGAAGATATTTGATACAAACTTTGAATCATGAAGAAATTTTTTTTGGAAAACCTTTGAATCCATATATAAATCTCTTAAATCATTCAAAATCATGTTTGTTCAAGTTTAAGTCAAATAGGGGAAGTTTCAGAGGCCTAAGTGATTTTAAAACTAATTTTCAAGAAATTAAAATTACTGCGCATGGTTTCCTGGGAAGGGAAAATGGTTTGTGCCAACCATGCACCAACTATGCACCTATTATTTTTGGGGTTCATGGTTTTTCTTTTCATGGATCATGGTTTGAAAAATTGTGTTCTAGACATGAGAATCCTCACTATCCAGGGCTGCACAGTTTCCCGGGCTCGGCGCACAATTTTCTATAACCATGCACAAACCATGAACTAACCCCTTTTCTTCCATTTTTTCTAAATTTTCATCCAAATATACCCCAAGTTAAAACCCAAGAAAAAGGTACATAAATAAAAACAACAACTACATGAAATCAATCTTGAAAAAACTCCCAAAAAGGTTGTGATCTTAAAATATTAGTTTGGAAGGTATGAATTGGAGTAACCAAAATCTGAAATATATGTTGAAAATTTCCCTAATATAAATATATATATTATTTACTTAGAAACAATTACTCAATGATAATAATGAAATCATATATTTTTAAGAAAAATTAATGTTTAAAAGATAAATTTTCTATAAATGTAGGTTTTTAATATATTTTGAATTTAAAATTTAAAATTATCAATTTTGGTAATTGAAGTTCATAAAATAAATTTCATTATTTACATAATCATATTAAAATAAATTTAAGATTTTTTTTATATTTTCCATAAATTGTTGATTTTTTGGGTGAATAAAGAAAAATACTAATTTTACAAATAATGTCACCTTTATGGGATTATCATAATCTAATAATGACTTGGATATTTATGAAACATTTTTCAAGAAAAAATATATATTTTAGATATAATATAAATAATTTAAAAATATAATTCTAAACTTATAAATTTATATTTGAAATTATGGAAATCTAAGTAATATTTTTATTCAAATAAAAAAATTTATAATACCTCTTTTTTAATAAATATTCCCTAAGGCAGATTTTATTTTTGAATTATTTTTAAATTAAAATATGTCTATTTCACTTAAAAACAATCCAATTAATTCAATAGAAATCAATATTATACATCATTTTCATATAAAATCAATTTTATAGTTAAAACGAGTATTTTTATAACAACTATTTTTCATTGAATTTTTTGAAATTATATTAAAAGTAATTTCTACCACTTAAGTAAATTGAAACTTTAAAAATTGATATCGTATTTTTCAATCATGAGTTTCAAATTTATTAATGAGGTCAATTTCATTTTTGGTCATAATGAAGAGATACCATGGTAAAAATTTGCTACCACAGTAAAGGTTAAAATGGTTTTATTAAGGTAAAAAATAAGTGATAAGGTCACAAAATAAAATAATAATAATTATTAGATGAGATTATTTATATTTATTTTTTTTTGATTTCGTTCCCATTTACCATGAGTAAGACATTTAGAATATTTAAAATTTAAGGATTTTTACAAGTGTGTCACTCCCCTCACTTATAAAAGGACACCTCCTCTCCTCACTTATTCACAACCTTTGAGCAGTTTATCTCAGAAAATACTGGAAAACAAAACTTTTCTAACTTCATTCTCCATATACTATATTTTTTTCTATCTACAAAATACCAACCTAGAAGGATTAAGTTGTAAACCAAAGCATGTTTTCCAAAGGAGAGGTATAAATCTTAACCAAGTTCTTTCATGTTTATTTCTTATTATACATCCTTAAAATATATCCTAAATATTCTTATATAATAAAATTACTATCTCAAATATAATTAAATAAAATCAAGTTTATATTATAACCCTTTTTCATCACCTTTTCCACCCAATGTGAAATGAAAACATTACATCTGTGTATGTGTGGAATAACATCTCCAGAAAGCGATGCATTTCGTTTTCCATGAACACCTCACATAGATGTCTATAAAGTTGGAATTAATTAATATATATTATTTTTATGAAATTATTATGACTTTTTAAAGATAATATATTTTTGTAAGTGGGTTCCCCTTACCCAACTATTGTATGTACTTTTATTACCATTACGTGTATACAATTTGATATCTACATGTGATTCTCTTACCACTATATTATTGATAATTCTATGTCCAATATTTTCATGAAAATTTCCATATATTAAATGATGTATCCAAATATTATAATAGTTTCTAGGATATATTTAGAACATAAATATACCATGATAGTAATATTAAATATATTTCATATGGTCTAAACACACCTTGATGCCATGAAAAAAATGATGTATGAGTACCAAGTGTTGGGGAATCATAATCATTGAGACCTATTCTCACAAAAGTTTCACTTATTGAACTAAAGTAGATGATATCATGAGTATTAAACTACAAAAAGTAACACCACATGTTTCAGGTGTCATTGGTTTTTCTATATATGAGCATGTTTATTGGTCTGTTGACTTGATATTATTGATAATGTGTACCATTTGATCAA